>QXEO01000339.1:0-103942 GCA_007115705.1 Dactylis glomerata
ATCTTCTTGACATATCATGTTTATCTTTATTCTATCAATTGCCCAACTGTAATTTGTTTACCCAGCATGTGTTATTTATCTTATGGAGAGACACCACTAGTGAACTGTGGACCCCGGTCCTATTTCCATCATATTGCTATCACCTGTTTACTTTACTCGCACTATTTACTTTACTCGCATACTCTATTGTTTTCCACTCGATACGCTCATAACCTTTGTTTCAAGCAAACCGGTGAGATTGACAACCTCATTGTAAGTTGGGAACGAAGTACTTGGTTGTGTTGTGTGCAAGTTCCGTGTTGCAGATAGCAAGCAAAGCTTGGATGAGGCGCCATATATAAATTGTTCGAAGCTGTCGCAAGCTAGCAAGAATCACCTTCTGTCGTTTGTCTCTCCTCTCCAAGAACGATTAAACCTTGGTTTCTTAACTGAGGGAAAACTAGCTGCTATACTCATCACACCTTCCTCTTGGGGTTCACAACGGGCTGGTTATTCACCATGCACAAGGACCGTCTGCTACGCGTCAACTTGGCACCAGCAGCCTCTTTTCTGGTGCCGTTGCCGGGGAGGAAGTAGAAGACTTCTGCGAGGGGAGTTTTCGCACGCACATCCTTTACTTTGTTATTGTTTTGCTTTACTTTATTTATTTTACCTGCAACGTTTTATATCAAAAACCCCAAAAAATTAGAATCCTTGGTAGTTGTTTTTACTTGTTTACTTTCGTTTTGCTGAAATGGCCAATCCTGAAAACACCAAGTTGTGTGACTTTACTAGCATAAACAATAGTGATTTTATCTGCACTCCTATTGCACCACCTACTCCTGCTGCAAAATTTTATGAGATTAAGCCTGCTTTGTTGAACCTTGTTATGAAAGAGCAATTCTCTGGTGCTAGTACTGAAGATGCTGTAGCTCATCTCAATAATTTTGTTGAGCTATGTGAGATGCAGAAATATAAGGATGTAGAAAGTGATATTATTAAGCTCAAGTTGTTTCCTTTTTCTTTGAGAGGAAAAGCTAAAGATTGGTTGCTGTCTTTGACTAAGAATAGTATTGATTCATGGGCTAAGTGTAAGGATGCTTTTATTGGTAGATACTATCCTCCTGCTAAGATTATATCCTTGCGTAGCAATATTATGAAGTTTACTCAGTTTGATAATGAACATGTTGCTCAAGCTTGGGAAAGAATGAAATCCATGATAAAGAATTGCCCCACTCATGGACTGACTACTTGGATGATTGTCCAAACTTTTTATGCAGGACTGAATTTTTCTTCGAGGAACCTACTTGATTCAGCTGCTCGAGGCACTTTTATGTCCCTTACCTTGGGCGCCGCAACAAAGCTACTCGACAACATGATGGTAAATTATTCTGAATGGCACACCGAGAGAGCTCCACAAGGTAAGAAGGTAAATTCTGTTGAGGAAACCTCTTCCTTGAATGATAAGATTGATACCATTATGGCCATGCTTGCTAATGATAGGACTCATGTTGATCCTAATAATGTTCCTTTAGGCTCTCTGGTTGCTCAAGAAGAGCATGTTGATGTGAATTTCATTAGAAACAATAATTTTAACAACAATGCTTATAGGAACAATTTTGCTAGTAACAATTATAGGCCGTATCCTTCTACCAATGGTAATGGTTATGATAACTCTTATGGTAATTCCTACAACAACACTAGGGCCGCGCCCTCCGAGCTTGAGGTAATGCTCAAGGACTTCATCGGTAAGCAAACTGCTTTTAACAAGTCTGTTGAGGAAAAGTTAGGCAAAATTGATATTCTTACTTTTAAAGTTGATAGCCTTGCTCATGATGTTGAGCTTCTGAAATTAAAAGTGTTGCCTAATGATGCGAAAGAGAACAATGTTTTTGCTACCGCTAATGCTATTCAAGTTGGAATTGATGAAAATATTAGATTGTTAGCGGAATTGCATGCCAGGTGGGAAAGAGAAGATGAGATGGCTAGAGAGATGAAGGTATGTACCATTACTACCTCTAATGATGTTGCTCCTAATGCTAGCAATCCTCTTACTTTGATTGGTGTAGAGAAAACTCCCACTCCTTGTGTTAAAAAGCGTAAAACTGCCAAAACTTTTTCTCAAAAGAGTGCTGAAATTTTTCGGAGTGTGGGGGATGATAGCTCTATTTCTTTTAATGATTTTGATGTTCATGGCTGCAATATATCTGAAGTAATTTTGTTCTTGCAACAGCTTTCTTTGACTCCCAATGCTAGTTCTTTAAATATTTCTTTTACTAAGCATATTACCAATGCTCTCATGAAAATTAGGGATGAAAAGTTGAAGCAAAAAGCTTCTGTTCCCAAGAAGTTAGAAGATGGTTGGGAACCCATCATTGATATGCATTTTAATGGTTATGATTGCCATGCTTTATGTGATCTAGGTGCTAGTATTTCTATCATGCCTAGAAAGATTTATGACATGCTTGACTTACCACCGCTTGAAAAATGTTATTTTGATGTTCCTATTGCTGATGTTGCTAAGAAGAAACCTTTGGGAAGGATTAATGATGTTCTTATTGTGGTTAACAATAACCTTGTTCCCGTTGATTTTCTTGTTATGGACGTTGAATGCCATGCTTCATGTCCTATTATTTTGGGAAGACCCTTTCTTCGAACTGTAGGTGCTATCATTGATATGAGGGAAGGCACTATCAAATATCAATTCCCACTAAAGAAAGGTATGGAACACTTCCCTAGGAAAATAAAGAAATTACTTTTTGAATCTATTCTTAGAGCAAATTATGAGCTTGATGCTTCATCACTTGATGTTAATTGATTCACAATTTTCTGCGCCTAGCTCAAAGGCGTTAAAGAAAAGCACTCTTGGGAGATAACCCAATGTTTTTATTTTCAGTACTTTTTCTTTTATTTGAGACTTGGAAGTCATTACTACTGTAATGACTGCTCCTTATCTTGTTTATTTTGTTTTTGTGCCAAGAGAAGCGTCTCATTTGAGTGAGGTAAAGATTTGGGGATGTTGCTGTCCTGAAACTGTTTTTGGTGCTGCACCGTAAAAATTCGTATAAATTCTCTATATATCTTTTGGACCTGAGATTTCTTGTGCATATGCCCCAGGTTATATCCAAACTTTTGTTAGTTGAACACTTTTTTATTTAAGCAACATAAAACCCCTAAAAAATTCGACCTTTGTCAGCTGTTCAGTTTTGACAGATTTCTGCCAATATTTGTGTTTGCCACTTTATCGCTTTCTTTTGAGTTCTTTTGATCATGGAACTTTTGGAGAAGTTGCTACAGTGGTATTTGCTATATATGTGGTGGTTTTTAGTTGAAACCTGAAGCAAAAATAGGATTTATTATATGTTATGCTTGCACTAATGTTGCTAATAGAATTGTGTTTAGTTTTGTATGAAGGAAGTTTTCAAGTGTAGGGATTGGAGAATGATGAGATGAGTTGAAGAATGGACAAAAGCTCAAGCTTGGGGATGCCCATGCATCACCCCAAGAAATATCCAAGAAGTACAAGCGTCAAAGCTTGGGGATGCCCCCGACGCACCCCTTCTTCATCGGCAAAAATCAGGTCACCTTTCAAAACTATATTTTTATTGCTTCATGCACTATGTGTTTTTTCTTGGAGCGTCAGTTGTTTTAGTTTTCTTAGTTAGTTTAGTTTGTTTGTTTGCTGCAATAAATGGTTGGACCCCAACAAATTTCTTTTGGAGAAGTTGCCTTGCTTTTCATTTGCCAAGAACGCTCTAGTTTTCACTCTTATTAAAAATCGAGTGTTCTTCTTTTTCTGCTACTGCTTTTGGTTTTCGTTTTCGCCTTGATTTGCATTCAGACCTTGTCATATATTTTCATCAAGGTGTATTTTTGCCTCTGATCTTTATTGGTTTTCATCAAAAGAGGTGTTTATAAAAATTTCAAATGGTGTTGGAAAAGAGAAAAAGCTTTATGCAAAATAGTGGTACTAGAAGGAGCTTGTGTAGACTACGGCTTAGGCTTTTTCATGTCATGCTTGATGTATTTTTGATAGTATGCTTAGTGGTTTTGCTGTAGCATGACTTGTCTCAAATAACTGAGATTTCTTAATGAGCCTTTGAAAAAAATCATGCGTTGTTTTTAATTGTATGGAAGCATTATTTTGGTTTTCTCCTTGATGCTTTATTTGGGTTGACTTGGCGCATGCTCACTCACACATGTTAGACTCTTACAAAGTCGCCAATAGCCTCTATGATCATTTAGTTTTTGACTTTTGATGCCATCTAATGCTTCTTTTAATGTCGCTTTGTCGTTTTGCATGATTATGGCCATTATTGCTCTCTTAGTTGGTCGCTCCCAGTCTTTTGCTAGCCCTCGCCTTGTACTGAGTATGAGCTCTACTCGTGCATCCAACTCCTAAAAGCCAAAGTTTTCCAAAGTGTCCACCATACATACCTACTAGCAATTTGCTATTCCAAGTAAATTTGACTTGCTTTTATTTTCTCTTCAAATTAAACTCTTACCAGTGTTATGCGAAATTCGGTTAGTAAAGCTCTCACGAACCGGAAGGCACACTTTATTTTTTCCTGTTCTTAAAACTTTGACATTGTGGTCTCTTATGTTGAGTTGTTATGCTTGCAAGTTGTAAGTTGGAGACTAGCCCAGCCATGTAGTCATGGGCAAGCTTTCAACATTACACTTCTTATTTGAGTTGATATCGTGATCTTTTGTTTATGGATGCCCGCGGTGTGAAATGAATTGGGAATCTTGTGGGGATCATGGAGTTTGTATATGTGTTAGGGAAACGCCGGGCCACTAATCTAAGCGATGCATAATTCATGGTGGAAATTTGCAGCATACCCATGGTGAACATTCGACGACGCATCTCACAACAAAAAGCTAAACAAATGGCAAATAAAAGAGATGTTGAGGTGTTCATTGTCTGCTTGTCCTGTCATTTTGGTGTGGGCTTGTTCCATGTCATCGGGCACGGAGGTACCCCATTGGCGGTTCTCAATGATATGCATATACTTACAATGACAAGAGCCTTGCTTGGGACTCTAAGTAAAGTAGCATGAGGTTTGGGTACTCGTATTCACGGGTGACGAGGGGTTAACTCGACAAATGTCCTAGATGAAGGACTTAGGATCGGGTGAATAGGGCGTCGGATGAACTCGAAGGTAGAGGTTAGTCGAAATAGGTGTATGTCGAAAGTAAACTTGGGTGTTCAACCTGGCTTGCTTTCAATCTGCCCTACACCGTCCCCTCCTGGCCCCTTTATATAGGTGGCCAGGTCTCGAGGATCGGGTAGGGTCCGACACAGATTACAATATCGACATACGGTAGAACTTGTACTCGACTATCATTACAATGGGGCCTAGCTTAACGGGCCTCAGGGGTACTCAACTAACAGGATCTATTAGCTATACCCTTGTCAGTAGCCCCTGAGATTCTACCAGAATTGTAGATTCGGGTTGAATCTCTAATCTTCAAATCTTCGACTTGATCAATTCTTCGACTTCTTCATATCGTCAAATCTTCGATTTGGTCTTTCGACTTATGTTCATAGTAATTTGCTCGCAAGGGGTTTTTGATGATCAAGCCTGACAACTCCGACGGATCAAGAGGTTAGTTAACTGCCGGAACAGATACTTGTCACCTACTTCAAATTCAATCCCCTTGGATTTGAATTCGGGATACCGGTCAAACCCACTCTTTTGCCGCATTTAGGACTTACAAAGAATGAATCCCAGTGATTCTCAGGGTACCCAGTGCGGCCACCGGGATTTTCTTCGCGTCGTAGACACGGATACATACTAGCAGAGCGCATCCATGTGCGTATACCAGGCCACATTGGACGGATCCTGGGGTCTTACCTTCGTGATAAATCACGGCATTCGAGTTTCGTTGCGATAACGCAACTCGAGAATCTTATATTGCAGCCAAGTTTTCGACTGATAAAATCAAAGAATTTTGGATTTTAATTTAACTTTTTCGCTCCCGATGGGAGTAATCTCTTTGTATTTCGTCGACTATGTAGTCGAAGTTTGTATGACAATCTTTCTTTATCTGCACTATTGATTATATCATCCTCTATCGGGTGCACGCTCAGCGCTCCCGATGGGAGTAGCCCCCGAGGCTATGCTTGAGTACTTGTAATCGAGCATAGGCTCAAGATTTAATTCCTTTTTCCTTGTTGACTTCTCCTATTTGCAAGCCCCCCACGTCCAAGTCGAGGTTTTCATATCGTGCGACCACAGTCTCCTCTTCTTGTTTGTTTTTTTTCTTTGGTATTATCGTCTGATGTGTGCAGAATTTAACTCATGTTGTAAAATATGTTTACGGGCCTTGCTTTAGCACGGGGGCCCGATAATACGTGCTTATAAATAAAGCACCTTCTGGCAAGAGTAAAAACCCTAATCAGATTCCTCCTCCGCCGCATCATCTTCTTCCTCCATCTAGGGTTTTCCTAGCCTTTTCCTTTGACCATATGGCTGATGCAGATGGTTCTCGCATGAACCTTGGCTCTCCGGTGGCACCGTGAGGTCGGGGTCGCCCTCGTGTAAGCAAGAACAAGAGCAACACAACTCCAGCCGCTGCAGGATCTTCATCGGCTGCTCTGGTTAAGCGCCGCCCCGGTCGCCCACCTGGGAGCAAAAATAAGCCCAAAGTGACTGGTGTTGTCCCAGGTCCAAGCGTCCCTACTCCTGCTGCTCCCACTGCTCCTCCCAGAATCTTTTCCTTCTTTTGCATTGCTATGGCACAGTGCCGTGAGATTCAGCGTCTGCCGCTGAATTTCACCAAGTTCATGGATGGGCGGGAACTGCGGGAAGCGGTTCTCCGTGAACAGTCTGGCAGTGGGACTCCATACGAGGTGGAGGTTTGGTACGATGGCGACGGCGAACAGTACTTGAGGGGTGGCTGGTCACAATTTGCAGAAGACCACGACATCCACCAAGGCTTCTTCATGGCCTTCGACTTCCACATCGGCACGTCGAAGTTCAACGTGAAGATCTACGACGGCACCCAATGCCAGAAGAAGTATGAAGCTGAAGTCCATTTCCATTAGGCTCTGCCTTTTATGTAATTTCGTTTGATAATGTCCTTGCTGCCATGTTATCTGTAATGAATATTTGTACTCTACTTTGATGGTTTTACTAGTACCCTGAAAACAAGTCACTTGTTCTGAGGTATGCTTGAGATATATCGGGTTCTTTGCGAACCAATTGGTATGAAGAATATAGGGTTCTTTTGTGAACCAAATTTGTTTGAGTATTTATCGGGTTGTCTGTACAACCTTATAGTGAAAAAGATCTCCAAATCGCGATAAAAATTCCTTTTGTATGACCCGAGGGTTGAAGCCCCCGAGCGGAGAAGTAGAAATACTTGTACAACTTTGTCGAGTTCAACCCAAAGAACCCGACCTATGGCCTCATGTTCTGGGTTCAGAAGGTTAACTCGAGTTTAATTATACCACTAGATGTAGTCTACGCGTAGAAACGTCATAGCTGCTCTGCGTTCCATGGATTGCTCTCATCTTTTCCTGTCTTCTTGTCTTGTAGTCGATATGCTCCTCCTGGTATTACTTCTGTGACGATGTAGGGTCCCACCCAAGGGGACTCCAATTTGCCATGGCTGTCTTGCCTAAGTCACAAAACTAGGTCTCCCACCACAAAAGATCGTGGACGAACTCGACTACTGTGGTAGTTTCGTAGGCTCTATTGATACTGCGTGGCCCTTTCTAATGCCTTGTCCCTTGCTTCATCTAGTGCATCGACATCGTTTTGCAGTGCTTTTGTCGATGTTGTCTCGTCAAATGCCATCACTCTTGGGGCCTCGTGTGTAACTTCGACTGGAAGCACGGCTTCTGCGCCATGGACCAGGAAGAAAGGAGTTTCTTGAGTTGCAGCGTTAGGCGTAGTTCTTAGGCTCCAAAGAACGGAGGGCAATTCTTCTACCCAAGCGCTCTTGGCTTTCTCGAGAGGTGCTAAGAGCCTCTTTTTTATCCCACTACATATCAGGCCATTGGCTTTTTTGACTTGCCCATTTGTCTTCGGGTGCGCCACAGATGCGAATTTGAGCTTGATCCCTAGTCCTTCGCAATAACTCTTAAATTCCTTTGAAGTGAAATTTGTCCTGTTGTCTATGATGATGCTATATGGTACACCAAAACGGAATACTATTGACTTGATGAAGCTGATTGCTGCTGTAGAATCTTGAGTTGTTACCGGGGCCGCTTCTACCCACTTGGTAAATTTATCGACTGCCACTAGCATGTAAACATGCCCTCCTGGCCAGGATTTGTGCAACTTTCCCACCATATCGAGGCCCCATTGCGCAAAGGGCCATGCCAATGGTATTGTTTGTAGCTCTGCTGCTGGTGCATGCGGTCTAGATGCGAATCTTTGACATGCTTCACACTTTCGAACTATATCATTCGCGTCTTTGATGGCTGTTAGCCAATAGAATCCTGCTCAGAAAGCCTTTGCCGCTATTGCTCTGCTGCTAGCATGATGTCCGCACACTCCGCCGTGTATGTCTTTTAGTATTGTTTGTCCTTCCTGATGCGTTACACAACGCTGCAAAACGCCAGTAATACTCTTCTTGTATAACTTCCCCTGCAACACGACAAACGCTTTCGATCTTCGAGTTATCCTCTTGGCCTCCACTGCGTCTTCTGGTAATTGTTTATTTATCATGTATGCCAGATATGGCTGCATCCATGTTTCTTCTATCATCATGACCTCCTCTAGCTCCGACGTAGCCCCCGAGTCTGCTGCAGTAGTCGGACTTTTTCCACTTTTTATTGATCTTTCTACTATTTCTTCCCAAAATACTCCGGACGGCACGGGTAAGCACTGTGACCCGATATTTGCTAAATTGTCGGCTTCCTCATTACTATTCCTGCTTATATGCGAGACTTCGCATCCATCGAATGTTCCCTCAAGATAATGATATAAATTCTTGTAGGCCATCTTGTTATCATTGATTGCGTCACACCCGTTCATAACTTGCTGGACAACAAGGTTGGAATCTCCAAATATTTTTAGGCGAGTTGCTCCACATGCTTTGGCCATCTTCATACCGTGCAACAAAGCCTCGTACTCTGCTTCATTATTAGAAGCATGTGGAAAGCTCATCCTTAAAACGTACTTCAATTTGTCACCATGAGGTGATATCAACACCACTCCTGCGCCTGCGCCTTGAACTCTCTTAGAACCGTCGAAGTACATTGTCCAAACACTGGATAAGTCTGGTGGTCCCATGCTTTGTAGCTCCAGCCACTCTGCCGTAAAATCTGCCAACACTTGTGACTTAATCGCCTTCCTTTTTTCGTACGTGATGTCCATGGGAGATAACTCGATTCCCCACAAAGAGACACGTCCTGTTGCCGAAGGATTGTTCAATATGCTTGATAGTGGCGCTTCATTGACCACTATAATTGGGTGCACCGCAAAGTACTGTCGTAGTTTTTGTGTAGTTGTGAAAACACTATATGCGAGTTTTTGATAATGCGGGTACCTCTGTTTCGTCGGAGATAATACTTCGCTGATGAAATATACCGGCCTCTGGACGCCGTGGGCTTTTCCTTCTTCGCTTCTTTCGACTACTAATACTGTGCTTACCACCTGATGGGTTGCGGCGATGTAGAGTAGTAGTGGCTCTTTTTCTTTTGGTGCGACCAGCACTGGCGGCGTGGAAAGCACTTTTTTCAACTGTGCGAAAGCTACGTCTGCTTCTTCCGTCCATTCAAATTTATCATCTGACTTCTTCATAAGTGCATAGAAAGGAAGCGCCTTTTCTCCCAATCGAGCAACGAAACGACTTAAAGCCACGACGCGCCCTGCAAGTTTCTGTACGTCGTGTAGTTTCGTGGGTTTCCCCATTGTTAAAATTGCTTGAATCTTCTCTGGGTTCGCCTCTATTCCTCGTGCTGATACCAGGAACCCTAAAAGTTGTCCTGCTGATACGCTGAAGGAACACTTTGTCGGGTTAAGCTTAAGCTTGTACCTGCTCAGGTTGTCGAAGGTTTCTGCCAAGTCGCTGATTAGAGATTTCTCCTCTCTTGTGGTGATGACTACATCATCAATGTAGACTTGGATGTTGCGCCCTATTTGGCTTCCGAGGCAATTTTGCATCATCCGTTGATAAGTTGCTCCTGCATTTTTTAGGCTGAAAGGCATCACTTGGTAGCAAAACACTCCATATGGTGTGATGAAGGCCGTTTTTTCTTCGTCTTTGATGTCTACGCACTACTATTCTTGTAGACACTTGTTGGGCCTCCAAGTGCAGAGGTTTGTAGAACAGCAGCAAGTTTCCCTTAAGTGGATCACCCAAGGTTTATCGAACTCAGGGAGGTTAGAGGTCAAAGCTATCCCTCTCAAACAACCCTGCAATTATGATACAGAAAGTCTCTTGTGTCCCCAACACACCCAATACACTTGTCAGATGTATAGGTGCACTAGTTCGGCAAAGAGATAGTAAAATACAAGCGGTAGTGATGATTATAAGTAGTAAACGTGATTTGAAATAAATATCGCTGCGAGCAAACATGTAACAAAACAGCAAGTAAACGGTGTGCAAAGCTTGAAAACAAGGCCTAGGGATCATACTTTCACTAGTGGACACACTCCCAACAATATAACATGAATGAACAAATAAACAACTTCTCTCCACTATGGTACTCTGAATTACTCTCCTATTGAATAACACTAATCATTGCGTAGTAGCTACAGAAGCACCCCTTAAAGTTCATCAAGTACTTGACAAACACCACTCATAGAGATATCCAAATCAGATCACAACTCAAGATAGAAATCATTGCAACTTAGACCAAGTACTAACATGGTGCACACACTGTCAACATTACACCATGAAAGGAGGAATATATCACTCAATATTATCATAGTAATAATTACTCTCATAATCCACAAGAGATCACGATCATAGCCTAAACCAAGTACCACCACGATGCACGCACTGTCACCGTTACACCATGGCAGGAGGAATAGATTACTTTAATAACATCACTAGAGTACACTATAATAATTAAGCATAGGAGTAGCATAATATCTGAATAATAACATCTACTTGTTCAACATGATACAAAGCTCACGATCACATAAATATCACATCATGGGAGAGAGAGGTGAACCACATAGCTACCGGTAGAGCCCTCAGCCCCGGGGATGAACTACTCCCTCCTCATCATAGGAGACAGCAAGATTGATGGAGATGGCGGTGAGGTCGATGGAGACGGCGAAGACGGCGATGGAGACCGATGGAGATGGCTCCGGGGGCACTTCCCCGTCCCGGCAGGGTGCCGGAACAGAGACTTCTGTCCCCCGAAATTCGTCGACGGTGGCGGCGGAGCTGCGGAACTGCTTCTGGAAAATTGTCGACTCCCCTAGGGTTTTCCGTCCCGAGGCTTCTTATAGGCGAAGGGGCGATGTCAGAGGGCTGCCAGGGCCTCCTCACACAGGGGCGGCGCGGCCAGGGCCTGGGCCGCGCTAGCCCTGTGTGAGGGAGGCCTGTGGCCCCTCTCCTTCCTCTCTTCAGATGTCTGGATGCTCCCGGGAAAAATAAGACTTCTGGCTTTGGTTTCGTCCAATTCCGAGAATATTTCCTGTGTATCACTTCTGAAACACAAAAACAGCAGAAAATAGGGAACTGGCACTGTGGCACTTGTTAATAGGTTAGTTCCGGAAAATGCATAAAAGTGCCACGAAGTATAACGAGATAGTAGGCAAATGGTGTAAAAACAAGCATGGAGCATCAAAAATTATAGATACGTTGGAGACGTATCAAGCATCCCCAAGCTTAACTTCTGCTCGTCCTCGAGTAGGTAAGTGATAACAAAAGAATAATTTTTGAGGTGACATGCACCTACACAATCTTGATCATATATGTAAGCATTTGTGAGCTGGGATCATAAGAACTTAAAACATGGGCATGAAGATATAATCTTGACAATAAGAACTTAGCAACCATGTTGTAAACATGTAAATGAACACAAACAAAAGATCATGAAAATGAAACAATGAAAGTCAAACGTGTGTTCAAATCATAAGGAAAAACATATAGATGGTTTTCAGCTTGTCCTTCAAAGAGAGCAAAACATAAATGCATAGGACACCTTCAAGTTTAAGAGGGCGACTAGATACAAGTAATTTAAGAACAAGTGAAACCAACAATATGAATCAATCAATGAACTTTGGGACAATGCATATCACACTAAGAATGACAACTATGCTCTCTTAATGGTGCATAAAGAAAGAAGGTGGTGACTCAACATAAAAGTAAAAGAAAGGCCCTTCGCAGAGGGAAGCAGTGATTAAACATGTGCTAGAGCTTTTCATTTGTAAAACAGAGAGATAAAAATTGGTTTTGAGAGGTGGTTGCTTTTGTCAACGAATAGCAATGGGATTCTTACTATCTTCCATACAAAAATGAAGCAAGTTTTTGAGAGAGAGATTAGCACTTTTGTGCTCTTTTATAAAGCTTGGCACTCCTGCCCACCTTTTCTTCCTTTCACAAACCATGGCTAACCGATTCCATCGGGTGCCCTCCAACATTCACTTTCCATGGAGGAGTGCTTTTTTTTCTTTTTTTTTCTTTTTGGAATAAGCAATATGGAAGATAGAAAATCCGACCACTACGTCCCCATGAGCTGAAAACAGTGTCACAAAACGAGAAGTGTTTTGAAGGTTTTTGAAAGGTAGCACATGAAAATTTACTTGGAATGGCTTACAAATACCATGCATAGGAGTTTATAGTGGGCACAATGGCAAACTTGGTTTTTAGGAGTTGAATGCACGAGTAGAGCTCATACTCAGTACAAGGCGAGGGCTAGCAAAAGACTGGGAGCGACCAACTAAGAGAGCAATAACGGCCATAATCATGCAAAGCGACAAAGCGACATTAAAAGAAGCATAAGATGGCATCAAAAGTCAAAAACTAAATGATCATAGAGGCTATTGGCGACTTATTTTGTAGTCAACATGGTGTAAGCATGTGCCAAGTCAACCCAAATAAAGCATCAAAGGAGAAAACCAAATAAATGCTTCCATATAATAAAAACAACGCATGATTTTTTCAAAGGCTCATTAAGCAATCTCAGTTATTTGAGACAAGTCATGCTACAGCAAAACCACTAAGCATACTATCAAAAAGACATCAAGCAAGACATGAAAAAGCCTAAGCCGCAGTCTACACAAGCTCCTTCTTGTACCACTTTTTTGCATAAAGCTTTTTCTCTTTTCCAACACCATTTGAAATTTTTAAAGACACCTCTTTTGATGAAAACCAATAAAGATAAGAGGCAAAAATACACCTTGATGAAAAGATATAAGAAGATCTGAATGCAAATCAAGGTGAAAATGAAAACCAAAAGCAGTAGCAGAAAAAGAAGAACACTCGGTTTTTGATAAGAGTGAAAACTAGAGTGTTCTTGGCAAATGAAAAGCGAGTTCATCTCCTCCAAAAGAAACATGATGTGATCTAACCAATTATTGCAGCAAACAAAACAAACTAAACCAACTAAGAAAACTAAAACAACTAACGCTCCAAGAAAAACACATAGTGCATGAAGCAATAAAAATATAGTGTCTTGAAAGGTGACCTGATTTTTGCCGATGAAGAAGGGGTGCCTCGGGGGCATCCCCAAGCTTTGACGCTTGTACTTCTTGGATATTTCTTGGGGTGATGCATGGGCATCCCCAAGCTTGAGCTTTTGTCCATTCTTCAACTCATCTCATCATTCTCCAATCCCTACACTTGAAAACTTCCTTCATATAAAACTAAACACAAATCTATTAGCAACATTAGTGTAAGCATAACATAGAATCAACCCTTTTTGCTTCAGGTTTCAACCTAAAACCACCACATATAAAGTATATACTACTGTAGCAACTTCCCCAAAAGTTCTGTGATCAAAAGAACTCAAAAAGAAAGCGATAAAGCAGCAAACACAAATATTGGCAGAAATCTATCAAAACAGAACAGCTGACAAAGGTCGAATTTTTAGAGGGTTTTCTGTTGCTCAAATCAAAAAGTGTTCAACTAATGAAAGTTTGGATATAACCTGGGGCATATGCACAAGAAATCGCAGGTCCAAAAGATATACAAAGAATTTTGACGAATTTTTACGGTGCAGCACCGAAAACTGTTTCAGGACAGCAACATCCCCAAATCTTACCTCACTCAAATTAGAGGCTTCTCTTGGCACAAAAACAAAATAAAAAAGGATAAGGAGCGGTTATTACAGTAGTAATAACTTCCAAGACTCAAATAAAAGAAAAAGTACTGAAAGTAAAAATATTGGGTTATCTCCCAAGAGTGCTTTTTTTTAACGCCTTTGAGCTGGGCGCAGTAATTTGCAAAGATGCTCATGTGGGCGCCATATAAGAGCTTGAGGCAAATGCGCCATATAGGAACTTAAAGCAATAGAGAGCATCAAAAAGCAAGTATGGAACACATTTAAATCTAAACCACTTCCTATGAAAAATAGTCTTGTAAAGAGACAAGTCATAAAAGCGCAAAGCAAAAAGCATAGGAGGCAAAACAAGTACAACTTCAAGAATTGCAACATAAAGAGGAGAAACTCAATATTGTTGAGATCCATCAAACCATGTTTCCCTCTCTCATAATAACTTTCAGTAGCATCATGAATAGAACTAACAATATAACTATCACATAAAGCATCTCTATCATGAGCCACATGCATAAAAGAATTAATACTCCCCACATGAACAATAGTAGTAGGAGTAGATTCAACAGAATAATCTATTATATAATTAAAACACAAGACAAAGAACGGCTCGGATTTACCACCGATTGGACAAGCCCAAGCAACGGTTCAGATTGGCATTAAAAACAACGCTTATTTGAAAGAAAAAAACGTATAGAGAACTAGAGTCAAGATCGATTAGGAAAAGGACATGGAGAGAAAACCAACTTGCATACATTAGCTTGATGTAGTGTTCGTGTCAAAAAAAAGCTAGACATAGTGTTCCGTTCGAATAGCTATCTTCTGCCGATCCAGCTGCAATTTTTTTAATCGGCAGCAGTATACACCAAGTTGCCCATCGCAATAAGAGAAGCCGTATGTTCCTAGACCCTCTCGGTATCAAGTAGATGTCCCATGGCGGTGTCGCCGGCCACGCAAATTTCTTCGTCTGCAGTACAAAACCTAAAAATTGAAATTACATTGTTACTCATCCATACTTTAGCTTACCCTATGCATGCAATATTTATAACACTAACTATTTTACCCTATGTATGTAAGTCACACGCATATATATCTTGGTTCATGTCCCTGCCAGCATTGTACTTCAATTACACGATTATGTTATAGATATTATAATTGACATGTTTGATCAAGAAATATCCTAATCAGTAAGGGATGTCACTATTGAATTACAGTTGGCGCATAATGGAACTTTTATGTAGAAATATTCCATAGCCACGAGAGCCAATTGGAGTTTGGGCAAAGAATATATAAGTTGAATGTATAAGTACTTATTACTTTTGAAATGTTTGAAAATTGTATCAATTAGAACATGTACAGACGTATATACATTTTACATGAATATTTTAATAATCTCATTGCTAGCCGCGCAATTTGCGCGGGTCATCATGCTAGTTATTCTCATCACCATAATCATCATAAATAGGAGGCATATTGTAATCATAACTAATTTTGTCCTCAATAGTAGGTGAACTGAAAATATTATACCCATCATCATAACCATCATAAACTAGAGGACAGCTATTTCGCAAAGCATATTCTTCAAACATATCATCATAAGAAGGAACATCACATATGGGAGATAAAATATCATCAGAGCAAACTTTCTCCACTAAAGCTGGGGAACTAAAAATATCATGCTTAACAAAACCAGCTTCCCCAAGCTTAGACTTTTCTATAGCATTAGCAACAACGGTGTTCAAAGCATTCATACTAACAACACTATTAGCATGCAAATTAAGCTCCAAAGGTTTTTAAATTTTCTCTTCAAATACTTCATATCTAAACTCAGGAAAAAGACTACAGAACTCTTTGTTTTCCATTAAGCCTAACTAGTGAAAATAAAAACAAGAAACAAAAAAGATGTAATTGCAGAATCTAAAGGAAATAACTCCGAGCACTCACCAGCAACTAAAAGACTTAGTAGCCAAAGAATGTGAGTAACTTTTACCTTACCTCCCCGGCAACGGCGCCAGAAAAGAGCTTGATGTCTACGCACTTCTATTCTTGTAGACACTTATTGGGCCTCCAAGTGCAGAGGTTTGTAGAACAGCAGCAAGTTTCCCTTAAGTGGATCACCCAAGGTTTATCGAACTCAGGGAGGTTAGAGGTCAAAGCTATCCCTCTCAAACAACCCTGCAATTACGATACAAAAAGTCTCTTGTGTCCCCAACACACCCAATACACTTGTCAGATGTATAGGTGCACTAGTTCGGCGAAGAGATAGTAAAATACAAGCGGTAGTGATGATTATAAGTAGTAAACGTGATTTGAAATAAATATCGCTGCGAGCAAACATGTAACAAAACAGCAAGTAAACGGTGTGCAAAGCTTGGAAACAAGGCCCAGGGATCATACTTTCACTAGTGGACACACTCCCAACAATATAACATGAATGAACAAATATACAACTTCTCTCCACTATGGTACTCTGAATTACTCTCCTATTGAATAACACTAATCATTGCGTAGTGGCTATAGAAGCACCCCTTAAAGTTCATCAAGTACTTAACAAACACCACTCATAGAGATATCCAAATCAGATCACAACTCAAGATAGAAATCATTGCAACTTAGACCAAGTACTAACACGGTGCACACACTGTCAACATTACACCATGAAAGGAGGAATAGATCACTCAATACTATCATAGTAATAATTACTCTCATAATCCACAAGAGATCACGATCATAGCCTAAACCAAGTACCACCACGATGCACGCACTGTCACCGTTACACCATGGCAGGAGGAATAGATTACTTTAATAACATCACTAGAGTACACTATAATAATTAAGCATAGGAGTAGCATAATATCTGAATAATAACATCTACTTGTTCAACATGATACAACGCTCACGATCACATAAAGATCACATCATGGGAGAGAGAGGTGAACCACATAGCTACCGGTAGAGCCCTCAGCCCCGGGGATGAACTACTCCCTCCTCATCATAGGAGACAGCAAGGTTGATGGAGATGGCGGTGAGGTCGATGGAGACGGTGAAGACGGCAATGGAGACCGATGGAGATGGCTCCGGGGGCACTTCCCCGTCCCGGCAGGGTGCCGGAACAGAGACTTCTGTCCCCCAAAATTCGTCGACGGTGGCGGCGGAGCTGCGGAACTGCTTCTGGAAGATTGTCGACTCCCCTAGGGTTTTCCGTCCCGAGGCTTCTTATAGGCGAAGGGGCGATGTCAGAGGGCTGCCAGGGCCTCCTCACACAGGGGCGGCGCGGCCAGGGCCTGGGCCGCGCCAGCCCTGTGTGAGGGAGGCCTGTGGCCCCTCTCCTTCCTCTCTTCAGATGTCTGGATGCTCCCAGGAAAAATAAGACTTCTGGCTTTGGTTTCGTCCAATTCCGAGAATATTTCCTGTGTATCACTTCTGAAACACAAAAACAGCAGAAAACAGGGAACTGGCACTGTGGCACTTGTTAATAGGTTAGTTCCGGAAAATGCATAAAAGTGCCACGAAGTGTAACGAAACAGTAGGCAAATGGTGTAAAAACAAGCATGGAGCATCAAAAATTATAGATACGTTGGAGACGTATCAGTCTTCTTTCTTCAATTTGATCTGATTGTAACCAGAATATGCATCCAAAAATGAAAGCCTTGCGCATCCCGCTGTTGAATCGATTATCTGATCGATGCGGGGTAGAGGGAAGGGATCCTTTGGACAATGCTTATTGAGAGATGTGTAGTCGACACATACTCTTTGTACGTCTGTGTTCTTCTTGGGTACTATGACTGGGTTCGACACCCAACTCAAAGTTTTGATTTCTCTGATAAATCTGGCATTTTCTAGCCTGTGCAACTCTGATGCTATCGCCTTCCTTTTAGGTTCATCAAATCGTCGCAATGGCTGCTTGACCGGCTTTGCCTTGGGATCTACATTTAATGCGTTCTCGACGAGTTCCCTGGGAACCCCTGGCATGCCTGATGGACACCAGGCGAAGATTTCCCAGCGCTCACGGAGGAACTCGACGAGCACGCTTTCCTATGCGGGATCCAAGTTCACCGCAATTGATGTCGTCTTGTTTGCATCTGTAGGGTGGACCTGGATTTTCTTCGAGTCCTGATGAAAGTGCAAACTTTGTTTCCCTCAGATTTTGTGTGTTAGATAACAACATTAGGGAGATTAAGTGTGTGCTAAGTTGTGCAGGATTATCAGATGAAGAATTGCCAGGCCGGATAATCCGGCCAGGGGTGGCCGGATAATCCGCCCCTCTGGAGGGTGGCCGAAAAACGGCTAAGTACTTGGCTTGGCGTCACCCAGATAGGGGGGCCGGATATTCCGGCCAGGGGCCGGATATTCCGCCCCCCCCCCCCCAGGAGAATGCTCAAAACGACTAAGGACTTTTCGCGGCGTAACCCAGATGGGGGGGCCGGATATTCCGGCCAGGGAGGGCCGAATAATCCGCCCCTCCAGAGAGGACCCCAATTTCGGCTAAGGACCTGGAGCGGCGTCACCCAGATAGGGGGGGCGGATAATCCGGCCAGGGGCCGGATAATCCGGCCAGCCGGATAATCCGGCCCAACTTTGGCCGGATAATCCGCCCCTCCAAGTCAGCAACGGCTACATTTTGGGAGGGGCTATAAATACCCCTCCCCTTCTTCCACCTCAAGCTGCTCGAGCTGATGAAGAAGAACACCATATTTTGAGCCACCAAATTCGCAAGATCTCCTCCCTCAACCCACCAAAGCTCTTGATCTTTGGAGAATCGAAGGAGAAGGCCTTGATCTACATCCTCACCGAAGCGATTTGATTTCCCCTTTCATTTGCTAGAGGGCCCTTTGGTCTTGGGTTCCCTTGTGTCCCTTGACCTTGTTTGTGTGATTGAAATCTTGATACTTGTTGATTGAGATCTTTGTGGTGCTTGGGAGCCTCCAATTCAGTTGTGGAGTTGTGCCCCAAGTTTTGTAAAGGCCGGTTCCGCCTTGAGGAATCCCTTAGTGGAAAGTGAGCTAGGCCTTTGTGGCGGAAGCTTGCACCGGAGAATAGGGTGAGCCTTTGTGGCGTTGGTTAGGCCTTTGTGGCAACCACACCCCTCCAACGTAGACGTACTTTCCCTAAAAAGGAAGGAACTACGGGAATTACATCCGTGTCTCCGTGTGCTCCACTCTCGGTCACCTCTATCCTTTATTGCCTTTACTACTTGTATCTTGCTTAGCTTGCTTGTTGACATATAGGTAAATTCACCTTAGTTGCATATCTAGAGAATTTACCTTTTGTGTCAAGCCTAAATTGAAAAAGAATTAAAATTTGAGTAGCACCTATTCACCCCCCCCCCTCTAGGTGCCCATACGATCCGTTCAATTGGTATCAGAGCCTCGGCTCTTTATTCGGGCTTAACCGCCTACGAGTATGGACACCTCTCCGAGTGAGGGCTCGGGTCAAGTTTCCATGGGTGAGTTCAAATCTTTGGAATCATCCATGGCTTCCATGACATCTCAAATAAATGAGTTGCGTGAAATGATGGCGCAACTCATGCAAGCTAAAACTGCTAATGCTCCTCCACCTCCGGAAAAACCCGCTACTCCACAATTGGAGAATGTGGTAGTTGATGTGGAGGGTTCCGATAAAAATGGCGATGCTAAGTCTTCCACCAAGGGCGACGGGAAAGGTGAATTCCCTCATTGGTATTCACCCAACCCGCCGGTCCCTCATCCTCATATTAACCATAGAGGAGATCCACCTAAGCTTGATGCATTAAATTTTGGTCAATGGCAATATCAAATGATCTCTCATATGCGCAGTTCTTGCATCGAGCTTTGGAGGATCGTTGAGGAAGGTTTCAAGGCCGTGGATCCACACAACATGACAAGAAGAGAGACGGTCGATAGTCAACTCAATGCTACCGCTCTCCACATGATTCAAGTCGCCGTTGGGTCCAAGGACTTGCCCCACATCCAACATTTCTCCACCGCCAAAGAAGCTTGGCAAGGACTCTCCGACGTCTTTGTTGGCAATGAGAGCATGAAGAAAACAAGATATATTGCCTTCTCAAATCAAGCGGAGGGTTTCTTCATGATGGATGGTGAGGATCATCAAGAGATGTATAGAAGACTCAAGGCTATTGCTACCACCTTCAAGAACCTCGGTGCTCACCATATTGATGATGAGTGGATCAAGATGAAGTACATTCTTGCTCTCACTCCATATGAGCCCGCGGATGTGAAGAGTGTTCAAGAAAAGCACAACTTCAATGAGATGACCTCTAATCAAGTGATGCAAGAGATTCAAGCCTACAAGGTTTCCGCACAAAATGCGGAAGATGCTCGTGCCCGTGCCATCGGAATGCAAAGAAGCTCCAATCTTGCATTGAAGGCTAATGTGGTTGAGAAAGAGGTTCCTCTTCAAGCAAGCATCGAAGCAAGGCTAGAGATGTGTCTCGAGGACATAAGACATGAGTACAATGAGCACATGGCCTTCTATGGAAAAACCTTTTGGGTTGATCCTCACAAGGCTAAAGAAGACAATCAAAGAAGAAGCAAGTCAAGTGGCTATCAAAGGAATGACAACAATGGTCAAAGGGTGAGGACTTGCTATAATTGCAATGATAGATTTCACTTCGTTGCCGAGTGTCCTTATGAGAAGAGAGAAGACCATGGTGGAAAGCTCATCTTCAAAAGCAAGACCAAGTCACCATCCAAGAAGCCATTTGTGAAGAAGGGTGGACCAAAGAAGAAACAACCAAAGTTTGTGTTCTTGACTCAAGAAGAGTACTCCGCAAGTGAGAGTGATGAAGAAGAAACCACAACTAGTGAGATGGCCGCAATGGCAACCACCTCCACTTCTTCCACATCACTCTTTGAATCCCCCAATGAGGACTCTCTTCTCAAGAACGTCAAGTGCCTTATGGCCAAATCTTCCGAGGTATCACCCACATCTTTCTCTTCCTCTAAGACAAATGATGCTTCCTTGAATGATCTTGCTAGTCTTAGAGTAAAGGAAGAAATTATTGCTTTTGATGATTATGTGTCTAGTGTAGATGGTGTTCACAAGCTTCACTTTGAACGTCTATTGAGCCAATATGGTAAAACTCTTGAAAAACTAGATGAACAAATGAGGCTTAAAAAAGAATATGCTCAAGATATTGCCTCACTAACCGAGTCTCTTGAAGAAGAGCAAGAGGAACGAGCAACTCTTGAAGAGAAGCTTGATTCCATTGAGGAATCTAATAATGAAGTTGTTTCCAAACTCATTAAAGAGCGAGATCATGCTCGTGCTAAAGTAAAAATGCTTAAAAAGGAAAAGGTTGAATTTGGTGTTGGTCATGATATACTTGTTAAGGATTTAGAAGATCTTGACAAGGCTCACAAGGCCTTGAAAAGTGAACACTCTATCCTTACCAAGTCACATGAACAACTTCAAATTCAATTGACTAAGAATAATGTGCCTAGTTCTTCTACTTCTACTTGTGATCATGCAAATGTTATTGAAGAAAATGCTAGGTTGAAAGATGAGCTTGCCAAGTCCTCCATTCCCATAGGTGAGAAAAACTTGAATGACCTTTTGAGTAAGCAAAAGGTATTCGGTGATAAAACGGGGATTGGCTATGTCTCAAAGAAGAAGAAGAAGAACAACAAGAAAAAGAAGTCCAAGCCCGCTCAAGCAAAGAAGGATCCTATTGTGGGTGGCAAAGCCACTCATGATGATCATGCGGGAATTGCTAACCCTCACTATGTTTTATTTTGTGATTATTATGGTGATCTTTATGCAAAATATGTTGGTCCAAATGATGGTTATATTGCTTGGTCTATTTGGGTTCCAAAGACCCTTGTTGCTAACAAAAGAGGACCCGTTGAAAAATGGGGACCTAAAACCAAGCAATGATCTCTTGTAGGACTATGCTTCCGGTGGATCAAAATGGGTGCTTGATAGTGGATGCACAAGTCATATGACCGGAAGCAAGGAGATTATGATGGAGTTGAGGCCTAATGACAATCATATAACCGTCACTTATGGAGACATGTCACAATCCGAGGTATTGGGTCTTGGCAAGGTGGTGGTCGCACCGGATATTTCCCTTGTGGACGTCATGCTTGTTGAGACCCTAGGTTACAATTTACTTTCAGTTCGTGCACTTGGTAAGATGGGCTTTGCCGTCTTCATTGATAATGACATTGTGGTACTCTTGTGGAGCAAGTCTCTAAAGGTCGCTTTCGTTGGACACATTGAAAATAACTTGTATGTGGTGGACTTTTTGGGGAAAACCACTACAAGTGCAATGTGTTTATTTGGAAAGGCCGATGTGGGTTGGCTTTGGCATCGCCGACTAGCCCATGTCAATATGAGAACTTTGCAAAGCCTTCACAAGGGTGGCCACATACTCGGACTAAAAGAGAATGTTTCTTTTGCCAAAGATCGTGTTTGCAGGGCTTGCGTTCTAGGAAAAATGCATGATTCTCCCCACCCAAGCAAGACTATCATCTCTTCCAATAGGATCTTGGAGCTCCTTCATGTGGATCTTTTTGGTCCTCCATCTCATGCAAGTCTTGGTGGGAAGAAATATTGTTTGGTGATTGTTGATGACTATTCAAGATATACTTGGGTCTACTTCTTCAAGCATAAGAGTGAGACTCAACAAACCGTCATCGACTTTGCCAAGGAAGTTGAACGTCAACATGGGCAAACTATTTTGGCAATTAGAAGTGACAATGGCTCGGAATTCAAGAACTACACTTTGAATGGGTTTCTCAGTGATGAGGGGATACGTCATCAATATTCCGCTGCATACACCCCTCAACAAAATGGTGTAGCCGAAAGGAAGAACCGGACTCTTATGGATATGGCTAGGTCCATGTTGGCGGAGTTTAAGTCTCCATACAACTTTTGGGCCGAAGCTATCTCTACGGCTTGTCACTCTTCAAACCGGCTCTTCCTCCGCAAAGGCCTAAACAAGACTCCATATGAAATACTCACCGGAAGCAAGCCCAACATCTCCTACTACCGGGTTTTTGGGTGTAAGTGTTTCTTTCAAAGAAAAGGAGTTCGTTTAGGTAAATTTGATCCGAAAGCAATAGAAGGTATTTTTGTTGGTTACGGTGCCGAATCCCACACTTATAGAGTCTTCAACAAGTCCACCGGACGTGTTGAGGAATCTTGTAGTGTGGTATTCGAAGAGAATGACAGCTCCCAAGGGGGGCAAGATGTTGTTTCTTGTGATATAGATGATGAAATACCTCGAGAAGCCATAGGAAGAATGGGCGTGGGATTTTTCTGCCCCATTGAGGGACACCTTGTGGCGGACCGAGAAGGACTATGCTCTACTCAAGTGGAGCCTTCATCTTCACAAGCTCAACAAGCCTCTCCCAAGGAAGCAACTAATGCACCAACCGAAGAACAAGACAAGGACCTTCATGAAGAACAAGGGGCTCCACCATCCTCTCCGTTTATCTTAACCGCCCCCAATTCTTCACAAGACCAAGATCAACCTACTCATGAAGATATTGATGATCAAGGTCAAGTTGATGGTCAAGACGGGGACCCAAATGATCAAGATGATCAAGTGATTCCTCCAAGGTCTAATGAGGAGATCGAAGCCCGTCGCAAGAAGAGAATTGAAAGGGACTTGGAACTTAAAGGTCATACCCTTGAGAGGGTTATTGGAGATCTAAGGAGCAAAGTGTCAACCCGGCGTCAATTGGCACAATTTAGCACTCATCATGCCTATATCTCCATGATTGAACCCAAGAAAGTATTTGAAGCCCTTGAAGATCCGGATTGGTTGGATGCTATGCATGAAGAACTCAACAACTTCAAGCGCAATAATGTTTGGGTGTTAGTGGAAAAGACAAAGGAGTGCCGGAATGTGATTGGCACAAAGTGGATATTCAAGAACAAGCAAGATGAGCATGGAATTGTTGTGAGAAACAAGGCAAGATTGGTTGCTCAAGGTTTCTCTCAAGTTGAAGGAATTGACTTTGGAGAAACCTATGCTCCCGTGGCTCGCCTTGAGTCCATCCATATCCTTCTTGCATATGCCACTCATCATAACTTTAAATTGCAACAAATGGATGTTAAGAGTGCTTTTCTTAATGGTCCATTGAAAGAGGAAGTGTATGTTAAGCAACCCCCGGGGTTTGAGGATCTCAACTTCCCGAACCATGTCTACAAACTCCATAAGGCACTCTATGGCCTTAAACAAGCCCCACGTGCGTGGTACGAGCACCTTAGGGAGTTGTTGTTAGACCGTGGGTTTGAAGTTGGGCAAATCGATCCCACTCTTTTTACTAAGAGGGTCAATGGGGAGCTTTTCGTATGCCAACTATATGTTGATGATATTATCTTTGGCTCTACTAACAAAGCTTTTAATGATGAATTTTCAAAGCTTATGACCGATAGGTTCGAGATGTTTATGATGGGCGAAATGAAGTTCTTTCTTGGTTTTGAAATCAAGCAATTGAAAGAAGGGACTTTCATTAATCAAGCGAAATATGTCCAAGACATGCTCAAGAGGTTCAAGATGAAGGAACTAAATGGGGCCGCCACACCAATGGCCACAAAATGTCATCTTGAACTTGATCCCAATGGTAAAGATGTGGATCAAAAGGTATACCGTTCTATGATCGGTTCGTTGCTTTACCTTTGTGCATCTAGACCCGATATTGTGTTGAGTGTAGGTGTGTGTGCAAGGTATCAAGCCGCTCCTAAAGAAAGCCACCTTATGGCGGTTAAGAGAATCTTTCGATATTTGGTTCATACCCCAACTTATGGGCTTTGGTATCCCAAAGGCTCGGATTTCTCTCTTTGTGGCTTCACGGATTCGGATTGGGCCGGTGACAAGGATGATAGGAAATCAACCTCCGGAGCTTGCCAATTCCTTGGTAGGTCTTTGGTGTGTTGGTCTTCTAAGAAGCAAAATTGTATATCTCTCTCCACCGCCGAAGCCGAATACATTGCCGCCGCAAGTGGATGCACTCAATTGTTATGGATGAGGCAAACTTTGAAGGAATACGGTGTCAATTGTGACAAAGTGCCTCTTTTATGTGACAATGAAAGTGCTATCAAGATCGCCTATAATCCGGTGCAACATTCAAGAACCAAGCATATTGAGATCCGGAATCATTTCATTAGAGATCATGTTGCCCGTGGGGATATTGAGCTTGCTTATGTTTGCACCAAGGATCAACTTGCCGGTATATTCACGAAGCCTCTTGATGAAGCAAGATTTGGATATTTGAGGAATGAGTTAAATATCATCGATTCAAGGAGTGTGGCTTGAACATCTTGCAAATACACCTATATTTCAATGCATGTTTGGTTTAGGTGTGGGCATGGAAATAGGGGGAGTGCGGTCCTAATTAATTGGGCTATCCCTCCCCCCATAATGCCGATAGTAATCATATCATTCTCTTAATATCATTTTATGATTTTTGAGCTTCAATGACGAGTAGTGGTTATGGACTCAAGATACATCTTCGCGGTCCAATGCCATAACACTCAAACATGGTGGCTTCGGCCACCGACCTCTTCTTTTTGAAGAGTTGATTCATTGCATATCTTATTTGAGGTTTTGGTGTTCTCTCTCGATATTATTATTTTTATTTATATGGGAAGGCACTTGCATTGGATTTTTAGTCGATTTGCTCTTGCAATGTTAAGTGCCGAGAACCACTCCGTGTTTGCTCTCTCACCTAAGCCATCCTCTCCCAAGACATCTATCTATGCACACGAGTTCAAATTTTTCATCAAAACAACATCTGTTTTTGAAAATTTCGAGCTGGCCAGTTTCTGGTTCCCAGGCCGGAATATCCGCCCCCCCTGGGCGGAATATCCGGGGGGGGCGGATTATCCGTCCCCTACTGGCCGGATAATCCGGCCTAAGTGGCACCTGGGTATATAAGGGGCAGGGTCGGGCTGCCCTAGGGCAGTCCCTTCCCCACCCCTTCCAGCAGTTCCCTGCCGCCGCCGCCGTCTTCCCGTCGCCGCCGCCGGAGTTCCGGCCAACCCCTTGGCCGGATTTCTTCGGAGGTTGCTCTCCTTCTCCTCTAGAAGGCATTCACCAAGCCGATTTCGCAATGGATGCGGGTATTGTTCTATCCCTGGGATGTGATTCTACCCTAGCATGTTCTTGGTGTTTTAGCCTTCTAGTTGTTGTTTTCCTCTCCTATGAACTATGTTGTATGATTGTCTTCCCCGATCTATCGAATTGAAGGTTGCAGCAATTGTTAGAAAATTTCTCGAGGGGCCGGATTATCCGCCCCCTGGGCGGAATATCCGGGTGACCGGATTATCCGCCCCCTGGCCAGATAATCCGGCCTGGGATTGCATTTTTTTTATATTGCTGCTTTCACTTTGATACTTTGGTGAAGTTTGTTGTTCATACTACATAATTCATTGATCCTTTCCGTAACTCGTGTGCATACGCTTATCCCCATGCTCTCCGTGCATCTCTCTTTCACAGGTGGTCCGAGTGTGCCGAAGCGCAAGCGTCGGCTTGTCCGGAATGAGGAAGGTGTTCTTGTAGATGAGGTTGCTATCCGTCGGGAACAGAGGGAGGCTGCTAGGAAGGCTGAGAAAGAGAAGGCTGCCAAGGTTGCCAAGGCTCAAGCCCGCCGTCGCAAAGGCAAAGCGACTCGTCCTAACTACAAGAGCATGCCCGAGGCCGAGTACATTCTTGTGCGGCGCAACAATTGGTATGCCACAGCAAGAGATGAAGACATTGAGGACCGTGGTTTCTGGAATGAGGAGCAGTGGGGGATTTTCCGTGATGTTTATGAGCCATTCAAGAACCCTTGTCGTCCGATGCATCCGATTGATTTTGATCACCTTCGCAGCAAGTCTTATTTTGATGAAGCAGTTTCTGTGGTTGAGAAGTTGGGTTTGATGGGGCTGGCCAACATTCAGTGCAACTATAATCCCGGTCTCATCAAGCAGTTCTATGCTACCCTTGTGATCCTGCCAAATGCTCAGAAATCTATGAAGTGGATGACCGGCGAACATGAGTGCACATCGGACTTTCCTACGTTTGCCTCTCTCTTGGGGTATGCGTACAATGGAGACACTCTAGTGGGTCGCCGTATTCACAACCCGGGGACCAAGCCTGACAAGGATAAGTTGTATGATCTCTATGACTCCACCGGCACTGTGGGCTTCATCCATGGACTGCATCCGCTTTATGATTAGCTGGTCCGCATTTTCAGGGAGAACATTGCTCCTAGTGGTGGCAACAATGATGCCATTCGCACCTCTCTGGTTGATCTCCTTGCTTTTGCTCATGAGTGTGCCACGTCGACTAACCCTGCTGAGGACTTTACCCTTGATGTGATGGATTTCATCTTCTATGAGATCAAGGATGCTATCATTCAGAGGAACACTGTGCCATATGCTCCATACATCATGCTACTCATCAAGCATGTCCTTGGAGATTATGATATCCATGATGACTGTGTGGAGCACCTTGTCAAGAAGATGTATGTCAAGAGAAAGGCGAAATCTGCTCCTTCAGCTGCATATCCAGACACTTTCATGGCTGATGCGAGGACTAGTGCTACTGCTCGTGATCAGAGGGCTGCTGCATCTGTTGTGTCTAGGGAGGTGAGGAAGCTCAGTTGGTTTGAGCGGAAGGTTCTGTGCATGAAGGTAGAGATCCACCGTGAGAACTACCAGGCCTATGTCGAGAGGAAGAGCATCCAGGACACTCAGCAGCTTATCCTTCACCGTCTCAGTGGTGCTCAGACCGCCGATCCCACTCCTACTGCTCTTGTGGCCTATGATGCTTGGAACACCGATCGCTACAACTGGGTGGATATGCAGAAGCATCTCTTTGATGCTCCAGATGCTCCCGCAGGAGGTGCTCGTGCAGAGGCTGAGGAGGACTTTGAGGCTGAGGAGGACTTTGAGGCTGAGGAGGACCTTGAGGCTGAGGATGAAGACGCTGGAGCTGATGAGGGTGATGGCAGAGATTATGATGATGTGGACTCCGGCGACTTCGATGATTGGGAGGATTGATTCCTCGGGACGTGTAGCATCGCTCTTCTCCCTTTTTGGTGTCTTGATGCCAAAGGGGAAGAAGTAGTTCTATTAGGAGTGTTTCGGGATTTGCATGGGTGGAAACACAAGCTTGTGCGCTTATCATTCTTGGGCGCTTGTGTTTCTTCTTATTTCGTTCGTCTTAAGTTGAACTTTGTGTGTGGTTGAACTTCGTGTCGTTTATTTGCTACCTTGTGGTGTATGAGACTATGTTATATGTCCTTAATGTGCTATGTGGATCATAATGTGTTATTCTCTTGTCTCTTTGAGCTCATGGTTATTGGGGAGATGCCTATGGAATTATTGTCCGGTATATCGTATTATCATATTCGGAATTCCATAATATTTGAGTTATCTATGCAATGGTATGTCTCCTCTAAACTCATTGGTGAAGTTGCACACATCTAGGGGGAGCCTTTTATCTTGCTCAAATATTTGTTGTTTGAAATATTCGATCTTTCTTGCAAATCCTAGTGTTGTCATCTAACACCAAAAAGGGGGAGATTGAAAGTGCAAACTTTGTTTCCCTCAGATTTTGTGTGTTAGATAACAACATTAGGGAGATTAAGTGTGTGCTAAGTTGTGCAGGATTATCAGATGAAGAATTGCCAGGCCGGATAATCCGGCCAGGGGTGGCCGGATAATCCGCCCCTCTGGAGGGTGGCCGAAAAACGGCTAAGTACCTGGCTCGGCGTCACCCAGATAGGGGGGCCGGATATTCCGGCCAGGGGCCAGATAATCCGCCCCCCCCCCCCCAGGAGAATGCTCAAAACGACTAAGGACTTTTCGCGGCGTCACCCAGATGGGGGGGCCGGATATTCCGGCCAGGGAGGGCCGGATAATCCGCCCCTCCAGAGAGGACCCCAATTTAGGCTAAGGACCTGGAGCGGCGTCACCCAGATAGGGGGGGCGGATAATCCGGCCAGGGGCCGGATAATCCGGCCCAACTTTGGCCGGATAATCCGCCCCTCCAAGTCAGCAACGGCTACATTTTGGGAGGGGCTATAAATACCCCTCCCCTTCTTCCACCTCAAGCTGCTCGAGCTGATGAAGAAGAACACCATATTTTGAGCCACCAAATTCGCAAGATCTCCTCCCTCAACCCACCAAAGCTCTTGATCTTTGGAGAATCGAAGGAGAAGGCCTTGATCTACATCCTCACCGAAGCGATTTGATTTCCCCTTTCATTTGCTAGAGGGCCCTTTGGTCTTGGGTTCCCTTGTGTCCCTTGACCTTGTTTGTGTGATTGAAATCTTGATATTTGTTGATTGAGATCTTTGTGGTGCTTGGGAACCTCCAATTCAGTTGTGGAGTTGTGCCCCAAGTTTTGTAAAGGCCGGTTCCGCCTTGAGGAATCCCTTAGTGGAAAGTGAGCTAGGCCTTTGTGGCGGAAGCTTGCACCGGAGAATAGGGTGAGCCTTTGTGGCGTTGGTTAGGCCTTTGTGGCAACCACACCCCTCCAACGTAGACGTACTTCCCCTAAAAAGGAAGGAACTACGGGAATTACATCCGTGTCTCCGTGTGCTCCACTCTCGGTTACCTCTATCCTTTATTGCCTTTACTACTTGTATCTTGCTTAGCTTGCTTGTTGACATATAGGTAAATTCACCTTAGTTGCATATCTAGAGAATTTACCTTTTGTGTCAAGCCTAAATTGAAAAAGAATTAAAATTTGAGTAGCACCTATTCACCCCCCCCCCCCTCTAGGTGCCCATACGATCTGTTCACCTGAGTTGTGTCGAAAGCCTGATCTGGCAGGGATCGTCCAACGTCGGGTAGGACATTATGATCTGTTTCTCCTTTTAACCTCTCATATTCTGCTGTCATGCCGAAGGTTTGCGCCATCCTATTGAATTCTCTGTCGCATGTGTTGGCTACTTCAAAGCTCCCTTGTACTGTGATTGTTCCTTTGGGTCCTGGAATTTTTAGCGTAAGGTACGCGTAGTGCGGTACTGCCATGAATTTTGCAAATGCTGGGCGCCCCAGGATTGCATGGTATTGTGGCGGCCAGTCCATAACTTCGAATTCCAGCTTCTCTCTTCGGTAGTTGCCGCTACTGCCAAAGCAGACATCGAGTTCTACTCTTCCCAAAGGGTAGTTTGCGGCTCCCGGTACTATTCCGTGGAAGGAGCAATCTGTTGGCTTCAAACTCGTCAGCGAGATGCACATTGCTTTTAAGGTTCTAGCATATATTAAGTTTATGCCACTCCCTACATCCATGAATACTCTTCCGATGTCATATCCTCCTATTTGCGCCTTTAAAACCATAGGCAAGTGGCCTGGCCTGGGAACTTTTCTCGGGTGGTCTGCTCTACTGAACTTAACTGGTTGTTCTGACCACCGCAGGTACTCTGTTGTAGCTGGTGGTGATGATATTGCTAGGTTTATTTGCCTGGATATGCTCTTCCGCTCTTTCTTTGACTTGAGCACCGGTTGAATCATAGCTGATATGTAAACTTTTGACTTTAGGTGCCTTGCTAGCCTTTGCATTTGATATCCTTGACTTCTGTGTTTTTCTCCTTGCCTCCCTCCTTGGCTTGAGCCCATGGCGCTTTGCAGCCTTAGGAATGTTCTGCAATCCTTCATCTAGTGGTTTGAGACCCTTTTCCCGTCGAGATATGCGTAGTGGATTCGACAAGGTCCGTATAGCATATCCTCGGCCGAAGGACCGGAGTATCTCGATTTTTCTACTCCTTTTGCCTGAAACCTCATATTTTCATATCTTTCCTCTTCTTCTAATATGTGGCCCGCGGCTACCTGATTTCGCCTTCCTTGGTTATCCCTGCTGCGGTGTCATCTCCTCTGTCTACTTATTATGTCGACTTCTGGTGAATGTCCTCTTTTGTTGTTATACGCGTCCTCTCCATTAGCAAATTTGTTGGCTTGTTCCATTAACTCGGCTACTATCGTCGGTCTTGTTCTTCCTATCTCTTCCACGAGATCTGAGCGACGAAGCCCGACCGTAAAGGCGTCTATTGCTCATTCATCGGAGACGTCCTCTGCTGAGTTTTTGATTATACTCCAGCGTTATATATAAGAACATAGCGTTTCGCCTTTTCTCTGCACGCACGCCTTAATTTCCTCCAGTGATGCTGGGCGCTTGTAAGTTGAACAAAATTTTTTTGCGAATTGACTTTCGAGTTCCCCCCAACTTCCGATGGATTTGTTGGGTAGGGTATTCAACCAGGACCGCGCTGTGCCGGTGTGGTGTAGCTGCAAACTTTGCATTGCAGATGCCTTTGTTCCCCCTAATATCTGTACTGCCTGCAGATAGTCTGACAACCATAGGGTAGGTTCTTGTGAGCCGTCATACTTATGCTGGTCATGTGGCAGTTTGAATCCTTTGGGTACCCACATTTTGCAAACCCTGCGGGTAAAGCATAGCGCACCCATCTCTTTATCGTCGTCTTCATAATTCTCTTCCCTCCAAGCATGACGCAATTTGTTTACTCGAGCTTGCGCTATTATATTTCTTGCGTCCTCTTTCCTCTTCTATCGCCTTTCCTCTTCTGATGACTCGCTGTACTCGCTATCTGTGAAGTTGTATCTGAACTTCTCCTTTTGATTTTCCTTGCAGCTTGCAATTTTGTCTCTGGGCCTTTTTCCCTGATCTTGCTTTCCACTATTTCAAGGCTTCGTATCACGGCTCGGTGCATATCTTCCCGCGGGTCCCCAGGTTCTGGCCTTGTGGTTAGTAAATACGCTTGTGCTGCTACCAATGCTGCTTCTGGCGTTTCTTGCATGAAGTCATCTTCCTCCTCTTCTAGCTGTGGGGTAGGGCTTCTTGAGTACCGTTCTTCTCTGCTGCGCGCTGTCGCCCCTCTATTGTGCTTTGGGTTTGCATGCCTTTCTCTACTGTACTCTGAATCTTCACTATAGCCTCCCCAGTACTCCTCCCTTGATATACTATTATTGTCTTGAAAGACCATGTCTCTTTCCTCCCTTAGTTTCTTCCTGTGTTGGTATAATGCATACTGATATCCCATTAGAACTTCTCTTCTCGCTCCTTCGGGTACTTTTGTACCATGATTGATAGCTGATTTGATCATTCTCCATTCGCCAGCCGAGATGTGGATTTTCTCCATTTCCTTTTTGTTATGTTCTTTCATTTTGTCGACTTGCCTGTCGACCTTTTTACTTCCTTTGTTGTTGTTTTCTTCTTCTGCTTCAGTGATAATAACGCATAACTGATGTACTTTGGAGATGCCACTGCTTCCCACGGCGAAGTCCTTTACGTTATTGTGCATTTGGCACGCTCTTTCTTCTGAGTCGAAATTTTCCCGAATTTTGTCGCCTTCTGCGATTGGTGCTTTTTCGAAGCTGACCGGGGAGTTTACCTCGCTGGAAGAGTCTTCTGATGATTCCAATATTTCCTCTATTCCTGACTTGTTTGCCGACGGATCTGGTTTCGTTGAATCCGAGAGGCGGGATGAACCCGATGGCCCGATAGTGATGCTCAAACTTCCAATGGTTAACTCCATCTCTTGATTTCCGTCGAGTTCTGAACTACTGTTGGCTAAAAGCGAAAAAGCCGTCAATTCATGATTCCAACGCCCAAGCTCCCCACGGTCGGCGCCAATTGACGAGGGGTTAACTCGACAAATGTCCTAGATGAAGGACTTAGGATCGGGTGAATAGGGCGTCGGATGAACTCGAAGGTAGAGGTTAGTCGAAATAGGTGTATGTCGAAAGTAAACTTGGGTGTTCAACCTGGCTTGCTTTCAATCTGCCCTACACCGTCCCCTCCTGGCCCCTTTATATAGGTGGCCAGGTCTCGAGGATCGGGTAGGGTCCGACACAGATTACAATATCGACATACGGTAGGAACTCGTACTCGACTATCATTACAATTGGGCCTAGCTTAACGGGCCTCAGGGGTACTCAACTAACGGGATCTATTAGCTATACCCTTGTCAACGGGGCACGAGGTTTTCAACTTATGATTTGTCGAGCATATGCATCATAATTGTTCTCGCATTAACTTTAACCATTCAAGATGCTTATGATGGGGGCAATGAGAGCTCAAAGCCGGTAAGTACCATAATTTTTGAAGGTTATAAAACTTGCAATCACTGCTTCCCTCTGTGAAGGGCCTTTCTTCTACTTTTATGTTGAGTCACCACCTTCTATCTTTATGCACCATTAAGAGAGCATAGTTGTCATTCTTAGTGTAATATGCATTGTCCCAAAGTTCATTGATTGATTCATATTGTTGGTTTCACTTGTTCTCAAATTATTTGTATCTAGTCGCCCTTTTAAACTTGAAGGTGTCCTATGCATTTATGTTTTGCTCTCTTTGAAGGACAAGCTGAAAACCATTTGTATGTTTTCCTTATGATTTGAACACACGTTTGACTTTCATTGTTTCATTTTCATGATCTTTTGTTTGTGTTCATTTGCATGTTTACAACATGGTTGCTAAGTTTTTATTGTCAAGATTATATCTTTCATGCCCATGTTTTAAGTTCTTTTGATCCCAGCTCACAAATGCTTACATATATGATCAAGATTGTGTAGGTGCATGTCACCTCAAAAATTATTCTTTTGTTATCACTTACCTACTCGAGGACGAGCAGGAGTTAAGCTTGGGGATGCTTGATACGTCTCCAACGTATCTATAATTTTTGATGCACCATACTTGTTTTTACACCATTTGCCTACTGTTTCGTTACACTTCGTGGCACTTTTATGCATTTTCCGGAACTAACCTATTAACAAGTTGCCACAGTGCCAGTTCCCTGTTTTCTGCTGTTTTTGTGTTTTAGAAGTGATACACAGGAAATATTTTCGGAATTGGACGAAACAAGTTCCTGAAGTCTTATTTTACCCGGAAGCTTCGAGAGATCCGAAGGAGAGTAGGAGGGAGGCCACCAGGGCCCCACACACAGGGCTGGCGTGGCCAGGGCCTGGGCCACGCCACCCTGGCGTGAGGGCACCTGGCCCCTCCTCTGACATCGCCCCTTCGCCTATAAAGACCCCTCGACGGAAAAAACCTAAGTACCCAATCACTTTTCCAGAACACATCGCGATCCGCCGCCGCCATCGACCCGAAGATCGGGAGGGTCCAGAAGCTCTTCCCGGCACCCTGCCGGAGAGGGGAATCACCACCGGAGGTCTTCTTCATCGCCATGCTTGCCTCCGGAGCGATGAGTGAGTAGTCTACCTTGGACCATGGGTCCATAGCAGTAGCTAGATGGTTGTCTTCTCCACCATGTGCTTCATGTTTAGATCTCATGAGCTGCCCTACATGATTGAGATCACCGTTATGTAATTCTGCATGTTTGGTTGGTTGGGATCCGATGAATATTGGTGTTTATGATTGAGTTGCTGTACTGAATATTATCTTTTGTTATCTCTATGTTGTTTATGATATTGCATGCTCTCCGTTGTTAGTAGCTATCTTGGCCGAGTAGTTGCTAGTGACTCCAAGAGGGGCTATTTATGCTCGATAGTGGGTTCATGCCTCTATTTAACCTGGGGGAGTGACAGAAACCTCTAAGGTTGTAGATGTGTTATTGCTACTAGGGAGAAAACAACATTCATATGCTCAAGGGCATATGCTTTGTTTACATTACACACTTTGCTTGATGCAATTATCCGTTGTTCGCAACTTAATACTTATGGGGTGTTCGGACGATATCCCCGTGAGTGGATTATTAGTCATAGATGCAGTTGGATGGCGGTCTATGTATTTTGTTGTAATGCCCAGAGTAAATCTCATAGTGATCTTCTTGACATATCACGTTTATCTTTATTCTATTAATTGCCCAACTGTAATTTGTTTACCCAGCATGTGTTATTTATCTTATGGAGAGACACCACTAGTGAACTGTGGACCCCCGGTCCTATTTCCATCATATTGCTATCACCTGTTTACTTTACTCGCACTGTTTACTTTACTCGCATACTCTATTGTTTTCCACTCGATATGCTCATAACCTTTGTTTCAAGCAAACCTGTGAGATTGACAACCTCATCGCAAGTTGGGAACGAAGTACTTGGTTGTGTTGTGTGCAGGTTCTGCGTTGCAGCTAGCAAGCAAAGCTTGGACGAGGTGCCATATATAAATTGTCCGAAGCTGTCGCAAGCTAGCAAGAATCACCTTCAGTCGTTTGTCTCTCCTCTCCAAGAACGATTAAACCTTGGTTTCTTAACTGAGGGAAAACTAGCTGCTATACTCATCACACCTTCCTCTTGGGGTTCCCAACGGGCTAGTTATTCACCACGCACAAGGACCGTCTGCTACGCATCAACTTGGCACCAGCATCCACCAAAGTGACATCTTGCCAATACATTCAAAGTATTCACCCTCTGTGGCTGCAACATATCATGTTGCAGGTTACTTTTATGAAGATTGAAGATTGCTGCGCCTTGGTCACGAGTCTTCATCCAACACATTTGCTTGTGGAGCCACGAAGAAAGAAGACTTGTAGTTAAATTGTTTAGTCTTTCTCTTGAAGTGTAATAAGTTGTGGCTTGTGCCATTTGAGTTGTAAAAGAACTATCTTATTTGTGGATCAAGCGTTGTAATAAAGACCTTTGTATTCTTGATATTTCATCTTGTACTGTGTGTGCTAGCAGTTGATCCGGGACTAGCACAAATAAAGCACAGGTACACTACAGATGGTATCAGATCCAGGTTGCCCTTAGGTTCGTGACCCTAGGATTGGACAAAAACCCTTAGGAAAAATTTAGGAGTTGTTCTTGGTTCTCTTTGTTGTTAACACTTAGGAATAGTTTTGACTTCTCTAAGTTAGAAATCTCTTTAACTTTTGTTCAGCGCTTTTGTTAAGTTTTTCTCTTTTGACTTACTAACTTGTCATGTTCCAACTTAAAGATGTCAACCTTCCACATCACCAAGCCTGACAGTTTCAAGAAGTACAGCTTCGGAAAGCGCCTCATTGACATCGTCACTGCCTTGTCCCTGCCAACCCCGTTCATCAATGGGAGCGAGATGACCAAGTTTCACAAGAAGGGTGTCTGGGTCATCCACATCACGCAGCCAGGACGCGAGACAGAACTGAAGACTGAAAAGATCAAGTTCAAGACCTTCCACACCAACAAGAAAACGGGCGCCCATCTCCTCATGTAAGAACTGATAGCATGCCTCTGCGGACGTCACTTCTTCGAGCTCTAGAACCACTACTCCCAACCCTACGGCCGACGTGACGAGAAGGGCTTGGCCATCGTGCTGCCTGACGATGAACAAGACCCCATCCGCATCCACCTCGCCGAGTTAGAGTATCTCATCAGGGACGTCGACATTGAGAGGTACAATGAGTTGTTTAACAACGACGAGCTACGTGCCCAGCTTGCCGAGAAGGACAAACAATACCTGGAGCAGGAGCAGAGGATCAAGGAGATGGAGGCAAAGTTCGAGACTCAAGAGAAGCAGCGGAAGAGCCAAGAGAAGAGGATCCAAGCCAAGAACAAAGAAGTTAGAGAGCTAAAGCAGAAGTTAGAGTGCAACAACTTCGAGCTTGAAGTAGACCATGATCTGATCGAGAAGCTACGCACCGACAAGAGGGAACTTCAAGAGAAGGTTGACACACTAACTGAAGACCTGCAGGACTACAAGAGGCTGCTCAAGTTGAATGGCTTCGATGTTGAGGAAGTGGTCGTCATGGAGGAGTAGAGTAGTTAGAGAGACTACCCCACTTTATCTATGAGTTTACGTTATGCCCGTGACCGCTTGTGGTATGGCATTAGACATTGTATCCCTAAAGACTTAAACGTTGCGTACCTTCAAACTATTTGTGAGTTGCTTGGTTTAAAAGTTTTCTCTTATGCTTGTGTGTGTTGTGATTGTGTGCTTTAAGGATTGTTTATATGCATATGGGTAGGAAACTTTATTCCTTTAGACTATCTCTAAGTCTAACCTCACCCATTTCAAACCCCACAGATGCCTCCTCGTCGCGCTCCTGAGGAACAAATGCAGCAGATGATGGAAGCCCAAGCTCAACTCATGCAAGTCATGACCCAATTCCTTGCCAACATTCAGAACAACAACAATAATAACAACCCACCACCACAACCTCCTCCACCACCCCCTCAGGTCGACATGCTTGTAAGGTTCCTAAGGCTTCGCCCTGCCAAATTCTCACGTGCTGCCGAACCATTAGAGGCCATGGATTGGCTTCGTTCTGTTAACAAGGGCCTAGTGACAACTGGTTGCACTGATGCCGAGAAGGTCAGGTTTGCAGCTCATCTGTTGGAAGGACCAGCAGCAAGCTGGTGGGATACTTACCAGATCACTCACCCTATTGAAGGAGTGACTTGGGATTCATTCCAGGAAGGATTCTGGGCTACGCACATTTCTTCTGGTGTGATAGGTCTGAAGAAGAAAGAGTTTCGTGATCTCAGGCAGAAGTACCGCAGCGTGTCTGAGGGTGTGTTTGGTTGAGCTGTGGATTTTGAAAAAGCTGCTGTGAATTGTGAACTATGAAAAAGCTGCTGTGAGCTGAGAACTGTGGATTTTTTAGAAGTTGTTTGGTTGTAGCAACTGCGAACTGTGGGTTTGGTTGGTAGAGACTGTTTGTATGCGAATTTATCGGAAAACATCGATTTCTTATATTTACTAATTGGAGGCACCATAGGAGCCTCCACGTTAATCCTCCCGAAAAAGAAAATCTAGCCATCCGATCTCCTAATTCCACGATCTAAACCATTGAATTGGATGTCTCGCGTTCTAAGACTCCAAGGTTAACACGGTGGCTATTTGCATACAAAATCCAAACCCTAAAAGTTACGTGCTATGCGGCGGCCGCCGTCGCTATGTGCGACTCTCCTCCATCTTCTCGCCGCCTCTCAATCTCGGTGGTCTGTTGCTGGTGTAGCGCCTCAAGTCCTTCCCGCCGCATCTCCTACTCCCTTTCACTGGCGACTACAAAGATCGGACAGAATTTCTGCGGCTCCGCCCCTTTCGCAGGGTGTAAGCCGGTCGCCATCTTCTCGGCTCTGCCAAGTTCTTGATTCCGAACAAATATAAACAAATGACGTCCAGTCTTGCTGACTGCCGGAGAGCCAAATCGAAGCACGAAAGAGTTTTCTGTCCCTACTGCCTTGATGTTGCAGTGAATATCTAATCAATTAGTAATTGCTACGATCGAAGCTGATTTCCCTTCTCTGATGTCACGCAGATCCGTAAAATCATGGCAATGCATCCATTCACGTATGGCTTACAAGCTTATTGACTGATGAAGTCTTTCCTGGTACGTACACTAGCCGATGTGAACACCTTTAGTGATTTCTGCTACTAGCCTAATTGAAAAGCTGTTTATATAGCCTCGCAGAAGAAAATATTTTACACTAAATACTACTCCCTCCGATTGAAAGTAATATCAATAAATTTGTACTATTTTAGTACAAAATTACCAACACTTATTTTCGATCGGAGGGAGTATATATTGAGTATGTACAATTGGAAAATAGAAATTCTTGGTTACTTCGGTTTTCAATTTTTCATAAAGTTCTGACTGAAAAACCTACAGGAATGAAAAAATTAGGTGAAAGAAAAATAACCAAAATCTCATGCAAAGAATTAAATATATATCTTACTTTCATATTTTGAATTGTTCACGGTTGGTATCGGATGAAAGAGAAAGCTGAAATCATTATCTTAGTTATAAGTATTGCTTGAATCGTTAGCATTCTCAACGGAGATATGCATTTTGTTTATCTAAAATGGCATTGGTCGTATGGCTTACAAAGAGAGCTTCCAGCCTATTTAAGATTTTGATATTTCAATGAATTTTTTTAATAGAATTGTCATGCAGTTCCCATACTCAAGACTTCATGACAATCGGATAAGCTCAACATGTTGATTCATATCTGAGAACAATATAAGAACCAATCGAGGCCATGAAAATGTCATAAGGTATATACTCAACCGTTTGTCCGTTCCTTTTTTTAAAACAACTTACTGGATATATGGAAATTGAGGTCATGTTCACTTCACTGATATACTCTAATATAGTAAGAAATGATATTATTTTGCTAAATAAGATTGTGAGGAAACCCGGATTAAGCTTACTTTGGATAGATTGGATATATCCAGAGTACATAGAGAAAATAGGAAATACAATTAACCTTGGCCAATTTTTGCAAAAATGAGACGGTAACCTAGCACAGTATGGCATTTTAACAAGGTACTCTCATTCTATTTCTATATTTTCCCGGTGCTAGCTTTCTCAAGTTTGAACGTATAGTCTGAATATACCACTTTCTATATATCTGGATTCTGGAGCTTTGTCATTTTGCTAAACGTAATATCAAGGGGTATTAAATTATTTTTAATTTTAACTAACAGAAGCTCATATTAGATAGACAACACATCCCAGCTGCAATCAGTGTGACTATCATATTTATTTTAATATGTGAAAATAGGTTAGAAGTATGCACGTAAAAGAAAGCTTAGTAAGGACATGTGATGCCATTCACCTTATGAAAAGATCAATAACAGTGGATATAAGATGTAATATGTACACTGACTCAATACATTTCTTTACATTAGAAGACAAAATATGTTGTGACCTAATATTAAACACTAATTCTTATGCACCAACGTTAAGTTAGATTTCATCAAGTGTTGGTTTTAATGGTTGGTGGAATAAATCGATATTTACTGCATGTATCACCCAAGTAAAATAGTAACCCATCCGGTGAATGAAACACTAGCTGTTTCCTCATGTCTATATAGTACATGTCGTGGTTCAGTTTCTTATTGTTTTTCTTTGCTATAAGCAAGATAAACTAAGGGTGAATGTGAAAGTGAAGTTACTTTAAGTTTGCCCATAAAGCCAAAAAAAACTGTTATGAAAGATCTCTAAATCCTAGACCGTGCAGTTGCACGGGTTAATGACTAGTGTATGCTAATTGATATGTAAATCGTCAATTAGGACACTATTTTCTAATTATCGTAATAATCCATACATATAGATAATATGATAGAAAATGACATAATGAAATAAATACACAAGCAGTCTAGTACAAATCAATCAGTACAATTTAACATTATTCCAATGAAAATTCAGCACATTTACAACATCAATTGATAAGCCAGCACAAATCATTACAATTTGACAACTATAAAGAGGCAAACTAGATGACAGTTTCATATGTGAGAGAGAGAGGGATGAATCAGGTTGGGGTCGATGTCGTCGCTGAGCGATGGCGATGGAATTGGGGAACAAGGGACTGGGGAAGAGGGAGACGAGGTCGCCGAAGAGAGGCTGCCGGTCGTGCGCCTCGTCGCCGGTGGGCTCCCGGCCGTGCGCCTCGCCGCCGGTGTGCTGCTGGCCGTGCGCCTCGCCGCCGGTGGGCTTCCGGCCGTGTGTCTCGCCGCCGGTGGGCTTCCGGTCGTGCGCCTCGCCGCCGGTGGGCTGGCCGAGCGGCGGCGCAGGTGTGGCCCGACGGAACCCTGGCCAGGACCTGTCGTATTCTCTTCCAGTCGTGAGAAATAGCTAGCGATGGACTTGATTCGGGAATAACGAGCGAAACGGTACCACTTCGAGATGGCAGTGGGGGTAATTTTCTCCGAAGCTGTGTTTCCAACGCGATGGAAGCTGGTCCAGGCGGACTGCGGGATTTGCACTACGGGAATTCGCAGCATTTGGATAATCTACTCACCTTAATTTTCCGTTTGGTTCAGATTACGCGTTTGTAACGCAGAAGTTGGCTCTAAAAGCTCAACCAAACGCACCCTGAGTACATCGATGAGTTCACCAATCTGTCCCGCTATGCACCGGATGACGTTGACACCGATGCAAAGAGGAAGGAGAAGTTCCTAGAGGGCCTCAACGACGAACTGTCAATCCCTCTCTCTGTTGCTTACACTCCTACCTTTCAGTCCTTGCTGGATCAAGCTATAACTCTTGAGAGCAAGGTGAAGCAATCTAAAAATAGGAAGAGAAAGCATCATGCCAGCAAGTACCAAGAGCCTGTGCATAAGAGAAGCTTCCATAGTGGCAGTGGGAATTCTGGTTACCACAAGAATGGAGGAAACCACCACAACAATAATGGTGGCAATGGGCACTAGCATCATAGGGGAAATGGCCACCACCATAATGGCCACAGGAGTCACAACAATCATAATTCCTCAAGGACAAATGGCCATAACAATGGCAACAACAATGGCAGAAACAACAATGTCCCAGAGAAGAAGGATATTAGTCAGGTGGAATGCTATAAGTGTCACAAGACTCGGCATTATGCAAATGATTGCCCACAGAGGAAGGATGAAGGAAACAAGCCCAATCCATTCCAGAAGGGGCATGTTAATCACATCAATGTGGAGGAGGTTTATGATGAGCCTGACGCCGTCTATGGTATGTATCTGCTCAATAAGTTTTCAACGCTTGTTCTTTTCGACATTGGTGCATCACATTCATTCATATCAAGAGCATTTGTGGTTAAGAACAAAATACCCACTGAGACAATAGGTTGTCCTATAAGGGTAAGCTCTCTAGGGGGAGAGTTGATAGTAAATGCCGGTTGCAGAGACCTAGTCCTGGAAATTGGAAAACACAAGTTTTCGGCTAACCTCATTGTCCTAGACTCACAAGGACTAGATGTCATCCTAGGCATGGATTGGATGACCGCTTTTGAAGGAGTCATAGATTGTGCAAACAAAACCATCACCCTCACAACCCCCGAAAAGAAACGCATTCATTTCAAATCAACCTTCGAGCTTAAAGGGTCTAAGGTTAATTCTCTTAAGGGGGTTAGCATGGATGAAGTGTCAGTTGTGAAGGAGTATCCTGATGTGTTTCTGGAAGAGCTACCAGGAATGCCACTAGACAGAGATGTCGAGTTTATCATTGACTTCCTGCCTGGAACAGGACCCATAGCAAAAAGGCCATACAAGATGGATATAGAAGAATTAAAAGAATTAAAGAAGCAGCTCAAGGAGCAGTTGGACAAAGGTTTTATCCAACAAAGCTCATCATCATGGGGAGCCCCTGTTTTGTTTGTGGAGAAGAAAGACTCTAGCAAGAGATTGGTTGTGGACTACCGTTCGCTGAACGAAGTGACAATCAAGAACAAATAACCATTGCCCAACATCAACGACCTGTTCGACCAACTAAAAGGGGCAAAAGTATTCTCCAAGATTGATCTCCGATCAGGATATTTCCAACTGAAGATCCGAGAACAAGACATACCCAAGACAGCCTTTACCACCAGATATGGTCTATATGAGTATATTGTTATGTATTTTGGGCTAACAAATGCCCCGGCATACTTCATGACCATGATGAACAAGGTGTTCATGGAATACTTGGATAAATTCGTAGTGGTGTTCATTGATGACATCCTGATTTACTCCAAGGATGAAAAAGAACATGAGCAGCACTTACGCTTAATCATGGAAAAGCTCAAGGAGCATAAGTTGTATGCAAAGTTTAGCAAGTGTGAGTTCTAGCTGAACAAGGTGGGATTTCTTGGACATATAGTTTCCGCAGAAGGAGTCGCGGTGGATCCAAGCAAGGTAGCATCCGTTACCGAATGGGAGTCACCCAAAAATGCGGGAGATATCTGAAGTTTCTTAGGCCTTGAGGGATACTATCAGAGATTCATAGAAAATTTCTCCAAGATTGCAAAACCAATGACTGAACTATTGAAGAAAGATAAGAAGTTTGAATGGACCGACTCATGTGAAACTAGTTTTCAAGAACTGAAGAAGCGATTAGTAAGTGCACCAGTTCTATGCCTGCCAGATATACAGTAGGATTTCCAAGTTTATTGCGATGCTTCTTGTCAAGGACTCGGTAGCGTTCTGATGCAAAATGGAAAAGTAGTGAGTTATGCTTCACGCCAGCTCAAACATCACGAGAGGAATTACCCCACCCATGACTTGGAGCTAGCGTCTGTTGTTTATGCCCTAAAGGTGTGGAGACACTATCTGATGGGAAAGCATTGTGATGCGTTCACCGATCACAAGAGCTTGAAGTATATATTCACTCAGAAGGAACTGAACATGAGACAAAGAAGATGGTTGGAACTCATAAAAGATTATGACATGAGTCTACAATACCATCCGGGAAAAGCAAATGTTGTAGCTGATGCCCTAAGTCATAAAAGCTACATAAATGGGCTCACAGCGGGGAAATTGCCTGAAGAATTGTGTGAACAGTTCAAAAGGCTCAGACTAGAAATCGTGCCAGAAGGATTTTTGGCCTCACTTGAAGTCCAACCAACACTGATAGACAAGATCAAAGAAGCCCAGAAGCAAGATAAGGAGATAAAAGAGATAAAGAGCAACCTGAGAAAAGGGAAAGCAAAGGGATTTCGCGAAGATGAGCAAGGAATCTTATGGTTTGAGAAGCGTGTTTGTGTACCGCCGGATCCTGAGCTCAGAAAGTTGCTTTTGCAGGAAGCTCATGATTCACCCTATTCCATTCATCCTGGAAACACCAAGATATATATGGATTTGAAGGGTAGATTCTGGTGGAACAATATGAAGAAGGATATCGCTGAGTACATTGCCTTATGTGACGTGTGCAATAGAGTCAAGGCAGAACACCAGAAACCAGCAGGGTTATTGCAGCCATTACCTATACCAGAATGGAAGTGGGATAATGTTGGCATGGATTTTATCACGGGTTTACCAAGGACCAAGTCCGGATATGACTCCATCTAGGTAGTAGTTGATCGTTTAACGAAAGTGGCTCACTTTATTCCTGTGAAGACCAATTATACCAGTGCCAGACTAGCCAAGAAATACATGAACCGAATAGTGTGCCTACATGGAGTGCCTAAGAGTATTGTGTCTGATAGAGGTACTCAATTCACCTCTCACTTTTGGTGCCAACTCCATGAATCCTTGGGCACAAGACTAGAGTTTAGCACAGCATTTCACCCTCAGACTGATGGTCAAACAGAAAGGGTGAATCAAATTCTAGAAGACATGCTAAGAGCTTGTGCCTTGGACTATGGGTCCAGCTGGGATGATAATTTTCCATATGCAGAGTTTTCTTACAACAATAGCCATCAAGCTAGCATTGAGATGGCACCATTTGAAGCTCTGTATGGAAGAAAATGCACTACACCATTGCTTTGGACTGGTGTTGGAGAACGAAGTCTTTTTGGGCCAGACATTATAAAGGATGTCGAGGAAAAGGTTCGCTTGATCAGGGATAGACTCAAGATAGCTCAGTCCAGACAGAAGAGCTACGCTGACTCAAAGTGTAGAGAGGTGACCTACGAGGTAGGCGATAGAGCATACCTTCGAGTATCGCCACTTCGTGGAGTGAAAAGTTTTAGAGTCAAAGGAAAGCTAGCACCTCGCTTTGTAGGGCCATTTAAAGTTTTGGCTCGCAAAGGAGAAGTTGCATATGAGCTAGAACTGCCAGAATCTTTGTCTGCAGTGCACAATGTGTTTTATGTGAGTCAATTAAAGAAGTGTCATCCAGAGATGGCAGATACCCCACTAAGAGACACAATACCATTGGAAGAGGTTCAGTTGGAAAGTGATCTCACATATGAGGAGAAGCCCATCAAAATCTTAGAGACTTCAGAAAGAGTTACTCATACCAAGACAATCAAATTTTGCAAAGTTCAATGGAGTCACCATACTGAGGAAGAAGCAACTTGGGAACGAGAAGATGAACTCCGAGAAGACCATCCGCACCTATTTGCTACCCAACCCAAATCTCGAGGGCGAGATTCATCATAAGGGGGTTAGACTTGTAACATCCCAAAAAAATTGGCAAGAATTTGAAAACTTGCACACATGAAATCATAAAATCATCTCATTGCATATGCATCCATTTTATCATTTTATGTGCAAATTTACCAAAGTTTTGGCTATTACTTGTTTCAAATGTTTCCTTGAAGTTCAAACAAACAGGGAAAATAATTTGCAAAATTCAAAAGTTGTTTAAAATCAAATTGGAATGGTTTTGCAAAAATTACAAAGGAAAAAATAGAAAAGAAATAGAAAAAGAAAAAGAAAAGGAGTTAAAAGGCCGGGGAAAGCCTTTCGGCCTAGAGGAAGAGTCGGTCCACAGCCCAGCATCGCCATGTTCCCGAACCGGTAACCTCTCCCTCTCCTTTTCTCGCTGATAGCGGGACCCACCCGTCAGCTCGGCTTCGTCTTCAACCTCCGGCCGAAAATCACGCTCGGAGACCATGCCGTTACTCCCCCTTAAATTCCGATTAATGCCTGCCCATTTCGTCCCCGCGCTGCGCCTATAAGAAGCCCTCTCTCCCCTCTTCACTTCCCCTCCATTTTCTACCTCGCCCGGTGACCACGCTGCTCAAAATCGAGATCTGCATCTCGCTGAACCCGACGTGCTCCGGCAACGATTCTGGTGAGAAGAAACTTCCCTCATTTCTCTCCCTTGCACCATCCTTCTTCTCCTGGTCTCGTGCATCTGTTAGACATAATGTTTTGTCCCTACGCGTTCTAGGTCGACGAGGAGCACCTCTCCTGGACACCACCGTCCGCGGGCGCAACTCCGGCAAAGCATAGCCAAGCAAACAGGGCGTCTCCACCTCGCCTACTTCGCCACCAAGCCCGCATCGACGATCTGCGACTTCTAGTAAGAACAGCACGTCCTAAAACCCTCTCCAGTGTGCTGTTTCCATCCACTCTGCAGACCTCATCGTCGGCACTTAACTCTGGTTACATCCCTGCAGCATTCCAGGAAGCCAACGTCGCCAAACACACCTCCTTCAAGCTCACCGTGACCATCTACATCTCGTCTGCACCTCCTCCACCTCCAGAGACCTCCAGAACACCGACAACGTCCACTCCAGTAGCGCCACCTCACCGGAGATCTGCTCGACAGTGAACACCCTCCCCTTCCCCTCTCTCTTCCGTTGGATCTTAGATCTAGGGCTCATATTAGAACATAACCGAAGGGGTATCAGTGAATCTGGCATGTCGAATCATGTTTAGATCTAACGGTCCAAATCTGCTATCCGACCGAATCAGTAATAGCCAATCAGATCTCGCCACGCGTCGGCCCGGGACTTATCCAAATCTGTTTTTCGATTTAAAGTTCCAGATATAGTTTAAACTTCTAAAAATCATAACTTTTGATCTTTTTATCCAAAATTAGTAAATAATATGTCCTCGGATTCAGAAAAATGAGAGGAACCTAATTCTAGCATAAAATTTCACGTATGCCACTGCTCAAAACATTTTATTTCAGATTGCCTTGTTTTAGCATTTTGCTAATAAAAATAGTTGTAAATTTTCTTTTGCATTAATTCTTTTTGCTTTTGATCAGAAAATGTTCTCTCTGTACTGTAGCATGTGTAGAATGTTTTTAGTATTATTTCTTCTACTCATGTATAATTATTCTGTATGTTTGAATTTCATGTGTGTTAAAAATTGATCCAAGCTTTATAAATAACACTAAAATTTTGATCATGTCATCATGCATATAGAAACCAACCAGAGAACATAATAAGTGACCTTGTGGTGTTTAAACTCCATATTGCATACATATTTTCTCTCTTGAGTGTGTTTATGAATGAATGCTATGTGCTTATGAATGTATCATTTCATGTGTAGATTGTGCTGAGTGCAACGAGTGTCTTTGTGATGAGTGCACCAACTCCTCTCCTCACCAAGGCAAGTGTCACCATATCCCTAGTCCTATTAGTGGTTGTCTTTTGTAGCTTTTCTATTAGGTGATGCATGTGTAGGCTTTTTATGAATTATGTCTTAGTGCCTATGATTTTATGCTAAGTCCTTGTCTAGCTTTGGTCTAGATTTTGCATCTCCCTTTAGAAATTGCTGCTGCTATAGGGTTTATTTATACACTTGTTGTGGGAAGGGCTATGGGGACCCCGGATTACCTATCCGGAATACCCGATATGCATACAATTCACGATCCCATGATCAGTGTGTCGTGAATCCACATATCCGAGTTGATAACAGAATTACATCATCCTTTACAGTACCGAATAATATACTTACAATTGGTCACATGACCAAGCATGATATTGCCACGCAGGGCAAGCCTACAACTAAGCAGCGGATACCAAGCAGCATTGATGACCCATGTCATGCCTACTACCCTACAGGCAACTGACTGGGAGACGTTCCTAGTTCGCACCGGCGTCGTCGAACTCCTCGTCATCCTCTTCATAGTCATCTCCAAAGTCTGGCCAGGTTAATAGCCAGGGACAAAGCCGTGAGTACATTTTGGAATTGTACTCGCAAACCATCTAAGAGAGAACATTCACATGCTATATGGCTGTAGCAAGGGTTGGTTTAGTTTTCAGTGACTAAGTGTTACTAACTTCTCGTGTCGATATAGCATGTCCCACGACATTTCTATATCCTTATTAAAGAAGAATTTTAGAATTATTGAGTAAAATCTCTAGGGAAGGGGGAAACTCCTTTTTAGAATAGATCGGTGGTCAATCGAACATGACCACCTCAAAGCATCGGCAGTACCCTCCAAGTACTCCGATCCACTCCCGTGCCACGGCAGTACCCTCCAAGTACTCCGTCCGGCACAAAACTCCATTTTTCCAGAAAACCATTTATAAAACCAAAACCTGACATTGGGCAATGTAGTGATCTCCACAACCGTCCATAACCGAGGACGCGGCTATTCGAATAGTTTTACCCTCTGCAGAGGTTGTACACTTTACCCACACCAACCGATAAATCCGCCGGGATACCACCACGGACCGTCATACATAAGTATGCGGGGTTCGGATAATCGATCAAAGCCTCCATCTATCTCCCTTAGTACGGATGCCTACCCTATGGAGTTTACCTCCCCGGCACGCCCCGGCAGTACCTCCTTCAGAGTGTCACTCCGGCGCCACGGCGGGAGAACCCAAGTGTCTTCCGGCCGGATAAATCCCGAAGGATCCCGATTTACTATTGCCCATAAACTAGCGGCAACCCGGATTCCAGAGTCCTGCAAACCCCTATATAGTATGAAGCTCCACGCACTAAGGCAAATAAACTTCAAACTAAGCCCGTCCCATACCGGGTAATGTGGTTGCACGGTTTAATTGCTTCGAGCGACTACAAAGAAACATTGATGCCTTTTTCTGAAACCACTAACTTCTTCCTTCCATAACCCAAGAGTCCATTTGTCCCAAAAATCATTTAGTAAACACTTCAGTGGAGTAGATACTACTCCAAGGTTTTCGTAACCATTTTTGAGAACTTTTCTGAGAGTTATCCCATCCTAGAGTTTTTGGCTCCACTATAAGTGTTTCCCAAAGACTTCGATTCTAATCATTGAGCCTCTACAATCAGGGGTAATGATAGGTGGTAAGGGAGTCATCCTCCATCGATGATAACAATGTGACTTGTGGAGCTAAGTCACCATCTATTGCTATCTAGGGATAAATAGCAATATAAGAAAACAATGCATAGTAGTAAGAGCATAGTAGAATAATGCATAGTGCCATGATAGGATTGAGATATGTAACAAGTAGATGGCTTGCCTTAATAGCTTGTCCCTGGTCTTCTTCTTCTTGATACTCAAAGACATCTCCCTCCTCCGCACACTCGTCTTTCGAATCTATCGATGGAAAAATAAAAGCACACAATCAATATACATGCATACACAAGCCACAAACATTTCATTCAATCAACACCACACAAGCAAGGAGTATCAGAAACAAACAAGTTTAGAAAACAAAAACAAGGTTTTTAAGATTTTAGTTATTAAGTCAATCCTATTATAAACTAGGGTTTTTCAAACGAAGCAATCGCACACCACTTTACCTCAAATAAGCATGTAGGTGGTCACCTAGATCAAATAACATAAAAAAGCATACTTGCAAATAAGCAACAAGTTTTATGGACCAAGATTTCATCTTATAAAAAATAAAGTCACTTTATTAATAGGGAAAACAATTTTTAATTGAAATTAACCCTATACTCAACACAAACATCAAGCAGGCATAAAACTTGATCCAAACATGTCAACCAGCATAGCATCAGATAGCTAACACAATTACAAAACCAACCCAGTTGGAATCAACCCAAAATAAGGTAGGGTTGATTTATAATGAATTTCTTGGTCACACCCATCACTAGAAAGGAAATTTAATTCCCTAAAACTTTCTGTAGATCCAAAAATTCTACCAGGAACAAAATTAGGAAGCTACTGCAATGCATAACACACCAGAGGTGGATTCACCCAAAAATAGTAAACTTATTGTGCACAATAATTAAATCAAAGCAGAGCTTTATTATCACTAAAGTAATTACTGCAGGAAATATAATACCCTTAAAATAGTAAATCCAGTTCCTGTACCTTCACCTAACAACAGTGCATCTCTGAAAATTGGAATCAAGCATTTTCATCACACACAACTCTAGATTTGCATTTATGAAGATAAAGCCCTAGATCTAGAGCAAATAAATCATAGATATTTTCTAATGCCCTAAAAATCATGCATGCAGTACTGGGAGATAGGCAATACTGTGAGGTTCACATGAAAATTTGAATCATTCAAAATGGATTCATATTTATTTTTCTACGAATTTTTGAAGTTCACGGATCTAGAAAAAAAATGTCAGTGGAAATCTTCTAAAAAAAAGTGTATTCGGGCCAGATCTGAGGCGGATCTGGGCCGATCTGCTGGGTTCCAGCCCGCTTCGACTGCAGCGCGCGGGAGAGGAGTCTGGCCCAGCTGACCACGGGGCCCGGCCGTCAGCCGCTGGGGCTCCCGAAGCGGTACCGGGCGACGCCGGCCGTCCGATCTAAATAAGATCGACGGCCCGGCTGCATCTCCTTCCTCAGGCTGCGGGAAACAGGAAGGAAACCCTAGCTGGGTCCAGGCGGGGGCGGCGGCACTCCTGGGGGCAGTCTCTGGCCATGGGGAGGCGACGAGGGGGCGCGGCGCACTGGGGGGAGTTCGTCGGTGGGCGGGACGACCCGATTCAGCTGCCAGGAAGTTGACCTCGTGACCGCGGTGGAGCGCTTGCTTCGGTGCTCCCAGATGGTCATTGCTCTGGCATCCCTGGGTCACAAGAAGGGTAGGGTTAGGTTCCTATTGCTTGCAGGAGCGCATGCAAGCAGAAATCTAGAGCAGAGGTGGTCCGGAGAGGCGGCACGGTGGTCTTCTTCCTCGCAGACCTAGAGGAGGCTTTCTTCCTCTCCTCCTCTGATACGGATCTAGGGACGGCTCCTAGGGCTCTGGGAGGGTGAGGTGGTGGTGAGGGAACCGAATGGGAGTCCAGAGAGGAGCTAAGGTGGTCTGTGGGGTTATAAACCGAGGGGAAGTGGTGTATGGTGAGCTAGGTCTATCTTAGACCATGGGAAGGTTTGGGGCTTCGGGATTGGTCGGTTAGGGCGGTGGAGAGCAAGAGAGAGAGTGGCAGAGGCGGTTCCTTGCTCTGGAGGGGTTGTGGGCGGATTCTTATGCAGCTTTGGACAAGATAATGGCAATAATAATATTTCTTCCTTCTTCCAAACACTAGGGGACAAAAGAGAGGAGGAGTGCTGCTACAGTGTTTCGACCAGAGGGAGGGGAAGGTGCTGCAGAGGTCAATGTGCTGGGTTGGGGAGGGATCAAAGGGATTTGGGTGTATCAAGGTAGGCATGGTGATGAATGCATGCATAATACATTTCTTGAATTTTTGGGCTAGTCCCATATTGCACCAAGAAATGGCATGCATGGATGGATGGATTAGATAGGGTAATGAGGATAGTGGGTAGGGTTGTGTCAAGTTTTGCATAAGTTTCTAGGTCACCAAAATTTTCCATATAAAGGTTTGTCAAACAAAACAAATTGGACGAGATTTTGGAAATTTGGAGGATAGACAACTAGGATTTTGGGTATGGATGATTCTAAAACCATAAGAGAGTATGGTGGAGTTTCATCAGATTTATTTGATGAGAATAAAAGGTGCATGAAATAACATAGGTACCATTCATATGCATTTTATTAAGCAAGAAAGATGAAATAGAGAAAATAGTTATTCTTGATGGAAGAAAAGTGAGATTTTGCAAGAATAACGTTTTCAAATGCTCGAAGAGAGGAAATGAATCTATGGAGGGATTTTATGATGAGTGTTGACTAATTTACAAGAGGATCAAGGAAAACTAGAAAGTGAAATCAGTTTTTGACTAGGGTTCAAAACCTAGTCACATAAATAGGTGGCATGCCTCAGAATGCACATGCAAGTGTATAGATGGTTAGAGTAGATCAAAAATAAGAGGAATAGGTCAAGGAATGGTCTCTAAACAAATAAATTTCGAATCTTAGAAGTGTGAGCAAAACTACATATGATAATAGTCAAATGGTCAGTGAGTTGATTAGCCTCAGAAACATAATTGAAACAAGTTGAAGATGGCCTCAAATGACCAGGTGGTAATGGAAAGAATGGAAGATCACATGCCAAATATGAGTTCTAGGAAGGTACATTGCCATGGATAGAATAGATGAGCTTAATATAAGCGTCAGAAAACTGAATCTATTAACAGACACTAAGATAGTCTGCACACTCGGTGTTTGATGAAATGTGTGCAAGAGATGATTTTCTAAATCTGAGTGAATCCTTTTTATGGTTGGATGAAGATGATTCTAATAACACCAGGGGTGTTTTCCTTGGGCTAGTTTGGTTAGTACTAAAATCCTCAAAAGGGGCTCCTAATGTCTCATGATAAGACTAAGACATTAGAGTTAGTGATTCAGGGTTGAGAGGAAAATAACCAGATAGGTTCCATTTGAGAGATAGAATGATAACAACTTACATGGGACAAGATATTAATTTGTGGGTGTGGAATGGGTTAGGCCACAGGCCTACCTGGGGATCATATCTACACACACAAGCTCTCATCAAAGTCAAACAAAGTCACACAAAGTCTACTCACCACACCAGGTCAACCATTTGAAGCTAATCTACCATCACCAGAAACAATGATTTAACAAGTTCTCAATGATGATCATGCCAGGGTCAAGTAGAAAAGAGTTTCAAATAAAGGAGTAAAGCTTCTGTAGATTTTTCAGAAACTAGTGGAGACATAAACATCTCCTTTAGAAAATTTTCTCAAAGGTGTTTTGAAAGACTACTTATCAAAGGTTTATAAAATAGTAGTTTTATAAAATAGTGGGATCATAACCGTAGATCCCTGTAGTTTTATAAATACTCAGGTTAGGGTAAAGCTTTTGTTTTAAGATAGGTCTTGGCCCCGGTTTTGAAAATAAAAGGAGGTGCCAAGATACTTTATTTTGAGAAATAGGCTTGCATCCCAAAAGGTGGCCTGATCACAAGAACACAAAGATTGAGTTGGCTCACAAACTTATCCTTCAAACTACACTCCTGCAAACACAATTTACATAGCAGCAAGGCATACATGCAATAGATTCCAGCAAATCTAATTAAGCATAAAAAGTTTTTGTTGGCCCTGATTTTTGGCTCACTAAACACTGCCTAAACAGGGTTACAGAAAGTGGGGTGTTACAAGGGCTATCATATTTTGGCTAAGTGTTGAGAAAACTTGTTTTACAAAATTAAGAAAACAACAAAATTTTAATGAACCACCTGGTTGGAATGTGGCTTGAATGGGTTATGTTGAGTGGTTCCCTGGGGTCATGTCGTCGAACCTCTGAACCACCAGGTATATCTCACTTGTGGACGGCCACCCAGGAGCAAAGAGATTGGAGAGGTTCAAGTCATGAAGCTTCCAGTGCAACCACAAGACATATGGGCTCTGTCTTGACCAACTAAGCTGCAAGAACTCAAGCCAGACGGATAGAGGGTGGTAGATGTTGATAGGATGGAACACGTTCGGTTTGGTCTGAGGGAATGCTTCTGAAAGGTCTCGTCTTAGTTTTCACTTGGCCATTCGAGGCAAAATGGGTCTCATGGCAAAATGGGTTAACTAAGTCTTGTGGGAAAAGTGCACAACCTCTGCAGAGTGTTAAAAACTAAGTTCTTAGCCGTGTCCCCGGTTATGGACATTTTGAGTGACATGATGTTGAAGCTGTTCAAGAATCTCCCCATCCCAATTTCTTTTAAAACTTGATGGGTGAACTTGGGTAGTAAAGGTTGTTCCAAACAAAGGTTTTGCTTAGGAGAAACTTGAGTTTTGCAATAGGTAGCTAGGAAGCTTGCTTTAGCAAAGTCAAACTCCACCTGGCCAAAAGCATATAAGTGTAGGTGCCATTGAGTCCACCAAAGTGACATCTTGCCAATACATTCAAAGTATTGACCCTCTGTGGCTGCAACATATCATGTTGCAGGTTACTTTTATGAAGATTGAAGATTACTGCGCCTTGGTCACGAGTCTTCGTCCAACACATTTGCATGTGGAGCCACGAAGAAAGAAGACTTGTAGTTAAATTGTTTAGTCTTTCTCTTGAAGTGTAATAAGTTGTGGCTTGTGCCATTTGAGTTGTAAAAGAACTATCTTATTTGTGGATCAAGTGTTGTAATAAAGACCTTTGTATTCTTTATATTTCATCTTGTACTATGTGTGCTAGCAGTTGATCCTGGACTAGCACAAATAAAGCACAGGTACACTACAAATCCTTAACGAATATTCCGTACATCGACAAGAAGGACGAGGAGGTGAAGAAGCTCCGGAGTCGAACATATTGGCAGGAGATGAAGCCCGATCACGACCCGACGATCCACCAGCATGCACAGGCTGGAAGCCAACAGAAAGAAAAAGACAACATCTCAGAAACTCAATCCAAGCGCGACATTTCATAAAAGAAAAGTATTTACAACAAGTACAAGTCCCCTGATTGACTCTTGGGCAAAATATAAATAAAGTTTACTACACCAAAAGAAATGAAGGCTACGAAGGAATACTAAAGTCTACACCACCTCAGCATCAGGCTCCGTGGCAGAAGTAGGCGCAGAAGAGGTAGCACCAGCATTGGGAGGAGGCATCGATCCACTTGTCGCCGGAGTCAAAGAAACCGGCATAGCAGAGGTCGAAGAAGCCGCCGAAGGAGAAATAATCGACACGATTCCTGGCGCGTACTTCTTCGCCTTCTCGAAGAAACCCCGCAGCTCCGAAAGAGGTCGACCGCGGGAAGAGCTCACCTTCTCCCAGTTAACCTCCTCGCCATGCGCATAAGTAAGCGCAATGGCCCCCTCCGCACCTCGCTTCACGGAGCGGCCCTTCATCAGAAGGATAGGATCTTCGGGGGTGTTAAACATCATTGCAAGCTTCTTCAGATCAGCAGCTGGCACGTCCGCTTTTTGCTTGGGCCACAACCCGACGAAAATCCACGTCAACACGCGACTAACCAGCTCAAAGATCTCCTGGATAGATATCCAGTTCGACTCCAGCAAGTTAACCGCGGCCAGTAGAGGATCATCGTCCGGCTGCAAGGGCGCCAAAGACACCCTAGTGCGTTCTAAAGAACAAAGGGGACAAAGACAGAAAATAAGAAAGCATACGTCAGTAAGTATGTGAATGGGCAAACCAACAAAGAAGGGAAAAGCATGGTATTTACCTCTAGCAAGAGCCGAAATTTTATTAAGGCGTTCAGTTACGGCTTGCTCCCTCTGGATACGACCCTGATTAGCATCGGCAAGTGCTTTCTATGCTTTCTTCGCCCTAGCCAATGCTGACTTAGTGGACTTCTCAGCAGTGGTTTTGGCAGCGGCGGCAGCATCAAAAGCTTTTTTGGAAGCTTCAAGTTTAGCTTCCAGAGACGATATGCGAGCATTAGCCGCCGACAAAGCATCTGCAGCACAACAAGGGAAAAGAAAGTCGAATAAAGAAACAGAGAAAAGCACTCGAAATAGGCAAAACGTAGGAAAGAAGATTACCCTGAGAAGCCCTAGTAGCTTTCAAATATTTGACACATTCAGTGCCCAAAGAGATGAACTTCCTCATCAAGATCTATCCAGAAAAAGACGTGAGTAGGAAGTTCACGCAAGGAATAAAGCAAAAATACCAGGATCAATACGCACATCGTCAGAAGAGCTCGTGGACCGATGGGTGTCGAGGGAGGCACCGGCATCTGTCGACTTCTTCAAACGCTTGGAGCCACGAGTAGAGGAGACCCTCTTAACAGGAGCTTTTGGAGACTTCACCACCGAAGCAGCTTCTTGCAAAGAAGGTTCATCGGCAGCCGTAGCCTCAACAGAAGGAGTAGTGGCAGCATCTTTCTTTAGGTTCTCGTTGTCACTGTGAAGGAAACAAAAGGCAGAGGCCTCACATAAGTCAAAGGAAAGGGAGCAAGTAAAAGATAAAATTTCGAGTCAGCAAAAACTCACGAGTCCAAGGCATCAAAAAGCTCTTCTTCATCCTCTAGAGCAGAGGCCTCCCCGGCCACATTCTTGTGAGCGGAGGCACTCAAAGAAACGAGCTCCTCGACATGTTTCCTCTTCTTGTCGAGGCCAAGATCTTCGGAAAGTGCAGGCGGAGGCGACGTAGTCGAGCTGGTTCTTTCCAGCGAATCTTCGGCTTCGTCTTCATCTTGGCTGTCCTCAGCCTCGGGGGCTTCAGACGCAGCAAAGACAGGAACATTCTAAATAGGTCCTCCCTCTGGAAGAGGAGGGCGAGAAACAAGGGATTGGTGATCCTGGAACGAAAACAAGTCGAAAGTTATAAGAAAAACGGTGATAAGATAAAAGAAGGCAAACAAATGAAGACAATGTATATACCGCAGGCAAGGGACGCTCGAAGTCAAAGAAACTAGCGGCCAAAGCTGGAATTTCATGATCTTTCATGAGAGTAGTTAGTGCTCTCACTCGCTTGTCGAGATCCTTCTTCTCCATAAGATCATCAGATACTCGAGAAGAATCTCCCAAGCCAGAAAACGACCAAAGTTTAGAAATACGATGCTGCAGAGGCTGAACTCCATGTTGCAGAAAAACGCCACAAGTTGAGTCCCTGACAGCGCACCTCCGCTACCACTCTTCAGAGCCTGGATGCGAGCTAGCAGTGGCTTGATATCCTCCATCTCAGCTTCCGTGGGAGGAGAATCCCACGAGGCCAATTTCTTCAGATCTTTGGCGGCATCAAAAGGGGCAATGTCATACTGGTCAGAGGAAGAGATTTTTCGGTCTTTGATGTAAAACCACTTCTTCCTCCAACCTTGTACTGAGGCAGCCATGGAAAATTCCAGGTACTGAGATTCCGCACGGACAGAAATAACAGCCCCGCCCAGCTCAGGCTTTTTTGATAAAGCAACACTGGGGCGGAGCCGAAAGAGAAATTTCCAGAGAAGAAAATGGGGTTGGATCCCCAGAAAAAACTCGCAAAGGGTGACGAAGCAAGCAATATGAAGAATTGAGTTTGGTGTGAGCTGGTGAAGCTGCACACCGTACACAAAGAGAAGCCCACGAAGGAACTCGTGGGCAGGGAAAGAGAGACCGCGTAAAAGAAAGGCAAGGAACATCACCCAGAAGCCGCTCAGGGGCTTGGGGATGTGCTCGGTGCTAGAGAAGATAACCTGGTTGCCATCGGCGATGAGACCATCAGCTTGGGCCTTGGTGAGATCCGTTTGCTTGAACTCAGTGGGCACCCAGTTGGTTGATGCATTGGTAGTATTGCTCTTGCCCATCTTGTTCTTTTGCGCACGGGTCTTGAAGCGCATCTACGAGCTGCACGCGGGGGCTGTGCAGGAGCTCAGAAGTGCGCAAGGTTTGCAGCAATGGTGGCGGCGGCAGAAGCGATGAACTGGTAAATAGTAAATCCCCACTCTCCCCTTATATAGCTTCCTGATGAAGGAACATGGGCTGAGACGTGGCGCAAGGAGCGAAAACGGCAGCCCACTAACAGGCAGGAAAATTGCAAAATTACCGCGCTGCCCACGAGCAACGGTCAGCGCCCAGTCAAATCATTTAAATAGTGGCTCTACTAATGACGTCACAAAAATTTGAGTAATAGGGAAATCAGAATATGATAAGTGGTGGACACTAATATGGGAAAATTCAGCAAAAGTATGTTATGACATATCTACTTATTGATGATGACCAAGGAAGTCGACGAAAAACTGACATGAAAGATACAGAGGAATCAAGGAAGAAAAACTCATTCTTTGAGTCTATACCCGAAAATATTCGACTATAGCCTCGGGGGCTACTACCATCGGGAGGGCTGAGCGTGCACCCGACGATATTATCAAATGAAGCCACGAACTGATGAGTAAAAGTAGGCACAATGTATTTGACCCTATACTCGAAAAAAGTTTTCGATTATAGCCTTGGGGGATACTACCATCGGGAGCGCTGGGCGTGCACCCGACGATGTTTTTTCATGAATAATGGAGCAAAGAAGACGAAAGAAGACTTGGAAAGCATCATTACTACCATCGGGAGGGAGTTTTTATCAATCAAGGTTGAATAACCCGAATATTTTTAGAATTGAAATAGTCAAACAAGGCTGCGACATATGATTCTCGGGTTGCGTCATCGCGACAAAACTCGAATGCTGTGGTTGAAATATACCACGAAGGTAAGACCCCGGGATCCATCCTGTGTGGCCCGGTATACGCACATGGATGCGCTCTGCTGGTACTTATCTGTGTCTATGACGCGAAGAAAATCCTGGTGGACGCACTGGGTACCCTGAGAACCACTGGGATTCATTCTTTGTAAGTCCTAAATGCGGCAAAAGAATGGGTTTGACCGGTTTCCCGAATTCAAGTCCAAGGGGATTGAATTTGAAGTAGGTGACAAGTATCTGTTCCGGCAGTTAACTGGCCTCTTGATCCGTCAGAGTTGTTAGGCTTGATCATCAAAACCCCCTTGCAAGACATTATAATAAAAAGATATGTTGAAAGACCAAGTCAAAGATTTGGAGATATGAAGAAGTCAAGTATTGATCAAGTCGAAGATTTGAAGATCTAAGATTCAACCCGAATCTGCAATTTTGGTAGAATCTCGGGGGCTACTGACAAGGGTATAGATAATAGAGCCCGACAGTTGAGTAGCCCTGAGGCCCATTAAGCTAGGCCCAATTGTAACACTAGTCAAAATACAAGTTCATGTTGTATGTCGATATTGTAATCTGTATCGGATCCCTCCCGATCCTTGAGACCTAGCCACCTATATATAGGGGCCAGGAGAGGACGGTGGGGGACAGATTGAGAGTAAGCCAAAGTTCACCCTACGTTTACTTTTAATACACACCTTGTTTGACTGATTTTACCTTCGAGTTCATCCGACGCCCAACTCCCCCGATCCTAAGTCCTTCATATTGGACATTTGTCGAGTTAACCCTCGTCACCCGGGCAAGGCCCGACAACAAGGCGGTGGACCCTGACGCCACCATGGCTGAGCTGGAGCAGGAGCATCGAGATTGGGAGTGCGAACTCCTGGCCCCAATCTCCGATCTGGAAGATAGGGCCCGGTCATACGAGCAGCGCCTCGGCGAGCTTTCCTCAACCAACACTGGGCTGCGTGAGGCACTGCGCAACCAGGAGGCGTGAGTATAAGCTCGCATCGATGCGGTCCAATGACCGCTTGATGCCGCTCTGCAGCACCAGGCAACCCTGACCGCCCAGATCGCCGCGCTGCAGGGCGAGCTGCGTATCGCGGTTGCAGCCACGAAGTCGCGCGCGGTGGTCGTGGCCGAGCGGGATGCTCACATCACGCTCGCCACGACCCAGCTAGAGAGGGCCCTCGAGAACGAGGCAGTGTCCTCGCTTGCTGCGGCCCAGGCCAACTAAGCGTTGGTCGGCACCATCCGTGCCTTTCGAGGCCTCGCTATTCAAGTGAGACCTGCGTTGGGACGCTGGGCCTCGAGCCGCCGTTGATCCCCTCCGAATTGGAGGGCAGCATTGCCCTCTGGCTCGCGGAGGTGACCGGGTGGATTGACTCTCTCCCGGAGAGGCTGAGGTAGGTGCTACGGACGTAGGGAGAGTACATTGTCAACTTGGTTGGCAACCTCATCCTTACGCGCGTGCACCGCTTTGCCCCCAACTTCCCATTCACACGAATCATTGAAAGATTCAATGATGTCGCGGCCGGGAGGGCAGCAGAGGAAACCGCCCAAGTCGCAGTGGCTAGGGTAGTTGCTCAGCTGCTACTGCGGGTTACCCTCCGCGCGGCCGGGGCTTGAGCCCCCAGGCCTTTTCTTCTGTTCTTTTGTACCTGCATTTTGCTAAAACTCATGCAGTTGTGCATATGTAATTATTGCAACAATATGATCATGATAATGAATGCTATGTCCACGATGTATGTCGTGTATGCGTTTCAAATGCTCTCATGCCAGAAATGATTCATGATGCTATACAATGCTCATTGTAGACAAAAGGTTGTGCTAATAGGAACTTATTTGTGCCTTCATATAATTCCTTCTCTTTCTGGGGGAAGGTTAGGCCAAAGATCACCCTTCAGTGATATTTCTCCAATTATTCTATATCCTTGCTGAGGTTCCTGCAAAGATTCTTTTTGAAAAAGAGTTTTTCAAAAGCAGTTTTCGAGAAAAAAATCCTCCACCGCAAGGTGGGTTTTTCTTTTTTTAAACCATTTTCTCAAAATTCCTGCATAAAGAGGTTTTCGCAAATCTTTTTCCAAAAGGTTTTATAAAAGCTTTTTTCTTCTTCTTTTTTAAAACAAGGGCGTATGCCAAAACTTTTCAAAATATTGTTAGTAGTCTGATCAAGCCACTTTTCCAAAGACTTGGGAGACGCTCAGATCCCGACCAAGAGCAGTGCCTGCCATCGCTATGGGAGGCATGATCAAGAGCTACACACGTCGCTACTTCCCTGAACGTGTGCACTGATTTGGAGTCAATTCTCCTGCTCAGGGTCAAGACAAGGACATCAACTAGTCTTAGGGCTACGTGTCAAGATGGCGCCTCAACGAGGCCCAAGGTCGTCTGATCTCGCCTTCATTGATTATAGCGGAGTGACATGAACATCTGCCCTTCGGATTACAACTGCGGGGGGCGACCCTCTCTCGCATCCCCCGTCTTTCATACAGCGGATTACAAGTGAGCGTCCCCACAACTACACTGCTTGACGTTCACTTCTGCGTGCGCATCCGCAGCCACGCTTTAGTCTAGCGCCATGCGTGAGTGAGGCACTTTTAGGATTGAAGGTTAGGATGAACTCGATGTTCCACGAGCCCCTCAACTGGTTATCAACCTGGGTCCTTCTGGTCCAGCGTTACCTCGCCGGTGGACATGCAACACTCCTCGCTAGCGGTCCCACTTTCGGGGAGAGATCCTATGCTTTCTGGGACTGAAAGCCCCATCAAAGAAGGTTTCCCCGTTAGAACTCCCGGGTCGGCCACGCCCACCATGTTGGCTGCAAGAACCTTTACAAATAGCAGACAGACCACACATTCTCCCAGCTACGGACCCTCTCAAGGAAGTTGATGACACCAAAGCCTCTTCTCGCGAAGGACTTGGCGCTGCCATAGCAGTATCCGAGATAGTCCATAAATAAGCCCCATGATTAACGCGGTCCTTCCCCTGCTTCACAGAAGTGTCACCAGTGGTTTCGGCACTGCCACCCTTTCGGGTTAACAGTGCCCGTCTCCGCGCAAGGCGGCATTACCACTCAATCAGTCCGGCCAGCCTGAGCGGGCAGAGTCCACCGCTCGCTTGCCGGGCCTGACGGGATTTCTTACAGCTCCACGACTAGCAGAATTCCTTGCTGTGATGCTGGCAGGACTTCAGGGTCCTCTTCCTCTGGGACGGCTGACGGCTGAGACAACTTTTCCATGGCAACTCCAAACAGAACAGGCAATCCTTTGGCGGCTATCCGAGACAATTCCTTGACGGTTGTATCCTGTCCGCGGGGGACATGCTCGATCTTGAGGCTTTGGAAGCGGCACTCAAGCTTTCGCACCTCGCCCGCATATGCCTTCATCAACGGGCTGAGCTCTGTTCCTTCCGCTTGGCCGACCGTGAGTTGAGAATCACCCCGGACGAAGAGACAAGAGATCCCCATCCCGGCGGCGATCCTTAGGCTGGCCAGCAGGGCTTCACATTCTGCTGTGCTGCTTACACATCCTTCCCGAGGGAAAGCAAGTTGGAGGGTGTACTTGCGCAACTAGACTGTAGGGGAGACCAGTAGCACACCCGCCCCCATGCCTTCTCGGGACTGAGCGCTATCAAAGTGGGCAACCCAGTTGCCGGAAGCTTCTTCCTTGGACTCTGATCTCTCAAGTGGCCCTGACCCGGGGCGGGCAGCTCATTAGAACTTCCAGCCCCCGGTCCTTCAAGGCACAAGGTTGCCACGCGGGTCCGCACTACCCTGGGGTAGCTCGCATTGATGATGCAGGGCACCGCCCACAGGGTGTGCAGCTTCTGACGAGTCTCCGCGAATATCCGGCAAATCTCTGCTTCCGCTGCGTCAAAATCCCAATGCTCGAGCTGGGAAGGTTTTGGGGAGCAACGCTTCCGCTCCTAGCGTTGGCCTTGACCCGCGGTGCTCAGCGGGGCTGATCAAGGTGGAGGCCCCGTGAGCCCTCTGGGAAAGCGCCCGACCTCACCAGGGCGGGGAGGCAACGCATCCCCACCATTGGTTGTCGCAACATCCCCCAGGTGTCTTCTGATTCCTCTTCCTGGGCCACCTGCCATGGCCAGGTGGCGGCTCTGGGCCTGGGGAGCCCTTCCTGGGAGACCACGACACGTGTCGCGCCCTGGCCGGGTTCCCATCAGGCCTCCTCTTGAGCTGCCCGATCCTTCCAAAGGAGGGACCTTGCCGGGGTAGCTACACAACCAGTGGCCAACCTGGCCGCACTCATGGCAGCCGTGGGGTGATCCCTCGGCAGCACGCTTCATAAGGCGTTCCCTATGGATCTCCACCGGGTTCCCAATGTGACGACAAGCCATGATGTCGTGGAGGCTCGTCTCATGCAAAGAGCACCACTTCCAGGGGTGGGCTCCATGGCGGTACCCACAGATCCACCGGCCCCGTCTCTTCTTCCCATCGCAGTGACGGGTCCTGGCCTACCGGCTAGGGGCTTCTCCGGGGTGCACTTGCTTGCCCTTTTTCTAGCAGAAACAGGTGTCGTGCTCAGAAGAATCACTTCCGGTGTAGGCCCATATCGTTCTGGTTGACAACGTGTGGCGGCGCCGCGGCTCTCCTTGCCGCAAGGCAAGGTGACGACCGCAGCATCCGTCATTGCTGGCGCGGGGATTTTGGTCGTCAGGGCGGTCCGCCCCCGGGCCACAATAGGCGTTGCTGGCTGGGGTGGCACGGCGGTAGGTTGGGTGGGACTGGCCAGGGTGAGCCCCGCGATAGCCCTACGTGTTGCGGCATTGGCAGCCCCACCGCCGGGCACGGCTGCTACCCCGGTCTCTCGGACGAGAGGGGAGGAAACACGCCGCTCTGGCGCGGGATAGCGCTGCATGTAGCCAGACAGCTCCTAAACACGTGCTTCCCAAAGCTTAGCTCCTGAAGACACGCTTCCCAAAGCTTGTACGCAGGAGCCCCCGCATCGGAGGGAAAGAGGCGAGGGAGCAAATGGCGGCCAAGGCTTCCCCAAGGTTGTTCACACCTTAGGGTGCCAGGCCCGGGTGATGGGTTGCCACGGTTCCGCCACTAGCCCCTCCCTTTTCCCTTATCGAGCCGACGTCGGTACCCACAGCGCACGGAGCTCTGAGCTGGATGAGTGGCGGAGCGCGCGCCCCTCTAGCATCCTCGCAGCCGGCACCACCTCCCTTGCCCTTGAGAGGCTCCGCTGCGGCGGAGTCCTCGCCACCCTTGCGTTGGGGCGAGGCAGTGTCCACCTTAGGAGTCGGCGCCTCTATGATACCCACGGAGGGCAAAGCAGAGGCATGCCTCACCGCCTCCTGAGCCCGCTGCCATGCCAAAGCAACGGAGCGGGGCACCCACCGCCCCTCGTCGGGCAAGGAGGCTGGGCAGGCCGCACCGTCTCCTCCCTCAGGCATGGCCAAAGGGAGCAGAGAGATGGAGTTATCGATGAAGCGGAGATTGATGGAGTCGACGAAGACGAATATCGTGCCCCTACCTGGTGCGCCAGATGTCACGGGTGCGTTCGCGGACACCAGGGGTAACACCCCCTAGATTGTTTGGTAAGTGCGCGAGAAAGACGTCCTCGTCCCTCTCACAGAGCAAACACAAGAACACACGGTGATTTACCCTGGTCCAGGCCGCGAGAGGGGATCTCGCATAAAACCCTACGTCCAGCATGTCTAAGCTTATTGAAGAAGATGTCGTCGGTGGGTGTACAAAGGGGGAATCAGAGGCGAAGCCCGAAGGCATTCACCCTCCGATGAAAGCTCTCTACTCCAATGCTACTCAACATCTCAAGAGCTGAGATATTGATCTCTAGATCTGGTAGATGAATCCTCCCAGATCCTCTCTACAAGGCTCACAAGATGTAGATCTTGTAGGTCTCTACGCTCTTCTCTCTAGAGAATAGCTTCACTGCCGTTCTATTGTCTATCTCCTCTCTTGGGACTTATCGTCCTCCAACCCCTCTGTTCTCTCTTCCCTTTGTCCGCCCTCTCCTCCTTACTCTACCGTGGCCCGACCCTCCTTTTATACTCAAGGGGATACCACAGAGGCCAGTCCGCATGCGTGACCGTGACAGATGTCACATGACTCTGTGCGGTGGCATAGCCCTGCAGGGCTAGGCTCCAAGTTGTCCTTTTGCTCAGTCTGGCGCGCTGCACCGATGGGACTTGACCAGCCGGTCCAGTCCATCATTACCGCCTCTGGCGCAGTAATGATGCCTTCTACAAGCCCACCGCAGTGGGCTTCCATCGTGCATCTCCCATGCGCGCCTCCGGGGGGTGACACGAGGATCCTGGCAGGATCCTCTCACCACGCGCTCTAAGGCCTTGTCCAGCACGACAAGCCTTCTCTGGTACACCACTCTCTCCCAGGTAGAAGAGAAACCTTCTCTTGCAAGTTTCCCTCCCCACAAAGGGGGGATGTCTTCACTTCCTTCTCCCTATAGAGGGACATGGCGACGCCTGGTGCCTGGCAACACCTTGCCGGGGGCTCAGCTTGTCGGGGATCCCAACGCAGGCATCATCCTTGGACTCCTTCCAGGAAATGGTTAAGGGCGAAGAGATGCCACCATGGTAGAGCTTCCGAAGATGCTGGCCGAGGATCCCTCACGACATCTTCGAGAAGCTCTGTCGCAGGAGCAACTCTTGCCTTCGCCATGCCGTTGGCGCCCCGACCCAGTGTGGTTCTCCTCTGGCTTTCTCCCACCTCCTATGAGAGAGGAATGCCATGGACCGGGTTATTTGTAAGCCAGACAGCGGCTATCTTCGTCTTCTTCCTGCAAGTGGGCTTGCGGGTGGCTCTTCGCCGCAGGGAAGCAGTGGCCAACCGGCCGGCAGTGCCTTGGCCCGGCCGCCGCTCAGCAGGTCCTTATCTTTTCTCCTCGTGGAGCGGGCTGAGCGATAGGTGCTGGGACCCCCCAGTCCCAGAGCACCGACACCCCCCCCCCCACCACCACCACCATTCCATGGATAACTGGCATTCTCTAACATGGCATTAACCATATCAATTAGAGTCCTATTTTTCCTTTCCGCGATCCCATTGGATTGAGGGGAATTGGGAGGCTTCCTCTCATGGATTATACCATGTTACGAACAGAATTAATTGAACTCATTAGAAAAGTACTCTCCACAACGTTATCTTTCTTTCATGCTGATTTTCAACTTCAGCCTTATAGATTTTAAAGAAATCTAGAGCCTCATCTTTAGTTATCAGGAGATATACATAACAGTACCTAGTGTAATCATCAATGAAAGTCATAAAACATTTCTTTCCACCTTTTGTCAACTCAACATTCATATCACATAGATCTGAATGTATGAGCTCAAGTGGTGCCAAGTTTCTTTCCTCCGCGGGCTTATGAGGCTTGCGAGGCTCCTTTGCTTGCACACAAACATGACACTTAGAGCCTTTGACTAAGGTGAATTTCAGAATTAATCTCATATTAGCACGCCGCGACATACAACCAAAATTCACATGACAAAGTCGTGAATGCCAAATATTAGTATCATCATTACGAGTGCATACATGGTTCACAACATTATCATAGAAGTCCTCCAAAGAGATACGGAACATGCCTCCGCATTCATAGCCTTTTCCAACAAAGGTTCCATACTTAGACTATACAACTTTATTAGACTCAAACACCAACTTAAAACCATCTTTCAAAAGACGGGAGCCACTAACGAGGTTCTTTTTTATAGAAGGGACATGATGCATGTTCTTCAATTACACGATCTTCTCCATAGTAAACTTCAGATCTACCGTACCAGCACCAAGAACAGTGGCATGTAACCCATTCCCCATCATCACGGATGAACCTCGGGCCTGATAAGAGGTAGACATGGAGATGTCAGCACACACATGAACATTAGCACACATATCAACCCACCATTCTGTGGGCTAAAGCATCGAAAGAACGGTTGGTAAAAATTTACCATACCCTGCAGTTCCTTCCTCAGTGTTGCCAATGACCATGTTGACAGAATTAGAATTATGTCCAGCTTGACCCTTATTTCCCTTGCATTACGGACAGCGATGATCCCAATGGCCCACCTCGCCGCACACCCAGCAAGGGTCTTTCTTCTCCGTGTTCTGCCCCTTCCTCTTGAAGTTGGTAGTCTGGAAGACTTTGTTCTTTCCCTTAGACTTGTGGGCATTTTTCTGCACCATGTTGGCAACAGATTTTCCCTCGGTTCCACCAGTGTGTTTGTCTTTTGCCCTCGCCTTCTCTTCAACATCCATAGAGCCAATGATATTCTCAACAGAGAATTCCTGCCTCTGATGTTTCAGTGAAGTGGCAAAGTTCCTCCATGAAGGAGGAAGCTTAGCGACAATGCATCCCGCGACAAACTTTTCCGGAAGCACACACTTGAGGAGATCGAGTTCCTTAGCCATAATTTATAGCTCATGAGCATGTTCTACTATAGATCGGTTTTCAACCATCTTGTAGTCATTGAACTGCTCCATAGCATACAGTTCGCCGCCGTCATCAGCCGCGCCGAATTTGGCCTCCAAGGCATCCCACAATTCTTTTCCATCTCGGATGTGCAGATAAGCATCAACCAAGATGTCTCCAAGCACACTTAGGACGGCACCCACAAAGAGCACGGTGGCATCCCTGAACGCTTTCTCCTCATCGGGAGTAAGCGGACCTATGGGAGTACCATCCGCAACTCCCTGCACGCCAATAGTAGTGAGCCACAACAAGGTTTTAATCTGCTATCTCTTGAAATGAGCACCCGTAAACAGGCTCGGTTTGAGCGCAACGGGGCGAGTTCTGTCATCAATGCTTTAGCTCAAGAGCTACTCTTGATAGGAAAAAAATGTGCAAAAGGAATATATGGCTAACAAAGCATTGCAAGTTATACCTTGGAGGTTAATGTGAATGATCTTCCGCCAGCTAGGTTTTTAAGCAATTGCTTAAACTCCCTTCCCCGGCAGTACCGCTGGTAGGTCTAGTAGCACTAAAATTGGTGGAGGATAATTTTTATGTCAAATATCTTATATTTCTTGACTAAAATTAATAGTTAAAGTTTGTCTTAAAATACATAATTGCCTAATAATCTGGTATGGAGGGAGTAGCTTGAACAGTGTTGAATGCAATACTCCAGCCAATAAGAACACGTGCATGCAAGTGGGGGAAGAGTCGCACTGGCACGCATTGAAACACACGTGAATCCTACGTAACTAAGTTACAACAAGGTACAGTTAAGTTACAAACTTTGAAACTTACTCTCGCATATTACATATTTTTGTATATTTTATACAGTCCATAAATATAACTATTTAAATTCTAAATTCCACTACCTACGAGTGCAAATACTTCTATAATTTTTTAAACAAAAAATATATATTTTTAAATATGTTAGCTTTTCGCTACGGGACCCACCTCTCCTCGTACGTGCATCCCATTGGCTAGCTTATTGCGTTCAGCAAAATCTTGGTTTCAAAAATCTCAGTCCTTCTAGTTACTTTCAGGACCTTTCTCGTGTTAAAAAAACGCTGCAACACGTCCTGCATGAATCCACCCTTGATGATCCATTGCCCATTCGTTCTGAACCCCATCTTCTAGACTAAAGCTCCCCTTTTGCTTGAACACATTTCTGGTGTGGAGCTTACCAGCCAGTTTTTGTAGGGGTGGATGGGACTAATCATTGCAAGAACATGGGTGATGGATCCCCTACAAGACTTGTACTTCAACACACTCCTAAAGAATCTCTAAAGCGGAGTGGATATATGATACAGTATCTCCTTAACTGCCTGGTTATTCAATTGGACGCTACAAAGTGATCTGCCTAGACAGTATGATATGAGCATAATAACTGAACCTTCTCAAGGCTTTCATGGCTTCCACTTTCTTTGTACACGTTTCCGTGCCTAAAGCAAAAAGGGTAAGTGAGGCTTTTCAACTTTCAGATCTGCCTTCGAGTTTAGTTATCACAGATGAAAGGGTCTAGTTAGATTGTACAGTGGTAGTAATATTTCGCTTCTCACTCACTGTATGAGATATATTCATAAAAGAAGTTGGAACTACCATCATATGCAAATAATAGAGGAGGGTCATTTACCTGGTTAAACATGCATTGGATCGATCGAGACGAAACACCTAATCAGATACAGTATAAGAAGTAGGGAACCTTGCCCGCAACCTAATATGCCCCCTAGATCTGGCATGCTTATCAAAGAATGCAGTTGCCGTTTCGATTACTGTATGGTTAGGTGCTACACCAATCATGGCAGTGTCGGTCATGCCTACAGAAAATTATAGGTTTCAAAGCCATAAGACAGCGTCCTTGTCATGCCATAGGGGCTCTTCCGACCGTTCATAGCGGTTAGTTGCAATGTAACCTTCACCAAGGATGTGGAATGAGTTGAAAGTTCAGAATCACATCGTATTCCCAGCTCTGCTAGTAATGCAAACTTCAGGAATTAATTAACTGAAATTCCTGTGTCCAGCCCCCCTTGCTTATATCTGAAAGTTTCTGGATCCAATAACACATGTGGTTGGCGCACAAGCATCTGATGATAGGGTCCATGCGGAGATGATGCCTTGGAAGATGGTATCCTAGGGAGGAACAGACAAAGCATACACGCTGCAGGGAATACAGATGATATCATTCTTTTGTGATCATTGTTAGATTTTTCTCTTCATTGGAAAATCAGTTTCTTGCACAAAGGAACCAGAGATCATTTTACAAGAACTTTCACAAAGTAATCTGTTTCTGTTAAATCGAAGTTGCATACAGTTTTCAACCTGGTTCGATGAACTTTTTATCTTGCAGATGAAACTGCAGTGCTTTCATAGTTTCTTAAACATTTGAGAAGAAGAGTGATCATATTTTTCTTTTGCCGTTAGCACAAACAGCAAAGCAACTGATCAACAATGCTTGACTGCACAACAGAAGCAGATCACTAAAATCTACTTGATCTTTCAAGAGGAAGCAACCCTTGCGTTATGCAACGACAATGATGTTATGGCTCTGATTGTTCCTTTTAACTGAGTGATCTATTAACAGGAACATAATAGTAACTGAACATACAAGAATGTACATGTACACCCCCCAGCCTTTGGCTACTCAACAGAAAAATTGTAGATTAACGGCAGAAATTCTGCTATGCTGTATCAAGACCTCACTAGAAAACTTCAAATTCCACCTCCTCGGCATTACTGAAGTCAAGGCATTTGCCTTCTTTCTTCTTCCGCACTGTCGCAAGAGTCACGACATCACAAGGTCGTGTCTCTGGTGGGGCAGCAGATCGTATCAAGGCCCAATTCAAGCCTTCAAAGAAAGGGTGTTGCTTTATTTCGGCTGCGCCTCTCATTGTTCCCAGTCGGTTCTCTGGCTCCTTGACCAGCAACCCTCTGATGAGATCTCTGGCATTGCTGCTGACAACTGGGTTATCGGGGAACCTGAGATTCTGGGAAACAACATTTGCCAATGTTTCATCATTTCCAGGACCTCTAAAGGGTGTCTTACCATATAGAAGTTCATAAAGGAAGACACCGAAGGTCCACCAGTCAACAGCACTCCCGTGGCCATCCCCTTTGATGATTTCTGGTGCTAGATACTCATGTGTGCCAACAAAGGAATTGGACCGTGCTTCTGTAGGCTCTACAACAAGTTGAGGCAGTCTCTTCAAGGAAGATTTAGGCTTCCGTGGTTTTGGTATCGAGGGACGTGGCCTGAAGCAAGACGTTTGGGCACAAGAGGTGGGCTGGAGGCATGACGAATTCATGCAGTTGCTCTCTGCACAAGGTCCTGTAAGTTTCTTTGGTTGATGATTTGCTGCTATAGAGGATGATCGGAGGAGCACGGCGCTAACGGAGCACCTCAGCGAGAGATCAAAGTCTGATAGCATGATGTGACCATCATCACGGACTAGGATATTCTCTGGCTTAAGATCACGGTATATGACTCCCAGCATGTGAAGATATTCCAGCGCAAGGAGAACTTCTGCAACATAAAACCTGCAAGACAATGATTTTATTAGTACACAACAGATGCATTACTAAATACTCATCTGGAGAGTGGCACACAAGTATGTACAATCATAGATGAAGTGATAATAGACGCTAAGAATAAGGGATGTAGCACATGAGTAGATAACATGTCATAGGAATCTAACACACAAACATGGTCCTTATTAGGCACCGAAAAATCAAAGCAGGTCACATAAGACCGACAAAACACAAAAAACTAGTAAAGGATGTTATTGTAAAGTACAGTACAGTACATTTAAGACTATTCAGGTATATGGAAACTAAAACAGCTTTTATTCAGAAGAGCGTCAACATGTGTTTGTGTTGTAACTACAAAGAGAGCTTAAATGATTGTGTTTTGATATTTTTAGCATGCATAGTAACACAGTTAATTTGGAACATCAAGAACTGCTTTTGTAAGCTTAGCCAACATATGGTAATGCATTGGCAGAACAGTAATTAGCTACCTGATTAGTAATGAAAAGAATACACTAATCATGTACATTTCCTAAGTAGAAACGCTCAGACGTTAGTAAGCTCTAAGTACTCAAACATGTACCTCGCAGATGGCTCTGGAAAGCTTCTACCGGGCTGTCTTTGACGAAGAACGTGCAAATCACCACCTGGGCAGTACTCCATGACCAAGCAGGAGAGATTGTCTGTGGTAAAATGGGCATAAAGAGTGGGAAGGAAAGGATGATCAAGCATTTCTAGTATCTCCCTCTCAGCCTGTGCTCGCAGCATCTTCTTTCTACTTATCAGGTACTCAATATCCATAACCTTTAAGGCAAACAAGCAATCTGAATCAACCAACTCCGCAAGATACACAGTCCCAATGTCCCCACATCCAAGCCTCTTCAGAAGCTTGAAATTATCAAGTCCTAAGGATCCCTGTTGCAATGCCAACTGACGAATGGTTATCCAACGGAGATCCTTCGCCATATGGGGCCTGTTGTTATAGTTACATAATCCAAATTGACTCTCATCACTGATACTAGTGCTACATCCATACTCACTAATGCTGCTCTTCGAATTTTGGGAGCACTTGCCTTTTTCCTCTGTTCTCAACCATTCGGACGATCTCTCATCAGATTCTTCTGGGCCTGGATTTGTCTCCTGTTCTGCACAGCTGGTAGGATTTGTAACATTGGACGCCGACGAGCAGCTGGTTGATGCAAGGGAAATGGACTCCTTTGAAGAGCAGAATTTAGTACTATTGGAGGAATTACCAAGTGAAGATTGTTCTTCTTTAGTTTTACTCTTACTGCTGGCTTTGCATCGAAAAGCTGGCTTCACAAGCCGGGACGTTGTGATGGGTTTGCTCAATATAGGGAATCTGGGAGAATTATCATCAGTTTCTGCAGAAATTTTTCCATCCAATTTTCCATTTTCCACAACAGAGCTCTCGCTTTCTCTAGTGTCACCACAGATAACATCTTGAATCCTGACCTTCCGTATATGAGCTGAGGTAGAAGACGCAGAATGCATGGAGGTGACTGCACTTCCATCAGCTGTCTCAAAATCACAGTCTTCACTAAAATCACTCGTTCCTCTAGATGAATTCTTACTGATATTTTCTGGAGTGATTGATATTTCAATCAAGTTCATCTTGTCATCATCATGCACAAGGCTTTCATCACTGCTTTGGACCATCAACGAGGCATAAAGCCTTTGGATAGTCCCAGCTTCTGATGAACTCGATGATCCAGGCGACATCGACAACCTCTTCATTGCAGCCATTTCTGACGCCTGGGAAATGCAGAGCCTTCTCAGCGCCTGCTTCATGTTGACGGGCTTGGAGCATATCCCGATGCCTGTAGTTTGAGATGACCCTGACCTAGATGTTTTCCTTTGAGCATTCTTCAAGAAGGAATCTGCACTGGCCTGGGCAGGACTAAGCGCTCGACGGTATGTCCTGCTATCAATTGCCTTAAGAAGCTGGTCAAGCTCATCTTCCACAGCGTAACCACGACACCTTCCATCTTTCTCCTCAGGTTTCACTTTAATATGTAGCAAGCTGGAGCCACTAACAGGCGCTTTGTCCAATTCTTCGTTGGACTCGACTATTTCAGAGCTGCAACCAGATGACCCCATCACCCTCCAAGTAGACAAAATCAACAGACAGACAGTATGCCGGCTTATCTAGCCCACAACCGCCAAAGTCATCGAAGGCAGGCAGGTGATACAACTACGCTTGTGCCTTTTACCAAGATGTCATCTAGGTTGGAAAGCCTCCGCGGCTCGGAGACTAAACCAAAAAAATAACAATTATTATTTTTTGGCCAGTGACCACCCTGCAAAGATGATGAGATCCAGAGTTTAGTGATCGAGACATGGCAATAGCCGAAACTGCTGATAAACTCGTAAAGAAAAGGAATAATCCAAAGGCAACTGATAAGCAAGCAAGAGTCCAAGAAGAAAGGTACAGATGCAATCAGAAGCGTTCCTGTCACAACTGGGAAACAAAGGCAGCTGAAATCAAGAACTCGGGAAGCCAAACTTTTGGGGGCAAAGGGCCAGATTTCCAGCAAGAAGCCATTTTTACTCCTCATTTCAGCTCAATTCTCCCGGAACATATGACGCAACCGACAACCCATAACAAAAAAACAATCGCTCGAATGTATGCAGCTAAATCTGCGAAATTTCGAGAGGGGGAGGGGAACAAAAATAAAATATTGTGTTCCAGGAGCACATGAAGCTGGCTTCCAGATCCGGCGACCGTGGTCCTCCAGGGAGGCCGCATTCCGCAGGAGCCTCCGCAAGCTCCTCCGCAGCAGCAAATTCACGACTAATTCGAGCACGGCCGCGAGTAACGAAAGAGGAGCCGGATTTGAGATCAGAGAAGTCACTCCAGAGCGACGAAGCTTACCTGGAAAAATGCCAGTCCGGATCTCCAAGCTCTGACTAGGAGCGTAGCGGAGTGGAGCGTCCGGCCAGCTCGCGTTCGGTTGGGTTCTGTGGGCTCGAGCTCCGGCGCTGAAATTGCTAATCTTGGGAATGGCGGCTTCGGGGAAGGTGAAGAGAGAGACTCTGAGAAGAGGAGAGAGGCTAGACAAAGAAGGGGGTGGGGGATGGATGCGCCGCGCCCCACGAAGACGGAAGAGAATCGGCCTGGATCGTCCCTGCAGAGAGCACGGATGGGGCACGACCATGTGCCGCTACCGGCGAACCCGCAGCCGTCAGATTGAGCAACGGACGGTTGGGATCATCTACACCTAGCAGTGTCCATTCTGGCCGTGTGAATGGGAGCGCCGTAGTATTTCGTTGGATCAGCTGCCACGGAGCTCGTACAAATTGAGATTTCCGGCGTCGGATGCAGTACGAGCTGGTCCGTGCGAAACATGACTTTGTAATCTCAAAAAAATCTTGTAGACTTTACTCAAAGCATCTTCGATACTAGTACCACCAAAGAGTTCCCGCAAAAAGAAGCTATGGGAACCAACATTACGCATGAGCGCCGCTAAAGTGGTCATAAATCGCTTTCCTCGTCACAAATGATACTGCCAAAAATCAAATATCTGCGGGCAAATGTCCAATCTTGCACCTAATATGGTGGTGATCGCTGTAGGAAATGTGAAGTTACTTGCAAGTGTCTCTTTCGAGGAAAACAAGTTACTTACCATTGTGGCAAAAGACCTGCTCGGATTGCTAGATTTTGGTAGCCTTTGCAAGTAAGATGCTTGAATGGGGCAAAGAAGGAGTTGAGGTGAAGAATCAAATAATTTGCCCTCACCTAGTGAGGATTGAGGGCACGCCACGTTCATACACGCAGGAGATCTAGTAGAACGTGGTGATAAGTAGTACTAGAAGAAAGTGACGTGGTGGAGTTAGGAGGCGTATTAGTTATAGTTGTTAACATGTATAAAGATTTTCCGGCAACAGTGCTACTTCCTATCGACACTAATATAATACGTTTTGCTAAGCTAAATTAGCTTGTCAAAAGTCTTATATTAGGAAATCAATGGAGTATTTGATAATAACTAATAATAATGTGCTATCTTGCTTTCACTTCATTTATACTCCCTCCATTTCAACGAATAAGGTGCCCTTTTGTTTGTGTTTTTTCTTTGATCAAAAATTACTTCAAATATGTAAAGATTATTGGTATAAAATTAACATCACTAGAAAGTATTTTTCTATATGAATCCGACAATACTAATTATGTACAATATAATCAAGTTTGTGTTGCTCAATTATTTTGGTCAAAGTTTCTCTTGGAATGCATGTGCACCTTATTTATCGAAACAGATGTAGTATTTAGGTCATCCAATTCATCTGATTTGTGCCAGCAATTCACAAAACTTGTTTTTCTTTTCAATGTGTTGGTTGAAACTTCCAACCTCTGCATCAAATGATGCACTATCTTCTAGTTCAGGTTGATTGATTCTCTTCTAAAGACCCTCGTGTTTTACACAATAAACCTCGCACGTTCCTTTATATCGTTCAGATATTCATCTCTCTCCACACTAATTATATTTATTTCTTGAAATTCTATAAACTTGTTGACAAGGGTGTAGATAATAGAGTCCGTCAGTTTAAGTACCCCTGAGGCCCGTTAAGCTAGGCCCAATTGTAATACTAGTCGATATACGAGTTCATGTCGTATGTCGATACTGTAATCTGTATCGGACCCCTCCCGATCCTTGAGACCTGGCCACCTATATATAGGGGCCAGGAGAGGACGGTGAGGGACAGATTGAAAGCAGGCCAAGTTTACTCTTACGTTTACTTTCGATACATACCTTGTTTGACTGATCTTACCTTCGAGTTCATCCGACGCCCTACTCCCCCGATCCTAAGTCCTTCATATTGGACATTTGTCGAGTTAACCCTCGTCACTTGTTGACTCACATCATATACAAACTCATTCTGATATATTACATACCCAAGTATGATTTTATCTTTTGACGGAAACATGATTTAGGTTTAGAAAAATTAACCACCAAAGTAATCTGAATAAACTTCTTGATTATTGTGATTAAGATGATTAACAAAAAGGTAATCCAAACAAGAACACATGATAAAAATAAAAAAAATCCAAGAATCAACAAAATTCATGCACCATGGTACATAAAATCCACTTCTCCTCACAAGTTCTTCATGAAACATGAATAGGACTTTTTAGTGCATCCAATTTCCATTGCATTTTGAAATCATGTTACAAAATGCATGAACCAGACTCTTTGTATAATAAAAAGGTATGTTTCCAATTAACAATCAGAAGTTGAATCATTCTTCATATCTTTTACCATGAAACACAAGACAAATCAAGGTATGGACATAGGAAATGTCTTGATATTCAGACTGGGGCACAGAATTACGGATCCTAACATCCAAAGCCACATTAGAATTGTAAATTAATGTAGATCACCACGAAAAGAATTGCACCTCGAAGCAAAAGGGGAGTGGGTTAGTAGGAGAATGGACTTGGCAGTGTCAAAGGTCGTAGGAGAAATGCTTGGAACGCACATTTACATTGACTTTGTTGCATTATTTTATTGTATTGGGAGATGGGGAGAAAGAGAGAGGAAGATAGAGAGATATCATAGTCAAAATAGGAGATCATAGAGGGGTGGACTGATCGAGTTCCACAAGGGGGATCACCGAGACATATGGTCGGCCATCCTTTGGGCATGGACGCACCGCAATGATGTCATTTTCAGTTGGGCACAACCGGTAGCCTAAGTGGCCAGGAGCGTAGATGGAGATAAGTGACGATGCTTTTGAGAGATGCATCAGAGATTTGGTGACAAGGCTGATAAGCCGACGAGGTGATTCAGTCACAAGTAGGGGTGGCGAAGAGGTTAGCATGTGTATGTTAGAACATGTGTTGACGCAAAGGCTCATCTTGTAGCCTCTTCTAGGGCATTGTACTGACATCATGGTCTTTCTTCTAGAAAAATAATACTTATTTCCATGGTATATTGTTGGGGAAAAAGTAATAGGTATAGAGGCCCCACTTGAAATAGTGGTGGGAGGAGAGAAGTTCAACTGTGAGCTAGTGGATAGAAATGCTATAGTTGCGAGCTGGAAGTACAATGAAGTTTGATCAGCAATTGGCTGAAGAATGAACAATGACTGGTGGTCATTACTCTAAAACCTCTCTGGAATCTCTAGGCTAGCTCACTTTATCCTTACTCGTGCGCACCTTGGGTCCTTAGAAGTCTCTTGTCCAAAATTACTGTCGGTCAGACACACTTAACATTAAAGTTCTACTGAGATGATCTTTCAAAAAAGAAGGTTCGCCTTATTAATATTAGTATTTTATTAATCTCTTTAAGCACTGAGCCAGGATGCCATGGTAGGTGTAGTCCAATGAATCTCTTTCCTTGACTCATGTACATTATGATCGCAACGTACCTGTTAGATGTCTTTGTGACTTTAATAATTTTGTAGTTCCACTATCTAGTCTATACTAGAGATATATCATTTGTGTATGGACATTAAAATGTGTGAGAATAGTATTATATAATTGATGGGACAAATTAATGTCCCAAAGGTGTAGCTATGAGTATGTTTTGTGTTCTGTTAACCATTCTAAAAATATTAGCTAGTAGTATAAACAAAAGTAGAAAAAAAATATCATAATATTAACTGGAGTAGGACTCTAGTTTAGTAACACATGAATTAAAGAACCATTACAATATGAGTTGTTTCGACAACTCGAGGCTTCCTGATACGTCTCAAACGCATCTATAATTTTTGATGCTCCATGCTTGTTTATACACCATTTGCTTTGTGTTTTGTTACACTTCGTAGCGTTTTTATGCATTTTCCAGAACTAACCTATTAACGAGATGCCACAGTGCTAGTTCCCTGTTTCTGCTATTTTTGTTTTTCAAAAAGCTACACAGAAAATATTCTCAGAATTGGACGAAACAAAAGCCGAAGTTCCTATTTTTCCCAGAGCGTGACGGAGTCCAAAGCAGAGACGGAGGGGTGCCAGGAGGCGGCCGCACCACCCCACGGCGTGGGCCACCCCTGGCCGCGCTGGGGCCTAGTGTGGGCCCCTAGTCCACTTCCTGACACCGCCCTTCCGCCTATATATTCCCCTCGACGGGAAAACCTAAAAGACCTAATCAATTTTCCATGAAACATACTGTAAGCCACCGCCGTCATTGATGCGAGATCGGGAGGGTCCAGAAGCTCTTCCCAGCACCCTGCCGGAGAGGGGAATCACCATCGGAGGCCTTCTTCATCACCATGCCTGCCTCCGGAGTGATGTGTGAGTAGTCTACCTTGGACTATGGGTCCATAGTAGTAGCTAGATGGTTGTCATCTCCTCCATGTGCTTCATATTTAGATCTTGTGAGCTGCCTATCATGATCAAGATCATTGTTGTGTAATTCTACATGTTGTGTTTGTTGGGATCTGATGAATATTGGTACTTTGTCAAGTTGATCTATTGATTTATCATCTTTATGTTATCTCTATGTTGTTTATGATCTTGCATGCTCTCCGTTGCTAGTAGATATCTTGGCCGAGTACATGCTAGTGACTCCAAGAGGGAGTATTTATGCTCGATAGTGGGTTCAAGCCTCTAGTAACTTGGGGGAGTGACAGAAACCTCTAAAGTTGTAGATGTGATGTTGCTACTAGGGAGAAAATAACAATCTTGTGTTCAAAGACATTTGTATTGTTTACATTACGCACTTTGCTTAAGCGATAATCTATTGCTTGCAACTTAATACCCAATGGTTGCTCAGACGACATCCGGAGGGTGGATTATTAGTCATAGATGCAGTTGGATTACGGTCTATGTATTATGTTGTAATGCCCAAGTGAATCTCATAGTGATCCTCATGACATTTGTACGCTAGCTTTATTCTATCAATTGCCCAACTGTAATTTGTTTACCCAGCATGTTATTTATCTTATGGAGAGACACCACTAGTGAACTGTGGACCCCGGTCCATTCTTTTACATTGCTATTACCGTTTACCATTTACTTGTTTTATTTACGTCCTTGCAAACTACTATCTTTTACCACTCGATAGGCTTAATCCTTTGTTTACAGCAAACCGGTGAGATTGACAATCTCACTGTAAGTTGGGACAAAGTACTTGGTTGTGTTGTGTGCATGTTCCACATTGCTGCTGGTGCAAAGCTACGCCCAGGACAAGGTGCCATACATACATTGTCCGGAGCTGTCGCGAAGCTAGCAAGCATCAACCTTCAGAAGTTTGGTTCTTTCTCCTACCGGTTCGATAAACCTTGGTTTCATACTGAGGGAAGACTTGTTGCTGTGCTCATCACACCTTCTCTTGGGGTTTCCAACTGGGCGGTCATCTAAAAAACTCCTACATCAACACCGCACCATCACATCCCATAGTGAGAGTCATAGGTACTAGTAGTGACATGGGTATGTCTGCCAGGACCCATGGCATTGGAACCTCTAGTGTATAATCGGGTTAAGGCCCATGGAGGTTATGGCCCAAGTTAAGAGCTAAAGTATTATATGTTAGAATAAGGAAACTTCTATGCAAACCGACATAGGCAAAGAGTTTGTATCCAACGCGACTAGGATCCTGAGACCTGGCCACCTATAAAGAGGGGCCAAGAGGGACCGGTGTGGGGAGAGATCAAGATTTCGCCTGTTGTCTTAATAATATTATGAATTTTGCCATGTTTGTCTGATACTTTACCTTCGAGTTCATCCGACGCCCTCTTCCCCTTATCAAAAGTCCTTCATCTAGGACATTGCTGAGATTCACCCTCGTCAAGTAGCACGCATTTTTTTTAACAGAGACGGGTGCAAAGCACCTGACAAATTTTTGCATTTATAATCCCATTGGAGAGTTACAAAGAGGACCTTGGAATAAATATAATTACAAATAGGCCCTAAATATTTATCGAGGAGACCTCAGACCGAAGCAGAAAACACGTTTAGACCCTCCTTCCACCTCTGGCTCTAGATCTGGGATTGATGATACGTCTCAAATGTATGTATAATTTTTGATGCTCCATGCTTGTTCTTACACCATTTGCTTAGTGTTTTGTTACACTTCGTGGCTTTTTATGCATTTTTTGGAACTAACCTATTAACAAGATGCCACAGTGCCAGTTCCCTGTTTTCTACTATTTTTGTGTTTCAGAAAAGTTGCACAGGAAATATTCTCAGAATTGGACGAAACAAAAGCCGAAACTCCTAATATTTACCGAAGCTTCCAGAAGTCCGAAGAGGAGACGGAGGGGAGCCACGGGCTGGCCACACTATAGGGCGGTGCAGCCAGCCCCTGGCCCGCGCCCCCTATGGGTGAGGCCACCCTGGCCCACCTCTGACACTGCCCCTTCGCCTATAAAGACCCCCCGACGGGAAAAACCTAAATACCCGATCAATTTTCCAGAAACACATCGCGATCCGCCGCCATCGTCGACCTGAGATCGGGAGGGTCCAGAAGCTCTTCCCGGCACCCTGCCGGAGAGGGGAATCGACACCAGAGGTCTTCTTCATTGCCATGCTTGCCTCCGACGCGATAAGTGAGTAATCTACCTTGGACTATGAGTCCATAGCAGTAGCTAGATGGTTGTCTTCTCCACCATGTGCTTCATGTTTAGATCTTGTGAGCTGCCTTACATGATCGAGATCACCTTTGTGTAATTCTACATGTTGTGTTTGTTGGGATCCGATGAATATTGGTGTTATGTTAAGTTGATGTGCTGAATATTATCTTATGTTATCTCTATGTTGTTTATGATCTTGCATGCTCTCCGTTGTTAGTAGCTATCTTGGCCAAGTAGATACTAGTGACTCCAAGAGGGGGTATTTATGCTCGATAGTTGGGTTCATGCCTCTATTTAATCTGGGGGAGTGACAGAAACCTCTAAGGTTGTAGATGTGTTGTTGCCACTAGGGAGAAAACAACATTCTTGTGTCCAAGGACATTCGTTTTGTTTACATTACATACTTTGCTATTGGATGGCAGTTACATTCTTGGGTTCATGCCGTTATCTGTTGTTCGCAACTTAATACTCGAGGGGTGTTCGGACGATATCCCCGCGAGTGGATTACTAGTCATAGATGCAGTTGGATGGCGGTCTATGTATTTTGTTGTAATGCCCAGAGTAAATCTCATAGTGATCCTCGTGACATCTGCATGTTATCTTTATTCTATCAATTGCCCACCTGTAATTTGTTTACCCAGCATGTTGTTATTTATCTTATGGAGAGACACCACTAGTGAACTGTGGACCCCGGTCCAATTTCCTTTACATTGTTACACCATTTACTTTTTACTCACACTGTTTACTTTCTCGCATACTACTATTGTTTTCCACTCGATACGCTCATACCTTTGTTTATAGCAAACCGGTGAGATTGACAACCTCATCGTAAGTTGGGAACAAAGTACTTGGTTGTGTTGTGTGCAGGTTCCACGTTGTTGCTGGTGCAAAGCAAAGCCCTGGACGAGGTGCCTTATAAATTGTCTGGAGCTGTCGCGAAGCTAGCAGGCATCACCTTCTGAAGTTTGGCTTTTTCCTATTGGTTCGATAAACCTCGGTTTTTTACTGAGGGAAAACTTTCCGCTGTGCTCATCATACCTTCCTCTTGGGGTTCCCAACTGGGCGGTCATCTACATCAACACTGCACCGCAATCAAGCTGTTTTCTGGCGCCGTTGCCGGGGAAAAAGAAGATTTCTGCAAGGGGAGTCTCGCACGCACATCCATTACTTTGTTTTAGTTTTGCTTTACTTTATTTTTGCTTGCATCGTTTTATCAAAAATACAAAAAAATTAGTTTCATTTATAGTTGCTTTTATTTACTTGCTTTTAGACTTGTTAGAATGAGTAATCCTGAAGTTGAAGTTTGTACTTTTAAGCAACAAGGGGGAGAGAGCTTGAAATATGCTTGGTACCTTATTAGCAATTCTCATCATAGGTGTACGAAGAAGCATTCTACCATGATCCTCCTTAGAAATTTTTATGTTGGTATATCTAGTTGGAATAGGTACGTTCTTGATACTCTTGCATGAGGTAATTTTCTGGGTACTCCCGCTCTTGAAGCATGCACTTTAATAGAAAGTTTAGTGGGAGTACCACCTATTCATGTTGTTAAAACTGAGATCACTTTGGAGGAAGTTATAGAGAAAATGGGCTCTTTAGAAAAAAGTTTGCCAAATATCCTTGATAACGCTAGCCTGGTTAATGAATCGATAGAAAGTATCGGTAAGAGAATCACCGTTTTAGAGGCTAGCACTACTCTTGATAGTCAAAACCGTAGGATTGGGAAACTAGAGGAATCTATGGAAACTTTAAGTTCAATTTTCTCTTCTCTTAAGTTTAAGAAGGAGAAAGCTTTTGTTGGAAAAAGCAAAAATTTATGTATGTTCCCAAGGTGTCTGTGCCTAAACCGCAGCATGTTTTTAAGATTGGTAAGACTTTTAGTTTAACTAAGAGTGACTTGCAGGTTGAATCATCTTTGGAAACTTCTAAAGTGCCTAGTGTGGTAAGTGGTGATCTTGAGGAAATAGTTGATCTTAATGCATCGCTTGATATTACTTGATTTGCACCATTCTGCGCCTAGCTCAAAGGCGTTAAAGAAAAGCACTATTGGGAGATAACCCATTGTTTTACTTTCAGTTCTTTTTCTTTTATTTGAGTTTTGGAAGTTATTACTACTGTAATAACCGCTCCTTATCCTTTTTATTTAGTTGTTGTGCCAAGAGAAACCTCTAATTTGAGTGAGGTAAGATTTGGGGATGTTGCTGTCCTGAAACCGATTTCGGTGCTGCACCGTAAAAATTCGTGAAAATTCTCTGAATATCTTTTTGACCTGAAATTTCTTGTACATATGCCCCAGGTTATATCCAAACTTTCATTAGTTTTACACTTTTTGATTTGAGCAACAGAAAACCCTCAAAAAAATCAACCTTTGTCAGCTGTTCTGTTTTGACAGATTTCTGCCACTATTTGTGTTTGCCTCTCGATCGCTTTCTTTTTGAGTTCTTTTGATCACGGAACTTTTGGGGAAGTTGCTACACTAATATATCCTTTATATGTGGTGGTTTTGAGTTGAAATATGAACCAAAAAGGGGTTGATTCATTATTATGCTTACACTAATGTTGCTAACAGAATTGTGTTGAGTTTTGTATGAAGGAAGTTTTCAAGTGTAGGGATTGGAGAATGATGAGATGAGGTGAAGAATGGACAAAAGCTCAAGCTTGGGGATGCCCACGCACCCCAAGAAATATCTAAGAGGTACAAGTGTCAAATCTTGGGGATGCCCCCGAGGCACCCCTTTTTCATCGGCAAAAATCAGGTCACCTTTCAAGACACTATATTTTTATTGCTTCATGCATTATGCATTTTTCTTAGAGCGTCAGTTGTTTTTGTTTTCAGTTTCTTTTGTTTTGTTTGCTACAATAAATGGTTGGACCCCAACAAATTTCTTTTGGAGAAGTTGCCTTGCTTTTCATTTGCCAAGAACACTCCGTTTTTCACTCTTATCGTTCAACGAGTGTTCTCTTTTTCTAGAACTGCGTTTAGCTTTCGTTTTTCACCTTGATTTTTGTTCAGATCTTGTTTTATCTTTGCATCAAGGTGTATTTTGACCTCTGTTCCATGTTGGTTTTCATCAAAAGAGTTGTTTCAAAAAGGTTCGAATGGTGTTGGAAAAGAGAAAAAGTTTCATGCAAAAAAGTGGTACAAAAAGGAGCTTGTTTAGACTGCGGCTTAGACTTTTTCATGTCATGCTTGATGTCATTTTGATAGTATGCTTAGTGTTTTTGTTGTAGCATGACTTGTCTCAAATGACTGAGATTGCTTAATGAGCCTTTGAAAAAATCATGCATTGTTTTTTATTATTTGGAAGCATTAATTTGGTTTTCTCCTTGATGCTTTATTTGGGTTGACTTGGCACATGCTTACAACATGTTTGACTCATACAAAGTCGCCATAAGCCTCTATGATCATTTAGTTTTTGACTTTTGATGCCATCTTATGATTCTCTTAATGATGTTTTGTTGCTATGCATGATTATGGCCGTTATTGCTCTCTCAGTTGGTCGCTCCCAGTCTTTTGCTAGCCCTTATTTTGTACTGAGTATGAGCTCTACTCGTGCATCCAACTCCCAAAAACCAAGTTATTCCAATGTGTCCACCATACATACCTATTAGCAATTTGCTATTCCAAAGTACATTTGACTTGCTTTTATCTATCCTTCAAATTAAACTCTTTTGGTGTTATGCGAAAATTGGTCAGTAAAGCTCTCACGAACCTGATGGCACACTTTACTTTTCTCGTTCTTAAAATTTGACATTGTGGCTCTCTTATGTTGAGTTGTTATGATTGCAAGTTGTAAGTTGGAAATTAGCCAAACCATGCCGTCATGGGGTAAGCTTTCAACATTGCACTTCTTATTTGAGTTGATATCGTGATCTTTTGTTTATGGATACTCGCGATGTGAAATAAGTTGGGAATCTTGTGGGATCATGGAGTTTGTATATGTGTTAGAGAAACGCCTGGGCCGCTAATCTAAGCCATGCATAATTCATGGTGAAAATTTACAGCATGCCCATAGTGAACATTTGACGATGCATCTCAAAATAAAAAGCTATACCAATGGTGAATAAAAGAGATGCCGAGGTGTTCATTGTCTGTTTGTCCTATCATTTTGATGTGGGCTTGTTCCATGTCATCGGGCAAGGAGGTACCCTGTTGGCGGTTCTCGATGATACATGTATACTTACAATGACAAGAGCTTGCTTGGGACTCTAAGTCGAGTAGCATGAGGTTTGGGCATTCGTACTTCACGGGACACGAGGTTTTCAACTTATGATTTGTCAAGCATATGCTTCATAATTGTACTCGCATTAACTTTAACCATTCAAGATGCCTATGATGGGGGAAATGAGAGCTCAAATCTAGTAAGTACCATAATTTTTGAAGGTTTATAATACTTGCAATCACTGCATCCCTCTGCGAAGGGCCTTTCTTTTACTTTTATGTTGAGTCACCACCTTCGACCTTTATGCACCGTCTAAGAGAGCATAGTTGTCATTCTGAGTTCAATGTGCATAGTCCCAAAGTTTATCATTGATTGATTCATGATTTTGGTTTCAATTGTTCTTCAATTATATGTATCTAGTCGCCCTCTTAAACTTGAAGGTGTCCTATGCATTTATGTTTTGCTATTCTGTGAAGGACAAGCTGAAAACCATTTGCTATGTTTTTCCATATGATTTGAACACACGCTTGACTTTCATTGTTTCATTTTCATGATCTTTCGTTTGTGTTCTTTTTCATGTTATAACATGGTTGCTAAGTTTCTTCTATCAAGAATATGTCTTTCATGCCCATGTTTTAAGTTCTTTTGATCCCAACCCTCAATGCTTACATAGATGATCAAGATTGTGTTGGTGCATGTCACCTCAAAAATTATTCTTTGTTATCACTTACCTACTCGAGGACGAGCAGGAGTTAAGCTTGGGGATGCTTGATACGTCTCAAACGTATCTATAATTTTTGATGCTCCATGCTTGTTCTTACACCATTTGCTTAGTGTTTTGTTACACTTCGTGGCATTTTTTATGCATTTTCCAGAACTAACCTATTAACAAGATAGCAAAATTGGCTCATTTTAGGAGACTTTAATTTCATCAGATCACCTGACAACAGAAATAGACCTGGTGGAGATATAAATGACATGAATATCTTTAATGAAATCATTGGTCACCTAGGGTTACTTGAGTTGAAGTTGAAAGGAAGGAAATTCACATGGTCTAATAAACAGAATACTCCTCTGCTTGAGCAATTGGATTGGTTCTTTACCAGTGCAAATTGGATCTCTGATTATCCAAATACTATGGTCCTTCCTCTTGCTCACTCTGGCTCTGATCATGTACCTTGTGTTGTCTCTATTGACACTTCTATTCCTAAGGCCAAATTGTTTCGGTTTGAGAATTATTGGGTCCAAATGCCTGGCTTCCTGGATTGTGTCAAGGCTTCATGGGATAAACCCTCTTCTAAGAGTTATTCTTCTACTAGAATGGCAGATAAACTGAAATCCCTTAGATATGAGTTGAAAAAGTGGCAAGTGAGCTTAGCTAGAATTAAATTGTTAATTCAGAATTGCAATAAGGTGATTGCCATTCTTGATTTGTTAGAAGAGGAAAGGCCCCTGTTTCGCTTAGAATTTAATTTTCGTCAGATTGTAAGAGAGCACTTGGATGAATTGCTGAAAGCTGAATGTATCTATTGGAAAAAAAGATGTACTATTCATTGGATAAAGCAAGGGGAGGAAAATACAAAAAATTTCAATGCTATGGCCACAGAACATTATAGAAGGAATAATATTGCAATGTTGCAAGATTCTCAAGGAAATGAGATCTCTGATCATGAGCAGATGGCTGTGATGTTTTTGAATGATTATAAAGATAGAATGGGACATTCAGAGGATATAAACATGCAGTTTAATCTTCAGACTCTTCTCAAGAGGGTGGAAGGTCTTGATGAGCTCACACTTCCATTTCAAATTAAGGAAATGGATGATGTTGTCAAGGAAATGCCAGGGGATCGAGCTCCTGGGCCAGATGGTTTTAATGGAACTTTCTTAAAGAAATGTTGGCCTATTATTAAAGGTGATTTTTATCAGTTGGATAAGGACTTCCAAGAGGGTAGTCTGAAAATGATGAATATTAATGGGTCCTATATCACTCTTGTTCCCAAAGTGGCTGTTCCTGTTAAAGTTTCTGATTATAGGCCTATTTCTCTCACCAATGTTTGTCTGAAGTTCTTGACCAAACTTGCAGCCAACAGATTGCATGACAAAATCTTGAGATGTATTCATAAGAACCAGTATGGTTTCTTAAGGAATAGATCAATCCAGGATTGCATTGCCTGGTCATTTGAATATTTACACCTTTGTCATGCTTCTAAGAAACCAATAATCATCTTGAAATTGGACTTTGCAAAGGCCTTTGACACCATTGAGCATGAAGCAATCTTGCAAGTTATGAAGCATATGGGGTTTAATGATTTATGGTTGAGATGGATTAAAGAAATATTATCTACTGGAACTTCCTCAATTCTCCTCAATGGTATTCCTGGCAAGCATTTTATATGCAAAAGAGGGGTAAGGCAAGGGGACCCTCTGTCCCCTCTTCTTTATTTGTTTGGCTCTGATCTTCTCCAAGCTGTGGTAAATAGTTTGCTTCAGCAGGGTGTGCTTAGCTGTCCTATTGACACATATGATATGGACTTTCCTATTGTCCAATATGCTGATGATACACTCCTGATCATGCCAGCTGATCTGTTATAGATTAGAGCTTTGAAAGAGGCACTTGGTAAATTCTCTGTTTCTACTGTTCTGAAGATTAATTTTGCCAAATCTCAAATGGTTCCTATCAATGTGTTGCATGAGGATTTGGTTATTCTGGCTGAGGAGTTTGGTTGTCAAATTGGCTCAATGCCATTTACTTATTTGGGCCTTCCTCTTGGCACCACAAAACCACAGATTCAAGATCTTATGCCACTTGTTTGTAGATTGGAAAGGAAATTATCGTCAAGCTCGAGTTTCTTGCCTCAAGGTGCACGATTGCAGTTAATCAATTCAGCTTTGACATCAATGCCATTGCACTTTTTGTGTACCCTTCAGCTGCCTTTGGGGATCTTGAAACAATTTGATCGTATAATCAGACAATGTTTATGGAGAGACTTCTGTGGGGAGCCAAAGCAATCCCTTGCTGCCTGGGATTTGGTTGCTCAGCCCAAGAAATGTGGTGGTCTAGGAATTGTTAACTTTCAGAAGCAGAATGCTGCGCTGCTCATTAAATTCCTGGATAAGTTTTATAACAAAGCTGACTTGCTGTGGGTGCACTTGATCTGGTCTGAATACTATCTCGGTGCAGTCCCACATGGTGAGAATTTGAAGGGATCTTTCTTGTGGAGAGATGTGTTAAAACAAGTGGATAATTTCAGAGGTGTTTCTTTCATTCAACCTGGAAGAGGAGACACCTTTTTGTTCTGGTCAGATGGTTGGCACTGTGATGGCTCTACTACTCCCTTAAGGGACAGATATCCTAGACTTTTTTCCTATGTTTTGGATGATAATCTTTCGGCTGCCAAGGTTTTTGATACTGAAGATTTGGCCAGTCTGTTCCATTTACCTCTTTCTAGGGTTGCATTTGAGGAACTAGGCCAACTTCAGGTGTTGATGGATGGGAATCGGTTGACAGATCAATATGATGTCTAGAAATATTGCTGGGGGAATAAATACACGTCGGCAAAGTTTTATGATCATATTCACTCTCATATCAAAGTGCCAAAGGTGTATCATTGGTTGTGGAAGTCTTCCTACACTATGTCCATGAAGTTTTTTGCTTGGTTAGTGTTGAAAGATAGACTTAATACCAAAGACTTATTGCAGAGAAGACACTGGCATGTCACTGAAGATTTCAATTGTGTGTTATGTGCTTTGGGCTCCCATGAAGATCGTATTCATCTCTTCTTTGAGTGTAATTTCAGCAGAAGAATTTGGGCTTACCTTCAGGTTGAGTGGATTCCTCATGATGATCTTCAGTTCATTATGCAAGCTGCCAGATCAAGCTTTGGAAAACCTTTCTTTATGGAGGTGGTTATTTTGGCTTGCAGGAATATTTGGTTATTGCGAAATGGAAAGATTTTTCATAATGAGCGTCCTACTTTTGCAAAGTGGAAGTGTAACTTCATTCATGACATCTCACTTCTCAAGTACAGGATTAAAGCTAAATTTCTAGATAGTTTGACTGACTGGATTAGCTCTTTACCTTAGTGCTTGTACATAGCTTTGGTAGTCTTGTTAGTTTTGTAAATAGGTAAGCTCCCTTCCCTTCCCCCCTTCCTCTTTGTATATTTGTTGGACCTTGAGGTTGGGTTAATAAAATGTTGTGGGGCTAATGCCTCACAGTCCTTCATAGTCAAAAAAAAAACAAGATGCCACAGTGCCAGTTCCCTGTTTTTGTGTTTCAGAAAAGTTACGCAGGAAATATTTTCTCAGAATTGGACGAAACAAAAGCCGAAACTCCTAATATTTACCAAAGCTTCCAGAAGTCTGAAGAGGAGACAGAGGGGAGCCACGGGCTGGCCACACCATAGGGCGGCACGGCCAACCCCTGGCCCATGCCCCCTATGGGTGAGGACACCCTGGCCCACCTCTGACGCTGCCCCTTCGCCTATAAAGACCCCCCGACGGGAAAAACCTAAATACCCGATCAATTTTCTAGAAACACATCGTGATTCGCCGCCATCGTCGACCCGAGATCGGGAGGGTCCAGAAGCTCTTCCCGGCACCCTGCCAGAGAGGGGAATCACCACCGAAGGTCTTCTTCATCGCCATGCTTGCCTCTGGCGCGATGAGTGAGTAGTCTACCTTGGACTATGGGTCCATAGCAGTAGCTAGATGGTTGTCTTCTCCACCATGTGCTTCATGTTTAGATCTCATGAGCTGCCTTACATGATCGAGATCACCTTTGTGTAATTCTACATGTTATGCTTGTTGGGATCTGATGAATATTGGTGTTATGTTAAGTTGATGTGTTGTATATTATCTTATGTTATCTCTATGTTGTTTATGATCTTGCATGCTCTCCATTGTTAGTAGCTATCTTGGCCAAGTAGGTACTAGTGACTCCAAGAGGGGGTATTTATGCTCGATAGTTGGGTTCATGCCTCTATTTAATCTGGGGGAGTGACAGAAACCTCTAAGGTTGTAGATGTGCTGTTGCCACTAGGGAGAAAAAAACATTCTTGTGTCCAAGGACATTCGTTTTGTTTACATTACACACTTTGCTTAATGCAGTTATCTGTTGTTCGCAACTTAATACTCGAGGGGTGTTCAGATGATATCCCCGCGAGTGGATTATTAGACGTAGATGCAGTTCGATAGCGGTCTATGTATTTTGTTGTAATGCCCAGAGTAAATCTCATAGTGATCCTCGTGACATATGCACGTTATCTTTATTCTATCAATTGCCCAACTGTAATTTGTTTACCCAGTATGTTGTTATTTATCTTATGGAGAGACACCACTAGTGAACTGTGGACCCCGGTCCAATTTCCTTTACATTGTTACAACGTTTACTTTTTACTCGCACTGTTTACTTTCTCGCATACTACTATTGTTTTCCACTCGATACGCTCATACCTTTGTTTACATCAAACCGGTGAGATTGACAACCTTATCGTAAGTTGGGAACAAAGTACTTGGTTGTGTTGTGTGCAGGTTCCACGTTGCTGCTGGTGCAAAGCAAATCCCTAGACGAGGCGCCTTATAAATTGTCCGGAGCTGTCACGAAGCTAGCAGGCATCACCTTCTGAAGTTTGCTTTTTTTCCTACTGGTTCGATAAACCTCGGTTTCTTACTGAGGGAAAACTTGCCGCTATGCTCATCATACCTTCCTCTTGGGGTTCCCAACTGGGTGGTCATCTACATCAACACCGCACCGCAATCAATTGACTCCGAGCTCGGCTTGCCACAGGGTCGCCGGGGATGTACCACTTGGAGATGGAGCGCCGTGATTTGCCGCAATCGGAGTCGATGCAGGTCAGAGCAGCTGCCCTACAGCCGTAAAGCCCGGCGGGATGACTGAGATTACTGCTAATAAGCCACCGGGGAGAACCTCCTTGCGAAGAACCCGACACCGCATACTTGCCGACTGCCGTGCTCACTGCCACCACCAGGGTAGCTATAGGTCGAGCAGGGAAGAGCGGGTACCGCCACATCACTTACAGCGCCAGCAACGGGAACACCAAAGAGAGGACGAAGCGGCTTCGCTACCTTTTCTCCCTGCCACCACGGTCCGCCAGGAAAAGGAGGAAACCACCACATCGCCAAGCTATCGAGCTTGCCCGCCACCACGGCTGGCCAGGAAATAGCAAAGATAGTACTCTCGGGCGCCCACCGCCAGCTCCTAGGCTCGGAACTCACGCGAGAAGTAGAGGATCTCATGCAGCACCGCAACTCCACCTCGCCACCACGGCCGGCCAGGAGGTGCAACCCCGCGAGCCCACGACGCCCCTCCTCACCTCCACGCGACCACGGCCGACCAGGGGAAGAGAGGCAACACGGGTCCACCACCGCACACGGAGACACGAGGGTGGCCTTATTCCTGAAGCATGTGGCTGTCGCCGACAAGAGGAGCTCCGACCTGGGGAGCTACAATCGTCGGGCGATGAACCCTACCACGCCAGATCTGGCCGCAAGATCCAGTGCCACCTCTCCAAAACTATGGGGCAGAAAGCCCAAACTAAACCTAGAGTACCTCCGGCGCCTCCCCTCTGCCATCTCTGGCCGAAAAAGCCGCCGGAGAGGCTCGGGTTCAGGATGGATTCGCGGCGGCACGGTGAGAGCTACTTTGAGGAGAGTTTGTGTTGGCAAAAAATTAATGTAGAGAGTTGTGAAAGTGGTATCATGATTTGATGATGTATCATGACACATAAAACAAGAAAAATTATCGTGTACACAATTTTGCTTTGGGATTGAACAAATAAATTTTTATGGTGAGAGATGATAACATACACTATAGAGATAGTATCATATTGTAACATCATATGCATTTTAATATTGCATGATTCATCCCACTATGATCAGACTGATGCAAGAAATATGACCTCCTAATTAAGATCTTGTCTTTCAAAAGCCAATGCTTTTCCTAATCATGAAATGCCTATATTTACATAAATGCCATTCACCTCAAGGATGAACAAATGTTTTTGTGTTAAAGGAGATGGGCAAGGAGGGGTTTAGCCCTCTAATGGAATGACACTGATGTTACTGTTGATGTAATTTCTTTCAGCAATCGACACATTGATACTCATGTGAGTGGAGGGCCATATGATCATATGTGGAGAGGAAATTTTGTGTCGTGAACCAAGACTAACTGATTGTCTTCACATGTGGACTTTGATGGGACGCATTGCCCCAATGTCTGACAAGTTGTGGATGATGATGGGTGACTTTAACGAAGCGATGTGGGAAGAAGAGCATTACTCCAATACAAGGAGATCAGAAAAGCAAATGCTAGATTTTCGTGAGGTGCTATCACACTATGACTTGCATGATTTAGGTTTTACTGGTGCGTCCTGGACTTTTGATAATAAACAGAAAGGGGATAGGAATGTAAAAGTGAGGATAGACCGGGCAGTGGCAACTCCTGCATGGTCGACGCTGTATCTAGAGCATCGGCTAAGGCACCTTGTTTCCTCAAGATCAGACCACATCCCTATCCTTCTCTCAGTTGAACGAGCAACAAATTGCTGACCAGAGCGCCCTATCAGACCTTATTAAGTAGTCTGGGAGCGTGAGCCATCATTAGCGGCTGTAGTTGAAGAGGCCTGGTCTCGGTGGATCCCAGGTCAGGACCTTGGTGATATTAATGCCTTGCTGCACACCGTGATGATAAGACTATATAGCTGGAAGACTGCTCACTTCAAATCAGTCCCGAAGGAGTTAGAGATAAAACGAAAAAGGATTGATGAGCTTATTTTACTTACTGATGAAGCCAGTACTAGAGAAAAGGCTAAACTGTCACGTGAAATGGATGAACTGTTGTACCAAGAACAAATTATGTGGATGCGGCGTTCCCGCGTTGACTGGCTCTTCATAGGCGGGCATCATGGCGGAGGAAGAAGAATAGAATTTGCAAACTGAAATGCCCTGATGGAACATGGACATTCGACACCAGAGAGATGGAGGGGATGGCTCTTGACTTTTTTCAAAACCTCTTCACACGTGATGACCATATTGATCCAAGCTACCTTACAAATCAGATTCAACAATGTGTGTCTGAGGCAATGAATGAACAACTATGTTCTCTTTCACTGAAAAAGAAATTAGCGACGCCCTCTTTCAGATTGGCCCTCTAAAGGCTCCGGGCCCGGATGGCTTTCCAACCCGCTTTCTACAGCGGAATTGCGGTCTGATGCATGATGAGATAGTAAGTGCAGTTCAACATTTCTTTGCAGATGGTGTCATGGCTGAAGATGTCAATGATACTGCAATAGTTCTGATCCCAAAAAAGAATAACCCTGAAGATTTAAAAGATTTATAGCCCATAAGCTTGTGTAATGTGATTTTCAAAGTGGTGTCAAAATGCTTAGTGAACCAGCTTTGTGCTATGCTAGAGGAGATTATTTCCCCAATTCAGAGCGCCTTCATCCCGGGGCGTCTCATCACCGATAATGCACTGATGGCATTTGAATGCATTTACTCCATTCAGACAGGCACGGCTTCAAGGAGGAAATTTTGCGCATATAAATCGGATATGGGCAAAGCGTATGACCGTGTGGACTGGCGGTTTTTGGAGGAGGTCTTAGCGAAGTTGGGCTTTCATAGTCGATCGATACGGTAGGTGATGGTGTGTGATGACCCACAAGTATAGGGGATCGCAATAGTCTTCGAGGGAAGTAAAACCCAAATTTATTGATTCGACACAAGGGGAGCCAAAGAATATTTATAAGCCTTAACAGATGAGTTGTCAATTCACCTTCATACTCATCGATAATGGGTCTCTAAATTCATTGATCCGACCACTAGAACATGGCGGGAGGCTCTGGTACGTGCGTGTTGCTTGCCTCGTGATGTTGATGCCATACTCGCAATCAACCCGACCCTGTGAAGATTTTGTGGCCTAGGGTTTCGAACCAATTGGCATGTTTAGTATCCGCTCTACTTACCGTCTCGGTCTCCAGCCTGTCATTAACAACTTGAGTACTGGACAATCAAGTACCGCCCTGTGGGGACCCCCGGGTTCTAAGCTATACAGAGATATTATGTGTATTAGTCACGCTAGCAACGAGTGATACTGGGGTTACCAGTCCCAGGCCGGAACACCATCGGCAGGCAGGCCAGAATTAAACATTGACTCTACACATCTCGAAGCGCCGTGAAACTAATCATAACCAAGACTGCATAACTGAGAGCTCAAGAATCTTAAACCCCTCTCATGCACTTTATATACATACACGCAACATGCACGAGGTGGGTAACCACAGTTGGTACACAACAGTGACTCTACGACTCAAAGGTAATATTGCAAAACTCTTACCAGAGCAAAGAACCAAGGTATTACAAACAGAGGTCACTGACCCAACATTTCATCAGACAACGGAAGAAGGTTATGCTATTAGACATAGCAAGGATAACATGGCCTAAGAGGCCAGAAGTATAACAGCGGCAACCCATTCCGCAGCCCCAAGCTGCTGTCTGGGAACCCCAAGTTACTAGTCGGTGTCGATCTTCGTACGAAACTCATCTTCATTGTGGAACTTACTCTGCTACAAAAATATCAACAAAGGGGGGGGGGTGAGTACATAAGGTACTCAGCAAGACTTACGTATCCTATTAGCTAAACTTGGTTAAGAAAGGCTTTCTGTGGGGTTATTTGTGAAAAATAATATTTATTTTCATAAAACAAGTAAGAGTCGAAGCTCGACTACTCAGAATGTTTAAAAGGAGTAAGAGAGCAATATCTTTGATCATTGGGACATCCACTGAATGAATATCAGCTGAACCTATCCACTAGGATTACATCCTCGAAACCCCAGAGGAAAGCAATCCTATTCACACTTTGCTTTTCAAGTTTTACGATGAGGTTAAAGTTCTCTATGATCAAGCATCTGTCTCCAAGTCATCCATAACCGTGGACACGGCTTTTCGAAAAGATTTAACCCTGCAGGGGTGCACAACTTTACCCACACGTGACGACCGTCCCCTGGACCCTTCGGAAGGATCTTAGTGGAGTGATGGTCGCCTATAACCTTTACCTCACGTTGACCTATTCCATGAGCCACGCCAAAAGGTCTAAGTCCTCCATCGCAAGACGGCCTTTCTCCGATGTGGAACCTTTTGTTGTGAGTCGAGATTGATTTACCAGAGGAATCCACCTCAATCAACCTCGGCCACGTCCCTATATGTATGCACCTTTTCCACCATCTCGTTTCAAAACATTTTCGATGCGTATGTCGAATAGAAAGCCCGGACTAGGTAGCTCATGGATAAGTCTAAGCAAGTTAGTCAGTCGATAGGAGTCCCATACCTCCACGTGTGGTCGTACGCTCAATCTTGGATCAAGAGACAAGAACTCGGGTCCTAGGGCGGCAAGAATGAGTCAAATAACCACATCCCATGTGGCGGCTCATCCAAACCTTTTAGCATGTTTAAACTCATATTCTCATCACACCACGTCATCCTGTCATACTAGATTCATTTACAGCTCTGATTCATTAACCATATGTACCAGAGTAAACAACTAAGCATGGCTAAGCATTTCAAATATAAAGCTCTAGCGATGCACACAAGCAAAACCTAGTCATGCTAGGAGCAGTGGATCAGGGTATTTAGGCGACAAGAATGGAACATGCATTAGATAGGATAACTCTACCTATCGATAAAAGATAGTTGAACCGTGTGGTACAAAATAGTAAGTTTTGAAATACTTTGAAACCATAGGTTCAGAGGGGGGCTGCTTGCCTTGTTTGTTGATAACCAAATAAAATAGATATCCAGGATTCTTCTTCTTGACTTGTTCACCGATGAACAAGTATTGGTCGTCGGTGTTGTTGATCTTCGATGTTGTCGATCTTAACATCGGACTCGTTGCTCACATCAACTCCAGATCCTACTGGGGAGAAGTAGAAACACACCAGAAAAAGAATAACATTCAATCATGGCATCGATGCGCAAACAATAATGATGATATGACAGATTAAAGGTATTGAAATCAAACCCTAAGACATGAAGGACAAGTTGGGAGGGGTTTGGATGCTCTAGGGTAGCAATCCGACAAACCCTAATTTGCATTAAAGGGGTGTAATTGTTCTTCTATTTTATACAAGGTTTAATGTTATTTAACAATGCATGAATTTGATACCAAAATGTAGATTACATTTTTTTGAACATTTTGATAGGTCATACACAATTTTCTGATAACCAGAGAATTATTTATGCATTTTACAAGTTGCATACAACAATTTTGAAATTATAGAAAAAAGGAAGAACGTTTTACACCAAGGAACTAGCTAGCCATAGCGGCTGACAGATGGGCCCGGAGCCACCTCAGCAGGCCACGCTGGCCAAGCATGCCCAGGGCCATGTTGGCCACGTTAGGCAGGGGAACGCCCACCTGCCCGCACGGCTCGCCGGCCGGCCGGCCAGCACCGGCGGCGGAGCAAGGTTTCCGAGGGGAGGAAGGGCAGGGGCGGGGTGCGGCGGCTCACCCTGAGCACGAAGTAGGGCTCAGCGGCGGCGGGGGAGGTCGGGCGACGGCGAATCGGGGCGGCGGAGCTTCGGTAGTCTGCGGGGAAATCGGCGACATCGGCGGCGATTCTGGCCACCCCGCGTCGATTCCTTCGACGAGGAGAACTAGGGCGGCGGGTCGGACCTCTGGGTCACGTCGGAGGAGCTCGAGGCTGGCCAAAGCGGCGGCACAAATGGCGGCCATGGCGGTGGTCTCGGGTGAGCTTACAGAGAAAAGAAAGAGAGAGGAACCAGCGGGGAAGAAAGGAAGAGGGAAGAGGTCGGCTTCGTGGCATCCAGGCGCAGCTCCAGGAAGTCGTCTCGGCCTTCGACGGCAAGCAGGAGGTGGCGTGCTGCATGCTCGGGCTCAGCCACGCAGCAGCTTGAGGAAGGAGACAAGTTGTTGTTTTTGCAAAAATCCCCCTAGGCATTTCGAGATTCAGGAAATTTTTCAAAACTGCACATATTTGGCAATACTTGTTGATTTTAAATGGTTCCAGGGATTATGAGATTAGTCAGGGTCTCTCTTGTTAATTAGCAAAACTCAACTTGTTTTTAGTTTGATAGTTTCAAATAGCTCAAACCCATTTGGGACACTGCTACCAAGTTGATGTGGGAGCAAACTATCCTTGTGCGTGGTGGATAACCAGCCCGTTGGGAACCCCAAGAGGAAGGTATGATGAGTATAGCAGCTAGTCTTCCCCCAGTTAAGAAACCAAGGTTTAATATCGATCAGGAGAGGAGAGACAAATGACTGAAGGTGATGCGGAACCTGCACACACACAAACAAATACTTTGTTCCCAACTTGCGATGAGGTTGTCAATCTCACCGGTTTGCTTGAAACAAAGGTTATGAGCGTATCGAGTGGAAACAATATGATGTAAATAGGACCGGGGTCCACAGTTCACTAGTGGTGTCTCTGCATAGATAAAATAACACATGCTGGGTAACGGTCAAGGCCTCTGACCAGACCGCAACCCTCCCATCCGAGCGTCTGCGAGGGGTTTCAAACTAGAGCGAGGGGAAAACTGAGGAAAAACTAAGCGGCTGGGGAAAACTGAGTACAACTAATGACCTAAGGGCACGAAAATAGAAATCCCAAAAAGGAATAGGGTCAGATAGGGCTTTGGTCTTTCAACTCTCCAAGTTGTTGCTTAAGCTCAACCAACTAGTCCTGGGTATCTAGTATAGATTCTTGGAGAAAAGAGGATTCATAGTGATAACAAAAGATATAATTCAGTACAGTAACTTAATCATAAACACCAATATTCATCGGATCCCAATAAACCAAACATGTAGAATTACATAACGGTGATCTCAATCATGTAGGGCAGCTCATGAGATCTAAACATGAAGCACATGGTGGAGAAGACAACCATCTAGCTACTGCTATGGACCCATAGTCCAAGGTAGACTACTCACTCATCGCTCTGGAGGCAAGCATGGCGATGAAGAAGACCTCCGGTGGTGATTTCCCTCTCCGACAGGGTGCCGGGAAGAGCTTCTGGACCCTCCCGATCTTCGGGTCGACGGTGGCGGCGGATCGCGATGTGTTCTGGAAATCTGATCGGGTACTTAGGTTTTTTCCATCGGGGGTCTTTATAGGCGAAGGGGTGTCGTCAGAGGGGGAGCCAGACGCCCTCACGTGGGGCCCGCGTGGCCAGGGGCCTGGCCGCGCCGCCCCTGCGTGTGGGGCCCTGGTGGCCCCCCTCCGACACTCCTTCGGATCTCTGGAAGCTTCCGGGTAAAATAAGACTTCAGGAACTTGTTTTGTCCAATTCCGAGAATATTTCCTGTGTATCACTCTGAAACACAAAAACAGCAGAAAACAGAGAACTGGCACTGTGGCAACTCGTTAATAGGTTAGTTCCGGAAAATGCATAAAAGTGCCACTAAGTGTAACGAAACAATAGGCAAATGGTGTAAAAACAAGCATGGAGCATAAAAAATTATAGATACGTTGGAGACGTATCATGCATCCCCAAGCTTAACTCCTGCTCGTCCTCGAGTAGGTAAGTGATAACAAAAGAATAATTTTTGAGGTGACATGCACCTACACAATCTTGATCATATATGTAAGCATTTGTGAGCTGGGATCATAAGAACTTAAAACATGGGCATGAAGATATAATCATGACAATAAGTAACTTAGCAACCATGTTGTAAACATGCAAATGAACACAAACAAAAGATCATGAAAATGAAACAATGAAAGTCAAACGTGTGTTCAAATCATAAGGAAAAACATACAAATGGTTTTTAGCTTGTCCTTCAAAGAGAGCAAAACATAAATGCATAGGACACCTTCAAGTTTAAGAGGGCGACTAGATACAAATAATTTAAGAACAAGTGAAACCAACAATATGAATAAATCAATGAACTTTGGGACAATGCATATTATACTAAGAATGACAACTATGCTCTCTTAATGGTGCATAAAGAAAGAAGGTGGTGACTCAACATAAAAGTAAAAGAAAGGCCCTTTGTAGAGGGAAGCAGTGATTGCAAGTTTTATAACCTTCAAAAATTATGGTACTTACCGGCTTTGAGCTCTCATTGCCCCCATCATAAGCATCCTGAATGGTTAAAGTTAATGCGAGAACAATTATGATGCATATGCTTGACAAATCATAAGTTGAAGACCTCGTGCCCCGTGAATACGAGTACCCAAACCTCATGCTACTTTACTTAGAGTCCCAAGCAAGGCTCTTGTCATTGTAAGTATATGCATATCATTGTGAACCGCCAATGGGGTACCTCCGTGCCCGATGACATGGAACAAGCCCACACCAAAATGACAGGACAAGCAGACAATGAACACCTCGACATCTCTTTTATTTGCCTTTTGTTTAGCTTTTTATTGTGAGATGCGTCGTCGAATGTTCACCATGGGTATGCTGCAAATTTCCACCATGAATTATGCATGGCTTAGATTGGCGGCCCGGCGTTTCCCTAACACATATACAAACTCCATGATCCCCACAAGATTCCCAATTCATTTCACACCGCGGGCATCCATAGACAAAAGATCACGATATCAACTCAAATAAGAAGTGCAATGTTGAAAGCTTACCCCATGACAGCATGGATGGGCTAGAATCCAACTTACAACTTGCAAGCATAACAACTCAACATAAGAGACCACAATGTCAAATTTTTAAGAACAGGAAAAAGTAAAGTGTGCCTTCCGGTTCGTGAGAGCTTTACTGACCAAATTTCGCATAACACTGGTAAGAGTTTAATTTAAAGAGAAAATAAAAGCAAGTCAAATTTACTTGGAATAGCAAATTGCTAGTAGGTATGTATGGTGGACACTTTGGAAAACTTTGGCTTTTAGGAGTTGGATGCACGAGTAGAGCTCATACTCAGTACAAGGCGAGGGCTAGCAAAAGACTGGGAGCGACCAACTAAGAGAGCAGTAATGGCCATAATCATGCAAAGCGACATTAAAAGAAGCATAAGATGGCATCAAAAGTCAAAAACTAAATGATCATGAAGGCTATTGGCGACTTTGTAAGAGTCTAACATGTGTGAGCATGCGCCAAGTCAACCCAAATAAAGCATCAAGGAGAAAACCAAAATAATGCTTCCATACAATAAAAACAACGCATGATTTTTTCAAAGGCTCATTAAGCAATCTCAGTTATTTGAGACAAGACATGATACAGCAAAACCACTAAGCATACTATCAAAAAGACATCAAGCATGACATGAAAAAGCCTAAGCCGCAGTCTACACAAGCTCCTTCTTGTACCACTATTTTGCACAAAGCTTTTTCTCTTTTCCAACACCATTTGAAATTTTTAAAGACACCTCTTTTGATGAAAACCAATAAAGATCAGAGGCAAAAACACACCTTGATGAAAAGATATGACAAGGTCTGAATGCAAATCAAGGCGAAAATGAAAACCAAAAGCAGTAGCAGAAAAAGAAGAACGCTCGATTTTTAATAAGAGTGAAAACTAGAGCGTTCTTGGCAAATGAAAAGCAAGGCAACATCTCCAAAAGAAAATTTGTTGGGGTCCAACCATTTATTGCAGCAAAAAAACAAACAAACTAAACCAACTAAGAAAACTAAAATAACTGACGCTCCAAGAAAAACACATAGTGCATGAAGCAATAAAAATATAGTGTTTTGAAAGGTGACCAGATTTTTGCCGATGAAGAAGGGGTGCCTCGGGGGGCATCCCCAAGCTTTGACGCTTGTACTTCTTGGATATTTCTTGGGGTGATGCATGGGCATCCCCAAGCTTGAGCTTTTGTCCATTCTTCAACTCATCTCATCATTCTCCAATCCCTACACTTGAAAACTTCCTTCATACATAACTAAACACAATTCTATTAGCAACATTAGTGCAAGCATAACATATAATCAATCCTCTTTTTGCTTCAGGTTTCAACTCAAAACCACCACATATATAGCAAATACTACTGTAGCAACCTCCCCAAAAGTTCCGTGATCAAAAGAACTCAAAAGAAAGCGATAAAGTGGCAAACACAAATATTGGCAGAAATCTGTCAAAACTGAACAGCTGACCAAGGTCGAATTTTTGAGGGATTTTCTGTTGCTCAAATCAAAAAGTGTTCAACTAACAAAAGTTTGGATATAACCTGGGGCATATGCGCAAGAAATTTCAGGTCCAAAAGATATACAGAGAAGTTTCACGAATTTTTACGGTGCAGCACCGAAAACAGTTCCAGGACAGCAACATCCCCAGATCTTTACCTCACTCGAATTAGAGGCTTCTCTTGGCACAAAAACGAAATAAACAAGATAAGGAGTGGTCATTACAGTAGTAATGACTTCCAAGACTCAAATAAAAGAAAAAGTACTGAAAAGAAAACAGTGGGTTATCTCCCAAGAGTGCTTTTCTTTAACCCCTTTGAGCTAGGCGCAGAAAATTGCGGATCAAGTAATATCAAGTGATGAAGCATCAAGCTCATAATTTGCTCTAAGAATAGAGTCAAAAAGTAATTTCTTTCTTTTCCTAGGGAAGTGTTCCATACCTTTCTTTAGTGGGAATTGATACTTGATAGTGCCTTCCCTCATATCAATGATGGCACCTACAGTTCGAAGAAAAGGTCTTCCCAAAATAATAGGACATGAAGCATGGCATTCAACGTCCATAACAAGAAAATCTACGGGAACAAGGTTATTGTTAACCACAATAAGAACATCATTAATTCTTCCCAAAGGTTTCTTCTTAGCAACATCAGCAATAGGAACATCAAAATAACACTTTTCAAGCGATGGTAAATCAAGCATGTCATAAATCTTTCTAGGCATGATAGAAATACTAGCACCTAGATCACATAAATCATGGCAATCATAACCATTAACATGCATATCAATGATGGGTTCCCAACCGTCTTCTAACTTCTTGGGAACAGAGGCTTTTTGCTTCAACTTTTCATCCCTAATCTTTATGAGAGCATTGGTAATATGCTTAGTAAAAGCAATATTTAAAGAACTAGCATTGGGAGTCAAAGCAAGCTTTTGCAAGAACAAAATTACTTCAGATATATTGCAGCCATCAACATCAAAATCATTAAAAGAAGTAGAGCTATCATCTCCCACACTCCGAAAAATTTCAGCACTCTTTTGAGAAAAAGTTTTGGCAGTTTTAGGCTTTTTAACACAAGGAGTGGGAGTTTTCTCTACACCAATCAAATTAAGAGGATTGCTACCAGTAGGAGCAACATCATTAGAGGTAGTAATGGTACATACCTTCATCTCTCTAGCCATCTCATCTTCTCTTTCCCACCTGGCATGCAATTCCGCTAACAATCTAATATTTTCATCAATTCCAACTTGAATAGCATTAGCGGTAGCAAAAACATTGCTCTCTTTCACATCATTAGGAAACACTTTTAATTTCAAAAGTTCAACATCATGAGCAAGGCTATCAACTTTAGAAGCAAGAATATCAATTTTGCCTAACTTTTCCTCAACAGACTTGTTAAAAGCAGTTTGCTTACCGATGAAGTCCTTGAGCATTACCTCAAGCTCGGAGGGCGCGGCCCTAGTGTTGTTGTAGGAATTACCATAAGAGTTACCATAACCATTACCATTAGTAGAAGGATACGGCCTATAATTGTTACTAGCAAAATTGTTCCTATAAGCATTGTTGTTAAAATTATTGTTTCTAATGAAATTCACATCAACATGCTCTTCTTGAGCAACCAGAGAGGCCAAAGGAACATTTTTAGGATCAACATGAGTCCTATCATTAGCAAGCATAGCCATAATGGTATCAATCTTATCATTCAAGGAAGAGGTTTCCTCAATAGAATTTACCTTCTTACCTTGTGGAGCTCTCTCGGTGTGCCATTCAGAATAATTTACCATCATGTTGTCGAGTAGCTTTGATGCGGCGCCCAAGGTAAGGGACATAAAAGTGCCTCCAGAAGCTGAATCAAGTAGGTTCCTTGAAGAAAAATTCAGTCCTGCATAAAAAGTTTGGATAATCATCCAAGTAGTCAGTCCATGAGTGGGGCAATTCTTTATCATAGATTTCATTCTTTCCCAAGCTTGAGCAACATGCTCATTATCAAACTGAGTAAACTTCATAATATTGCTACGCAAGGATATAATCTTAGCAGGAGGATAGTATCTACCAATAAAAGCATCCTTACACTTAGCACATGAATCAATACTATTCTTTGTCAAAGACAGTAACCAATCTTTAGCTTTTCCTCTCAAAGAAAAAGGAAACAACTTGAGCTTAATAATATCACTATCAACATCCTTATATTTTTGCATCTCACATAGCTCAACAAAATTGTTGAGATGAGCTGCAGCATCTTCAGTACTAGCACCAGAAAATTGCTCTTTCATAACAAGGTTCAATAAAGCAGGCTTAATCTCATAAAAGTTTGCAGCAGTAGCAGGTGGTGCAATAGGAGTGCAGATAAAATCACTATTGTTTGTGCTAGTAAAGTCACACAACTTGGTGTTCTCAGGATTGGCCATTTCAGCAAAACGAAAGTAAACAAGTAAAAACAACTACCAAGGATTCTAATTTTTTTTGGGTTTTTGATAAAAAGCAATGTAGGTAAAATAAATAAAGTAAAGCAAAACAATAAAACAAAGTAAAGGATGTGTGTGCAAAAAACTCCCCTCACAGAAGTCTTCTCTTCCTCCCCGGCAACGGCGCCAGAAAATTAGCTGCTACCAAGTTGATGTGGGAGCAAACTATCCTTGTGCGTGGTGGATAACCAGCCCGTTGGGAACCCCAAGAGGAAGGTATGATGAGTATAGCAGCTAGTCTTCCCTCAGTTAAGAAACCAAGGTTTAATATCGATCAGGAGAGGAGAGGCAAACGACTGAAGGTGATGCGGAACCTGCACACACACAAACAAATACTTTGTTCCCAACTTGCGATGAGGTTGTCAATCTCACCGGTTTGCTTGAAACAAAGGTTATGAGCGTATCGAGTGGAAACAATATAGTATGCGAGTAAAGTAAACAGTGCGAGTAAAGTAAACAGGTGATAGCAATATGATGTAAATAGGACCGGGGTCCACAGTTCACTAGTGGTGTCTCTCCATAGATAAAATAACACATGCTGGGTAAACAAATTACAGTTGGGCAATTGATAGAATAAAGATAAACATGATATGTCAAGAAGATCACTATGAGATTTACTCTGGGCATTACAACAAAATACATAGACCACCATCCAACTGCATCTATGACTAATAATCCACTCCCGGGGATATCAATCCGAACACCCCAGTAGTATTAAGTTGTGAACAACAGATAATTGCATTAAGCAAAGTGTGTAATGTAAACAAAGCATATGCCCTTGAGCATATGAATGTTGTTTTATCCCTAGTAGCAACAGCACATCTACCACCTTAGAGGTTTCTGTCACTCCCCCAGGTGAAATAGAGGCATGAACCCACTATCGAGCATAAATACCCCCTCTTGGAGTCACTAGCAACTACTCGGCCAAGATAGCTACTAACAACGGAGAGCATGCAAGATCATAAACAACATAGAGATAACAAAATATATAATTCAGTACAGCAACTTAATCATAAACACCAATATTCATCGGATCCCAACAAACCAAACATGTAGAATTACATAACGGTGATCTCAATCATGTAGGGCAGCTCATGAGATCTAAACATGAAGCACATGGTGGAGAAGACAACCATCTAGCTACTGCTATGGACCCATAGTCCAAGGTAGACTACTCACTCATCGCTCCAGAGGCAAGCATGGCGATGAAGAAGACCTCCGGTGGCGATTCCCCTCTCTGGCAGGGTGCCGGGAAGAGCTTCTGGACCCTCCCGATCTTCGGGTCGACGGTGGCGGCGGATCGCGATGTGTTCTGGAAATTTGATCAGGTACTTAGGTTTTTTCTGTCGGGGGGTCTTTATAGGCGAAGGGGCGTCGTTAGAGGGGGAGCCAGGCGCCCTCACGCGAGGCCCGTGCGGCCAGGGGCCTGGTCGCGCCGCCCCTGCGTGTGGGGCCCTGGTGGCCCCCCTCCGACTCTCCTTCGGATCTCTGGAAGCTTTCGGGTAAAATAAGACTTTAGGAACTTGTTTCGTCCAATTCCGAGAATATTTCCTGTGTATCACTCTGAAACACAAAAACAGCAGAAAACAGGGAACTGGCACTGTGGCAACTCGTTAATAGGTTAGTTCCGGAAAATGCATAAAAGTGCCACTAAGTGTAATGAAACAATAGGCAAATGGTGTAAAAACAAGCATGGAGCATCAAAAATTTTAGATACATTGGAGACGTATCAGACACTTTGAATAGAGTTTGATATTTGGCAATTTAGGGTTTCCACTCAAACTTTAAATGCAAATTTTTCTTAGTGGATTTTAGATGATGCTAATGATGCAAATGCAACTAATGACAAACATGGGATGTTACAGTTCTACCCACCTTACAAGAATCTCGAACCCGAGATTCCTAGGTAAGAAAAGAGGGAAGGGGTTACAAAGGTCTTTAAAGATCTTCATTAGCTCATGATGATCTTCTTTCTTGAAGAGGTATATATGTTGCATCATGACAAGTTGAATTCTTCCTTTAGAATCTTCATTCCAACTGTACTGATGAAAAGAGAGAATAACTTTGGAGAGATGGATCTTCTCGAAGATCGAGTATCCCATGGTCAACTCATGGAAAGAAGGTTTCATAAACATATTTTGAGCTGACAGACATGAAACACCTGAAGGTAACAGAAGAAATGGGAAGT
>QXEO01000339.1:108434-350183 GCA_007115705.1 Dactylis glomerata
ATGGAGAAATAAGGATGTTGTCGATGGGCTCAACAACAAACTTATTTATATGCTCCAATAAGATGGACTCATATGTTGCAGGAACAAGACAAAAATATTGGTCAGACCGAAGGACATAAAGTGTACTCAAGTGAAAACCATGAGTAGAAACACCAACAAGATAGTCCTTGGGACCGAGTTTGATCTGACGATAGCCCAAAATCAAATCAAAGATTGGAAGGATAGCATATCTATATCTAAAGAAAAGATATCATTTTGCTTCAACATGAACAAAACTAGATATCCCTTTTAAAAGGAAGGGATTTCTATTCTCGTGCCCCTGGGTCGTTAGTTGTACTCAGTTTTCCCCAGCCGCTTAACTTTTCCTTAGTTTTCCCCTCGCTCCAGTTTGAAACCCCTCGCAGACGCTCGGACGGGAGGGTTGCCGTCTGGTCAGAGGCCTTAGACTGTTACCGGTGACGGCTAGGGAGCCACGGTGGTTGTGAATGGACCGTTGCTTTTGAATGGTGTTGACTGTTGACCCAATGAGACACGTCGGACTGGCGGTCACTCACCCAAAGCTTTCCCCTCCGCCCGAGACTGGAAGAGCTCACCACCCCTCCGCCGCCACGCCGTCCTGCCCTCCTACCTTATGGCGTCGTTCGCCCCCGAGCCGCCCCCGCCCCCACCACCACCCCCGGGAGGCGGAGAGGGCTCCGCCTCCACTAGATCTACCCCTATCGTGGTAGAGTTTGTACATCCGTCTGGTGTGCCAATTATGCCCCTCAATGGCGGAGAAGATTGGGAATCAGAGGGATCTAACGCATGGATTCCATCTGGGTAAGCATCGTCTGCCTATGTGAATTAACAGTAGGCAGTTTTTGAGCGCGAATCATTGTTGCTCAACTAACTACGTTGCTTTTCGAATAGGATTGATCCAGCGCTGGCTTTTCGGCTGGTGGTTAGGCTGGATACTAGCTTTTTGCGTGATTCTGAACGCAATGTGAGCGGATTTTACATCCCAGCGGTGGTTGCAACTACCATCTCGTTGAGGGATTTAAAAGATAACATCTGCGCTCAGTACGCCTGGGGCACTGGCGATTCAGTTGATTTCCAATATTTCAACAGCATGAAGGGAAGATATGTTCCACTAATTTCCGACGACGATCTAGGAATTCTTTTTGCTTTAAATGATTCTTGCCATGTCGGTAAAATTCGAATCCATATGGACAGGGTCCAGGCATCATCTGGTGTTGGGGCATCATCAGGTGGTCGGGCATCATATCTCTCTAGTGTTGCTACCTCTGCTAATCGTGTGCGCCGCCCCGCTCCTTGTAGGTCCACAGCAGCACCATCTGTCCCCAGTGCTAGTGGTAGTGGTAGCCAGATCGTTCCTGCGGTCGATGTGGAGGACGATGCAGAGATTGAGGATCCGTCTCCTCAAGATGATGAGGATGAGTTGATGTTTCCTGAATTGGTAGATCGATGCAGTAAGCAGGCAATGGAGGATCAATACATGGAAGATATTGCACAAGGTGCCAGATTTGATGACACTGATGATGAAGAGAAGGATGAGAACAATGACAGCCTCGTTTTAGCCGATTACGAAGGTGATGACTTGCCAACAATTGAGTGGAACAGGGAGGATCCTCAGCTTGCAGAAGGCACCGTATTTCAAACGATGATGGACTGCCGTAATGCAATTACTACATATTGCATTCTCACCAAGAATGATTATGAGGTTATTAAAAGTGAGCCAGGTAGGTTCACAGTTAAGTGCCCATACAAGAGGTGTAAGTGGAGGCTGCATGCATCCACAATGCTCAGAAGCACCGTGGTTCAGGTACTACGCCAACCAGTTGTGAATATTAGATCACAGTGTAAAATTTGTTAACTGTTACTGACATCCCTTATAATTATATTTTAGATAAAGAAGAACTCGATCGACCATACTTGTCCACCATGAGTGGGAGCGCCAGAGGAGAAATCAAAGCTAGCGAAGACTAGGTGGTTGGCAGATGCAATCATAGATTGGCTGAGAAAAACTCCATCACTTGGTCCAACAACACTCATAAAATTGATATCTGATAAGTTTACTATAAAAATACCTTACATGAGGATGTTCTATGCAAAGGAAATGGCTCTTGACAGGATCAATGGTCCATGGAATGAAAGCTTTCAGTTGCTTTACACTTTCAAAGCTGAAGTGGAGATGGCTAGTCCAGGCAGTGTTGTAGCGATAGACAAGCATACAGTTCCCTACAAATTGAAAAGCGGGAGGATAATGCAGAAGGAATGTTTTAGAAGGGCTTTTGTTTGTTTCAAAGCTTGCTGGAAAGGCTTTCTGGATGGTTGCAGGCCTTATTTGGCCGTGGATGCAAAAGCTCTTCATGGCAGGTTTAAAGGACAGCTAGTTGCTGCTACTGCAGTTGATGGACACAATTGGATGTTCCCTGTTGCTTATGGAGTTTTGGAGGTTGAGTCAGAGGAAAGTTGGACTTGGTTTCTGCAGAATTTGTGCGACCTTATAGGTCATCCACCAGGACTTGCTATCCACACAGACGCTTGCAAAGGTTTGGAGAGTGCAGTAGAAGCAGTATTCCCTGGAGTGGAGCATAGGGAATGTATGCGATACTTGGTACAGAATTTTACAAAGAAATTCAAGGGTAAAGTTTATACTGACAACCTATGGCCAGCTGCATACACATGCAGCATTAGGAAGCATCTGTTTCATTTGGAAGTGTTGTATAAACAAAAACCTGGGGTGAAGGAGTACTTGAATGAACATCATGGTAGGGTGTGGTCAAGAAGCCAATTCGATGAAATTTGCAAGGTAGACTATGTAACAAGTAACCTTGCGGAGAGTTTCAATGCAAAGGTCAAGTCATTGAAAGGGCTTATGTTATGGCAAATATTTGATAAGATTAGGCAGATGATCATGATAAAGATCGATCTGCGTCAAAGAATTGCAGCCACAAAATATGTTGGCCATCTGATGCTCCCATCTTTGATTAAGTCTTTGCATTCCAGGGCAAAACAATTGAAGATGAAATGCATCAGAAAAGGAATGGAGGCTGAGGTAACCTACACTGACAGTTAAACAGGCAGTGGAGGTATCCAGTGAGTTTGCTTGATAGGACATGCCATTGTAGGCGATGGCAGATCCGTGGGATACCCTGCATACACGCATTGTTTTTCATGAGTGTTATAGCGGTTGCAGAAGGTGAAGTTGATCAGTATGTGTCAGAGTATTTCTCTATTGCCAAATTTAGGGCTGCATATGCTATGAATGTTCCTACCTTGTTGGGAAAAGACCAATGGATGACAGTCGACCCAGGCTTCAAACTGTACTCTCCAGTTTTGACTAGATCGGCAGGTAGGCCGAGGAAGAATAGGATCAGAGCTAGTGCAGAGGGTGGTGCACCGATTCGATGACGTAAGTGCAAACATTGTGGAACCCCTGGACACATTGCTAGGCTTTGTAAAAATCCAGTTGACCCAGCTTTTGGAATGGAAGATCAGGCGAGAGCAGCAAATGCAGAGGAGAATGAAGCAGCAATTCAACATGAGGAGATTGAAGCAATGGATCATGAGCTGCTTGAACCGATGGATCCAGAGCAGATTGAACCGATGGATCGAGAGCTGCTTGAACCGATGGATCAAGAGCTGCTTGAACTGATGGATCGAGAGCAGAGGGAACAGATGGATCGAGAGCTGCTTGAACCGATGGATCGAGAGCAGAGGGAACAGATGGATCGAGAGGCCATTGAAGCAATGGATCGAGAGCTGCTTGAAGCATTTGAAGAAAATGCATTAAAAGAAAGAGCACAAGCTTCGTATGATATGGTTGTCTCGGTCTTGGCACAACCCGAAGAGAAGAAGAAGAACAAGAAAGATGGCAAAAGGAAGGTAGACACCGGTAATATCCCTGGTAGGGTTACCCGGAGTAAGGTGGTGGACCCAGCGAGTCACACCAGGAGCAAGAGAAAGATTTTATTTTGAACAATTAATTTGAATGTATGTGTTATTGCAAGTTTTCTATGGTCATGCACCTCGAATAAGTTCATCGCTTAAGCCACATTTATCATTTTCTAAGTGACTAAACTCAAAAAATATAGTTTTGGGTTTAGTTTAATTCAAAAAAAAATCAAAAAAAATCAAAACATGGTGGAACCTTCCCATGGAGTCTTGTTATGTTACCTACAACCTAGATAAATAATAATGGAAAAGGAAATTTATCATTTTCTAAGTGACTAAACTCAAAAAATATAGTTTTGGGTTTAGTTTAATTCAAAATAATTCAAAACATGGTGGAACCTTCCCATGGAGTCTTGTTATGTTACCTACAACCTAGAGAAATAATAATGGAAAAGGAAATATAGAGATATGAAGTGTTTCCCAAAACCACTTCCTAGTCCATGAGCTACTAGCTATGAAGATGCAGGGCTTTCTACTCAACACACCTCCCAAATACCCACTATGCTTACAAACTTTGTTCAAATGAGTCCAAATTCGTCACACTTGTGTATCTTTGAATCGCAAACAATATCACGTCGGCCAAAATGTACTATATTGTTCAAATAACACAATCTAACAATTTTTATGCCAAAAGCTATAATTTCCCTTACTCCCTTTATTATTTGGGTGCCCCTGTTTTACTTAGTTTTACTCAGTTTTCCCCCTTCGGGTCCACTTGTTTTACTCAGTCCTACTCGGTTTTGCCCTTCCGATAAACATTTCCTCACTTTTCCCCCTCTTAGTTCTACTCAGTTTTCCTCACTTGTACTCACTGGCTGATCTCTGATTGGTCGAGATGTATGTCACACGGATCTTGGTTGGTTGATAGCTCAACGTACGCTTGCACTGTGGGATCATTTATGATCAGACGGCCTGTATATCTCTCTCTACCTCGATGGACGCATACGGAGAGAAGAGCAGAGCATATACCTATCAACCCTAGCAGTCGCATCTTCCTCTCTTACTCTGGCGGTCGCGGCGGCGCGGATCTGCAGTGTGCGTGCGTGCGGCGGCGCGGATCTAACCGTGCGTGCGGCGGCACGAATCTAACCGTGTGTGCGGCCACGCGAAACTGCAGCGTGCGGCGGCGCGGATCTAACCATGCGGCGGTGTGGATCTAAGAGTGCCGGTGAGGATCTAAGAGTGCCGGTGAGGATCTAACCCTCAGAAATAGTTAAAATGTCTCTCTCTGTCTCACTTTCGTTTATCTTCTCAGATCTGTTGATGATGAAGAACACCAAGATGGTGGCCGTGCCGACAGTGCTCACCGATCGTCTTGAAGCCATCGCCTACAACATCGTTGCGACCTACAACATCACTGCGACGGCGCAGATCCAGCCTTCAATGTCGGAGCCTGCCGATGTCTCACTTTCGTTGCCCTCCTCAGATCTGTTGCTGATGGACACCAAGACGGCGGCCGTGTCGATAGTGCTCACCGATCGTCTTGAAGCCCTCGCCTACAACATCGCTTCGACCTACAACATCGCTGCGATGGCGCAGATCCAGCCTTCAATGTCGGAGCCTGCCGATGTCTCACTTCCATTGCCCTCCTCAGATCTGTTGCTGATGGACACCAAGACAGCGGCCGTGTCGACAGTGGTCATCGATGCCAAGACGATTGAAGCCATCGCCTACAACATCGCTGCGACGGCGCAGATCCAGCCCTCCTCTATGTCCGAGTTTGCGGATGGCGCAGATCCAGCCACCAAGACGGCGGCGGTGCCAAGAGTGGTTGCGAAGCCGCAGATCCAGCCCTCCTCCATGTCCGAGTTTGCGGATGGCGCAGATGACCACCCCTCAGCCACCCGTCGTCCAGGCCCTTCTAGCCCATCGGTGCGCGGCCATGTTCAACGCCGCAAATTGGGATAAATTATGATAAATTTTTATTTTTCAATTTCAATTTGGGATAAAATTGTTCGAACTACTACCTCCGTCTCAAAAAAAGCTTCTCCACTTTCTCGATGTGTCCCTGTACATCCGAATGTATGATTTGAATTCTATCCCAACTTGATTGGGAAGATTGATATGTATTTGATCCGAGAGGCTGGTACATGCTTTCACTTTTAGGATCCCTTCACTTTTGGAACTCATCCAAATTCACTTTTGGGATCCCTTCACTTTTATAAGATGTTCATGCATGCTAAAATTATCGCGCGCATTACTTAGCACAACTAGGAAATTGTACGCCAAAATACAGTGGTTAGAGCCACACCAAAATACAGTGGTTAGAGCCATCTACTGAATAACAATTCTATACTATCTAAATCATCTACCACAACCACGTAACTGCTAGGACAGGGATGACACCAAATAAAACTGCCCAGATGAATCTACTTTTCGCCTCTCCCATCACTTGAAGTTCATGTTCTAGATTTTCTACCACTTGATCAGATACGGCAACATCTGTCTCAAGTATCAACTTCTCCTTGCGAATAAGCTCTGAATTCTTCTTTTCTTCCTCCACAGTACGCTTCAGCTCAAATATCATCAGGTTTTTACGGGCCAATTCATCACCTAAATTGGCCACCTTCTCCTCCAAATCCATCCTCTGGCTACACCACTGGGTTTATTCATCTTGGTATGCAATGTACCATGGATCATCGGCTTGCCTGGCGAACTTTAACAATAATGGAAAAAAGAACAACTGAAATCACTCCAACAGGCCATGGCGGCACTTAAATTCAATGGTAGTACAGAGAGCAGAAGCTAGATACCTGCACTTTCGATGAGGTAGGAGAAGTAGAATGTGGCCACGACATGATCGAATCCCCACCCTCGCCGGTGTACCCGCTACGACCAGACATTGAGGACTATTTTGCACCTGCAAACTCCAATAAATTACGGGAACCGAATCGATTAGGGGGCGGGGGAGGCGGAAGCGGAGGTCTTACCAAGCTATACTACCAATTGGTGCGCGGAACAAATCCCGGTCGTCGTGGGCAGCGGATCTGCTTGCGGCGGACTTTCCTGCTGTGGGTACAATGCGTGCGGACGAAACAAGTGCTGGAGCCATGGTTGACGTGCAGCGCCGCAGTCTGTCCGACGCCGCCGGGGGACAGAGCCGGCGGCGCGACGAGGCGCCGGCGATGGCTGCTCCGTCCGAGGGTGGGGAACGAGCTGCCAGCGGTTCTCCGATGACTAATGAGATACACAACACTAGGTTCCAGCGATGTTTAGCATAAGATTCACTTTAGATTAAGCTGCGAAAATAGTCACCTGCTGGGTCTAGCTTAAGAAAAATTAATTAGCGAACTTGTTGCTTCTCTCTAGCGAAAATAGTCACCTGCTGGGTCTAGCTTAAGAAAAAGGGCGACCCCAGCGGTCATTGGCTGAGGCGGCCCCACAGAGCGGCTCTATATGATTTTCTCTAAATAAATAGACGACCCCAGTGGTCATTGGCTGCGGAGGCCCCACAGAGCGGCAATATATGATTTTCTCTAAATAAATAGATGACCCCACTGGTCATTGGCTGCGGCAGCCCCACAGAGCGGCCCCATTGGTCATTGGCTGCGGAGGCCCCACAGAGTGGCAATATATGTCTTTTCTTGAAAAATACACGACCCCACTGGTCATTGGCTGCGGCAGCCCTATAGAGCGGCCCCATTTGTCATTGGCAGCACCGCGTATACAATTAGGAAATAAAACGGCCCACACGTCAGCGATAGATGGATGGCTGCTCCGACGTGTCTCCTGACCCTACCTGTCAGCACCATTCAAAAGCATCGGTCAATTCACAACCACCGCGGCTCCCTAGCTGTCACCGGTAACGGTCAAGGCCTCTGACCAGACCGCAACCCTCCCATCCGAGCGTCTGCGAGGGGTTTCAAACTAGAGCGAGGGGAAAACTGAGGAAAAACTAAGCGGCTGGGGAAAACTGAGTACAACTAATGACCTGAGGGCACGAAAATAGAAATCCCAAAAAGGAATAGGGTCAGATAGGGCTTTGGTCTTTCAACTCTCCAAGTTGTTGCTTAAGCTCAACCAACTAGTCCTGGGTATCTAGTATAGATTCTTGGAGAAAAGAGGATTCAGAGAACCAGCTTACTCATGAACTGGACAACACGGTCATGTGAAAACATGGCAATACTTCTAGAAAGACCTCTAGAATATCACGAACCACCGGTATGTCACTGAGTTTAAGAGTGAACCTTGGATTAGAAGGGAAGCGACATGGTCATGAGAGTTTTGGCGTTAACCTAACTCTTTGACCGAAGAATGTGCGCCAAACAATGAAGTTGACACACAATCATACTTAGCTTAGTGGTCGGGTAACCAATCATGCTAAAGAATGACACAAGATGTTCTTTGATTTCAAAGCAATAAGATTTGCTAAAGATCTTAGATGGCCACATCAATACACACACACAACATTCCAAGCATGACCAGCTCAGAGAAAGGGTGAGTAAAGATGTGTAAGAGCATCACTTCATCAAGAAAGTCATGAGGCTTGGCACAACCTCTTGGTATAAAAGAGTGTGATACTCTAAGGTGGAATAGAGTAGAAGCTATATATGCCTCATATTCTGTGGATTACAATACTTTGACCTGGTCCTAGAAATGGACGAGGTACTGGAGTTTGTTTATCCAGATATTTTGGGGTAGAATGGCTTGATCAGACCATAAGAGTAACATGCACTAGAATGCACCAATGTACATTTACAACTTGGCTGCCAACTGGCAGACGAGGGTCGGAAAGAAGCTTAAGAGAAGGAACACTCTTAGAAGGAATCCTTAGATGTGGATGCACAAGTTAACATCTCATGTAAACCAATGCTGAAAGGAAGGATGTGGCAGAGTCACGGACGTAGAAGCGAGACTCACTAGGAGACTCTTGTCGTGATCCATTTAGTTCCATGAGAGAACCTCTGCCATAGCAAGTGGAAGGAAAGTCCTTTGTTGCCGCAATTCAATTACAACTATGACCATAAGCTTGAAAGGCAAACCATTTTGAGTTAATGACAAATCATTATCACAAGGGTTCAATGGAATGGATCTTGGGTTAAAGGCCAGCTTCATGTACTGGAATCCAGCACAATCGGGGACCTTCGGTTCAAGTCCAAGGTTAAAAGATAGAGAAAGGAATAACTACTAACTGAGCAACTCAGAGGATGCCACGGTAGTAATCATGAGGTAGCTTCCAAAACAAGGTATGGATTTTGAAGTATCCAACAATAGAGTGGCATACAAGGTGAAAGAAATCCTTGAAGGGAATCCATGAGGTAAAGATATTTCAATGGAAAGAAATCTTCTAATTGCATCTTCTTGTTTTAGCTGAGAGTATGAAGATACTATGATGTCAACTGGTTTAGAAACGACATGCCCACGAGGGACCTAAGTTTTGAATGACTAGAAGAGATAGTAAAACCTTTTCCAAATCAACATGAAAGGATAAGAAAGCTTAGAACTAAGATCGATGGAGATAAGGAATAAAAAGAAACCTTACCTATATTTTGAAACTCATTTTTAGCTTTCAGATAAGTTTTCATAAACACTAGACTCAAGAACGACCAATAGCAAGGGTTTCCTACAGACAGTCCTGCTCTGATACCAAAACCTGTGGGGACCCCCAGGTTCTAAGCTATACAGAGATGTTATGTGTATTAGTCACGCTAGCAACGAGTGATACTGGGGTTACCAGTCCCAGGCCGGAACACCATCGGCAGGCAGGCCAGAATTAAACATCGACTCTACACATCTCGAAGCACCGTGAAAGTAATCATAACCAAGACTGCATAACTGAGAGCTCAAGAATCTTAAACCCCTCTCGTGCACTTTATATACATACACGCAACATGCACGAGGTGGGTAACCACAGTTGGTACACAACAGTGACTCTATGACTCAAAGGTAATATTGCAAAGCTCTTACCAGAGCAAAGAACCAAGGTATTACAAACAGAGGTCACTGACCCAACATTTCATCAGACAACGGAAGGAGGTTGTGCTATTAGACATAGCAAGGATAACATGGCCTAAGAGACCAGAAGTATAACAGCGGCAACCCATTCCGCAGCCCCAAGCTGCTGTCTGGGAACCCCAAGTTACTAGTCGGTGTCGATCTTCGTACGAAACTCATCTTCATTGTGGAACTTACTCTGCTACAAAAATATCAACAAAGGGGGGGGGTGAGTACATAAGGTACTCAGCAAGACTTACGTATCCTATTAGCTAAACTTGGTTAAGAAAGGCTTTCTGTGGGGTTATTTGTGAAAAATAATATTTATTTTCATAAAACAAGTAAGAGTCGAAGCTCGACTACTCAGAATGTTTAAAAGGAGTAAGAGAGCAATATCTTTGATCATTGGGACATCCACTGAATGAATATCAGCTGAACCTATCCACTAGGATTACATCCTCGAAACCCCAGAGGAAAGCAATCCTATTCACACTTTGCTTTTCAAGTTTTACGATGAGGTTAAAGTTCTCTATGATCAAGCATCTGTCTCCAAGTCATCCATAACCGTGGACACGGCTTTTCGAAAAGATTTAACCCTGCAGGGGTGCACAACTTTACCCACACGTGACGACCGTCCCCTGGACCCTTCGGAAGGATCTTAGTGGAGTGATGGTCGCCTATAACCTTTACCTCACGTTGACCTATTCCATGAGCCACGCCAAAAGGTCTAAGTCCTCCATCGCAAGACGGCCTTTCTCCGATGTGGAACCTTTTGTTGTGAGTCGAGATTGATTTACCAGAGGAATCCACCTCAATCAACCTCGGCCACGTCCCTATATGTATGCACCTTTTCCACCATCTCGTTTCAAAACATTTTCGATGCGTATGTCGAATAGAAAGCCCGGACTAGGTAGCTCATGGATAAGTCTAAGCAAGTTAGTCAGTCGATAGGAGTCCCATACCTCCACGTGTGGTCGTACGCTCAATCTTGGATCAAGAGACAAGAACTCGGGTCCTAGGGCGGCAAGAATGAGTCAAATAACCACATCCCATGTGGCGGCTCATCCAAACCTTTTAGCATGTTTAAACTCATATTCTCATCACACCACGTCATCCTGTCATATTAGATTCATTTACAGCTTTGATTCATTAACCATATGTACCAGAGTAAACAACTAAGCATGGCTAAGCATTTCAGATATAAAGCTCTAGCGATGCACACAAGCAAAACCTAGTCATGCTAGGAGCAGTGGATCAGGGTATTTAGGCGACAAGAATGGAACATGCATTAGATAGGATAACTCTACCTATCGATAAAAGACAGTTGAACCGTGTGGTACAAAATAGTAAGTTTTGAAATACTTTGAAACCATAGGTTCAGAGGGGGGGCTGCTTGCCTTGTTTGTTGATAACCAAATAAAATAGATATCCAGGATTCTTCTTCTTGACTTGTTCACCGATGAACAAGTATTGATCGTCGGTGTTGTTGATCTTCGATGTTGTCGATCTTAACATCGGACTCGTTGCTCACATCAACTCTGGATCCTACCGGGGAGAAGTAGAAACACACCAGAAAAATAATAACATTCAATCATGGCATCAATGCGCAAACAATAATGATGATATGACAGATTAAAGGTATTGAAATCAAACCCTAAGACATGAAGGACAAGTTGGGAGGGGTTTGGATGCTCTAGGGTAGCAATCCGACAAACCCTAATTTGCATTAAAGGGGCGTAATTGTTCTTCTATTTTATATAAGGTTTAATGTTATTTAACAATGCATGAATTTGATACCAAAATGTAGATTACATTTTTCTGAACATTTTGATAGGTCATACACAATTTTCTGATAACCAGAGAATTATTTATGCATTTTACAAGTTGCATACAACAATTTTGAAATTACAGAAAAAAAAGGAAGAACGTTTTACACCAAGGAACTCGCTAGCCATTGCGGCTGACAGAGGGGCCCGGAGCCACCTCAGCAGGCCACGCTGGCCAAGCATGCCCAGGGCCATGTTGGCCACGTTGGGCAGGGGAACGCCCACCTGCCCGCACGGCTCGCCGGCCGGCCGCTGATGGCTATGATAGCGACAGGCAGTCCTTGTGCGTGGTGGATGACCAGCCCGTTGGGAACCCCAAGAGGAAGGTATGATGAGTGCAGCAGCAAGTTTTCCCTCAGTTAAGAAACCAAGGTTTATCGATCAGGAGAAGGGAGACGGTGACGACTGAAGGTGTTTGTGGAACCTGCACACACACAGACAAATACTTTGCTCCCAACTTGCGATGAGGTTGTCAATCTCACCGGTTTGCTTGAAACAAAGGTTATGAGTGTATCGAGTGGAAAACAGTAGTAAAATGCTAGTAAAGTAAACAGTGCGGGAAAAGTAAACAGGTGATTGCAATATGATTAAAATAGGACCGGGGTCCACAGTTCACTAGTGGTGTCTCTCCATAGATAAATAACATGCTGGGTAAACAAATTACAGTTGGGCAATTGATAGAATAAAGATAACGTGATGTGTCAAGAAGATCACTATGAGATTCACTCTGGGCATTACAACAAAATACATAGACCGCCATCCAACTGCATCTATGACTAATAATCCACCCTCGGGGATATCATCCGAACACCCCAAAAGTATTAAGTTGCGAACAACAGATAATTGCATTAAGCAAAGTGTGTAATGTAAACAAAGCATATGCCCTTGAGCATATGAATGTTGTTTTCTCCCTAGTAGCAACAACACATCTACCACCTTAGAGGTTTCTGTCACTCCCCCAGGTGAAATAGAGACATGAACCCACTATCGAGCATAAATACCCCCTCTTGGAGTCACTAGCAACTACTCGGCCAAGATAGCCACTAACAACGGAGAGCATGCAAGATCATAAACAACATAGAGATAACAAAAGATATAATTCAGTACAGCAACTTAATCATAAACACCAATATTCATCGGATCCCAACAAACCAACATCATAGTATTACATAACGGTGATCTCAATCATGTAGGGCAGCTCATGAGATCTAAACATGAAGCACATGGTGGAAAAGACAACCATCTAGCTACTGCTATGGACCCATAGTCCAAGGTAGACTACTCACTCATCGCTCCGGAGGCAAGCATGGCGATGAAGAAGACCTCCGGTGGCGATTCCCCTCTCCGGCAGGGTGCCGGGAAGAGCTTCTGGACCCTCCCGATCTTCGGGTCGACGGCGGCGGCGGATCGCGATGTATTCTGGAAAACTGATCGGGCCCTTAGGTTTTTCTCGTCAGGGGGTATATGTAGGCGAAAGGAGGCTGTCAGAGGGGGTCCCACGCCCCCTCACACGGGGCTGGCGCGGCCAGGGGGTGGCCGCGCCACCCCTGTGTCTGGGGCCCACGTGGCCCTTCTCCGTCAGGTCTTCGGATGTTTGGGAGCTCCCCGGTGAAATATGACTTCAGGAACTTGTTTCGTCCAATTCCGAGAATATTTCCTGTGTATCACTTCTGAAACACAAAAACAGCAGAAAACAGGAAACTGGCACTGTGGCACTTCGTTAATAGGTTAGTTCCGGAAAATGTATAAAAATGCCACTAAGTGTAACGAAACAATAGGCAAATGGTGTAAAAACAAGCATGGAGCATCAAAAATTATAGATACGTTTGAGACGTATCAAGCATCCCCAAGCTTAACTCCTGCTCGTCCTCGAGTAGGTAAGTGATAACAAAAGAATAATTTTTGAGGTGACATGCACCTACACAATCTTGATCATATAAGTAAGCATTGATGAGCTGGGATCAATAGAACTTAAAACATGGGCATGAAAGATATAATCATGACAATAAGAACTTAGCAACCATGTTGTAAACATGCTAATGAACACAAATAAAAGATCATGATAATGAAACAATGAAAGTCAAACGTGTGTTCAAATCATAAGGAAAAACATACAAGTGGTTTTCAGCTTGTCCTTCAAAGAGAGCAAAACATAAATGCATAGGACACCTCAAAGTTTAAGAGGGCGACTAGATACAAATAATTTAAGAACAAGTGAAACCAACAATATGAGTCAATCAATGAACCTTGGGACAATGCATATCACACTAAGAATGACAACTATGCTCTCTTAATGGTGCATAAAGAAAGAAGGTGGTGACTCAACATAAAAGTAGAAGAAAGGCCCTTCGCAGAGGGAAGCAGTGATTTAAACATGTGCTAGAGCTTTTCATTTGTAAAACAGAGATAAAACTTGATTTTGAGAGGTGGTTGTCTTTGTCAACGACTGGCAATGGGGTTCTTACTATCTTCCATACAAAAATAAAGCAAGTTTTTGAGAGAGAGATTGGCACTTCATGCTCTTTTTATAAAACTTGGCACTCCTCCCCACCTTTTCCTTTCACATACCATGGCTAACCGATTCCATCGGGTGCCCACCAACATTCACATTCATTGGAGGAGTGCCTTTTTTCTTCTTTTTTTCCTTTTTTTCTTTTTGGAATAAACAATATGGAAGATAGCAAATCCGACCACTACGTCCCCATGAGCTGAAAACAGTGTCACAAAACGAGAAGTATTTTGAAGGTTTTTGAAAGGTAGCACACGAAAATTTTACTTTGGAATGGCTTAAAAATACCATGCATAGGAATTTAATGCTACCCAAGTTGGAATTGATAAAAATATTAGATTGTTAGCGGAATTGCACGCCAGGTGGGAAAGAGAAGATGAGATGGCTAGAGAGATGAAGGTATGTACTATTACTACCTCTAATGATGTTGCTCCTACTGATAATAATCCTCTTACTTTGATTGGTGTAGAGAAAACTCCCACTCCTTGTGCTAAAAAGCCTAAAACTGCCAAAACTTTTTCTCAAAAGAGTGCTGAAATTTTTCGGAGTGTGGGAGATGATAGCTCTATTTATTTTAATGATTTTGATGTTGATGGCTGCAATATATCTGAAGTTATTTTGTTCTTGCAAAAGCTTGCTTTGACTCCCAATGCTAGTTCTTTAAATATTGCTTTTACTAAGCATATTACAAATGCTCTCATAAAGATTAGGGATGAAAAGTTGAAGCAAAAAGCCTCTGTTCCCAAGAAGTTAGAAGATGGTTGGGAACCCATCATTGATATGCATGTTAATGGTTATGATTGCCATGCTTTATGTGATCTAGGTGCTAGTATTTCTATCATGCCTAGAAAGATTTATGACATGCTTGATTTACCACCACTAGAAAAGTGTTATTTTGATGTTCCTATTGCTGATGTTGCTAAGAAGAAACCTTTGGGAAGAATTAATGATGTTCTTATTGTGGTTAACAATAACCTTGTTCCCGTTGATTTTCTTGTTATGGACGTTGAATGCCATGCTTCATGTCCTATTATTTTGGGAAGACCTTTTCTTCGAACTGTAGGTGCTATTATTGATATGAGGGAAGGCACTATCAAGTATCAATTCCCACTTAAGAAAGGTATGGAACACTTCCCTAGGAAAAGAAAGAAATTACTTTTTGACTCTATTCTTAGAGCAAATTATGAGCTTGATGCTTCATCACTTGATATTACTTGATTCGCAATTTTCTGCGCCTAGCTCAAAGGCGTTAAAGAAAAACACTCTTGGGAGATAACCCATTGTTTACTTTTCAGTACTTTTTCTTTTATTTGAGACTTGGAAGTCATTACTACTGTAATGACCGCTCCTTATCTTGTTTATTTCGTTTTTGTGCCAAGAGAAGCCTCTAATTTGAGTGAGGTAAAGATTTGGGGTTATTGCTGTCCTGAAACTGTTTTCGGTGCTGCACCGTAAAAATTCGTGAAAATTCTCTGTTTATCTTTTGGACCTGCGATTTCTTGTGCATATGCCCCAGGTTATATCCAAACTTTTCTTAGTTGAACACTTTTTGATTTGAGCAACGGAAAATCCCTCAAAAATTCGTCCATTATCAGCTGTCCAGTTTTGACAGATTTCTGCCAATATTTGTTTTTGCCACTTTATCGCTTTCTTTTGAGTTCTTTTTGATCATGGAACTCTTGTGGAAGTTGATACAGTAGTATATACTTTATATGTGGTGGTTTTGGGTTGAAACCTGAAGCTAAAAGAGGTTGAATATATTTTATGCTTACACTAATGTTGCTAATAGAATTGTGTTTAGTTTTGTATGAAGGAAGTTTTCAAGTGTAGGGATTGGAGAATGATGAGATGAGTTGAAGAATGGACAAAATCTCAAGCTTGGGGATGCCCATGCATCACCCCAAGAAATATCCAAGAAGTACAAGCGTCAAAGCTTGGGGATGCCCCCGAGGCACCCCTTCTTCATCGGCAAAAATCAGGTCACCTTTCAAAACACTATATTTTTATTGCTTCATGCACTATGTGTTTTTCTTGGAGCGTCAGTTGTTTTAGTTTTCTTAGTTTGTTTAGTTTGTTTGTTTGCTGCAATAAATGGTTGGACCCCAACAAATTTCCTTTGGAGGAGATGTACTCGTTTTCATTTGCAAAGAATGCTCTAGTTTTCACTCTTATAAATCGAGCATTCTAGTTTGTCTGCTACTGCTTCTGGTTTTCGTTTTTCGCCTTGATATGCATTCAGATCTTGTCATATCTTTTCATCAAGGTGTATTTTTGCCTCTGATCTTTATTGGTTTTCATCAAAAGAGGTGTTTATAAAAATTTCAAATGGTGTTGGAAAAGAGAAAAAGCTTTGTGCAAAATAGTGGTACAAGAAGGAGCTTGTGTAGACTGCGGCTTAGGCTTTTTCATGTCATGCTTGATGTCTTTTTGATAGTATGCTTAGTGGTTTTGCTGTAGCATGACTTGTCTCAAATAACTGAGATTGCTTAATGAGCCTTTGAAAAAATCATGCGTTGTTTTTATTGTATGGAAGCATTATTTTGGTTTTCTCCTTGATGCTTTATTTGGGTTGACTTGGCGCATGCTCACACATGTTAGACTCTTCCAAAGTCGCCATTAGCCTTCATGATCATTTAGTTTTTGACTTTTGATGCCATCGTATACTTCTTTTAATGTCGCTTTGTCGCTTTGCATGATTATGGCCATTATTGCTCTCTTAGTTGGTCGCTCCCAGTCTTTTGCTAGCCCTCACCTTGTACTGAGTATGAGCTCTACTCGTGCATCCAACTCCTAAAAGCCAAGCTCACATTCACATCATTAGGAAACACTTTTAGTTTCAGAAGTTCAACATCATGAGCAAGGCTATCAACTTTAGAAGCAAGAATATCAATTTTGCCTAACTTTTCCTCAACAGACTTATTAAAAGCAGTTTGTTTACCGATGAAGTCCTTGAGCATTACCTCAAGCTCGGAGGGCGCGGCCCTAGTGTTGTTGTAGGAATTACCATAAGAGTTACCATAACCATTACCATTGGTAGAAGGATACGGCCTATAATTGTTACTAGCAAAATTGTTCCTATAAGCGTTGTTATTAAAATTGTTGTTTCTAATGAAATTCACATCAACTTGCTCTTCTTGAGCAACCAGAGAGGCCAAAGGAACATTATTAGGATCAACATGAGTCCTATCATTAGCAAGCATAGCCATAATTGTATCAATCTTATCACTCAAGGAAGAGGTTTCCTCAACAGAATTTACCTTCTTACCTTGTGGAGCTCTCTCGGTGTGCCATTCGGAATAATTTACCATCATGTTGTCGAGTAGCTTTGATGCGGCGCCCAATGTAAGGGACATAAAAGTGCCTCCAGCAGCTGAATCAAGTAGGTTCCTTGAAGAAAAATTCAGTCCTGCATAAAAAGTTTGGATAATCATCCAAGTAGTCAGTCCATGAGTGGGGCAATTCTTTACCATAGATTTCATTCTTTCCCAAGCTTGAGCAACATGTTCATTATCAAACTGAGTAAACTTCATAATATTGCTACGCAACGATATAATCTTAGCAGGAGGATAATATCTACCAATAAAAGCATCCTTACACTTAGCCCATGAATCAATACTATTCTTAGTCAAAGACAGCAACCAATCTTTAGCTTTTCCTCTCAAAGAAAAAGGAAACAACTTGAGCTTAATAATATCACTATCAACATCCTTATATTTCTGCATCTCACATAGCTCAACAAAATTGTTGAGATGAGCTGCAGCATCTTCAGTACTAGCACCAGAAAATTGCTCTTTCATAACAAGGTTCAATAAAGCAGGCTTGATCTCATAAAAAGTGGTAGCAGGAACAGTTGGTGCAATAGGAGTGCAGATAAAATCACTATTGTTTGTGCTAGCAAAGTCACACAACTTGGTGTTTTCAGGAGTACCCATTTCAGCAAAACAAAAGTAAACAAGTAAAAACAGCTACCAAGGATTCTAATTTTTTTGGGTTTTTGATAAAAAGCAGTGCAGGTAAAATAAAATAAAGTAAAGCAAAACAAATAACAAAGTAAAGTATGTGTGTGCGAAGAACTCCCCTCGCAGAAGTCTTCTCTTCCTTCCCCGGCAACGGCGCCAGAAAAAGTGCTGATGGCTATGATAGCGACAGGCAGTCCTTGTGCGTGGTGGATGACCAGCCCGTTGGGAACCCCAAGAGGAAGGTATGATGAGTGCAGCAGCAAGTTTTCCCTCAGTTAAGAAACCAAGGTTTATCGATCAGGAGAAGGGAGACAGTGACGACTGAAGGTGTTTGTGGAACCTGCACACACACAGACAAATACTTTGCTCCCAACTTGCGATGAGGTTGTCAATCTCACCGGTTTGCTTGAAACAAAGGTTATGAGTGTATCGAGTGGAAAACAGTAGTAAAATGCTAGTAAAGTAAACAGTGCGGGAAAAGTAAACAGGTGATTGCAATATGATTAAAATAGGACCGGGGTCCACAGTTCACTAGTGGTGTCTCTCCATAGATAAATAACATGCTGGGTAAACAAATTATAGTTGGGCAATTGATAGAATAAAGATAACGTGATATGTCAAGAAGATCACTATGAGATTCACTCTGGGCATTACAACAAAATACATAGACCGCCATCCAACTGCATCTATGACTAATAATCCACCCTCGGGGATATCATCCGAACACCCCAAAAGTATTAAGTTGCGAACAACAGATAATTGCATTAAGCAAAGTGTGTAATGTAAACAAAGCATATGCCCTTGAGCATATGAATGTTGTTTTCTCCCTAGTAGCAACAGCACATCTACCACCTTAGAGGTTTCTGTCACTCCCCCAGGTGAAATAGAGACATGAACCCACTATCGAGCATAAATACCCCCTCTTGGAGTCACTAGCAACTACTCGGCCAAGATAGCCACTAACAACAGAGAGCATGCAAGATCATAAACAACATAGAGATAACAAAAGATATAATTCAGTACAGCAACTTAATCATAAACACCAATATTCATCGGATCCCAACAAACCAACATCATAGTATTACATAACGGTGATCTCAATCATGTAGGGCAGCTCATGAGATCTAAACATGAAGCACATGGTGGAGAAGACAACCATCTAGCTACTGCTATGGACCCATAGTCCAAGGTAGACTACTCACTCATCGCTCCGGAGGCAAGCATGGCGATGAAGAAGACCTCCGGTGGCGATTCCCCTCTCCGGCAGGGTGCCGGGAAGAGCTTCTGGACCCTCCCGATCTTCGGGTCGACGGCGGCGGCGGATCGCGATGTATTCTGGAAAACTGATCGGGCCCTTAGGTTGTTCTCGTCAGGGGGTATATGTAGGCGAAAGGAGGCTGTCAGAGGGGGTCCCACGCCCCCTCACACGGGGCTGGCGCGGCCAGGGGGGTGGCCGCGCCGCCCCTGTGTCTGGGGCCCACGTGGCCCTTCTCCGTCAGGTCTTCGGATGTTTGGGAGCTCCCCGGTGAAATATGACTTCAGGAACTTGTTTCGTCCAATTCCGAGAATATTTCTTGTGTATCATATCTGAAACACAAAAACAACAGAAAACAGAAACTGGCACTGTGGCACTTCGTTAATAGGTTAGTTCCGGAAAATATATAAAAATGCCACTAAGTGTAACGAAACAATAGGCAAATGGTGTAAAAACAAGCATGGAGCATCAAAAATTATAGATACGTTTGAGACGTATCAGCCGCCAGCACCGGCGGCGGAGCAAGGTTTCCGAGGGGAGGAAGGGCAGGGGCGGGGTGCGGCGGCTCACCCTGAGCACGAAGCAGGGCTCGGCGGCAGCGGGGGAGGTCGGGCGACGGCGAATCGGGGCGGTGGAGCTTCGGTAGTCTGCGGGGAAATCAGCGACATCGGCGGCGATTCCGGCCACCCCGCGTCGATTCCTTCGACGAGGAGAACTAGGGCGGCAGGTCAGACCTCTGGGTCACGTCGGAGGAGATCGAGGCTGGCCAAAGCGGCGGCACGAATGGCGGCCATGGCGGTGGTCTCGGGTGAGCTTACAGAGAAAAGAAAGAGAGAGGAACCGGCGGGGAAGAAAGGAAGAGGGAAGAGGCCGGCTTTGTGGCGTCCAGGCGCAGCTCCAGGAAGTCGTCTCGGCCTTCGATTGCAAGCAGGAGGTGGCGTGCTGCAAGCTCGGGCTCAGCCACGCAGCAGCTTGAGGAAGGAGACAAGTTGTTGTTTTTGCAAAAAGCCCCCTAGGCATTTCGAGATTCAGGAAATTTTTCAAAACTGCACATATTTGGCAATACTTGTTGATTTTAAATGGTTCCAGGGATTATGAGATTAGTCAGGGTCTCTCTTGTTAATTAGCAAAACTCAACTTGTTTTTATTTTGTTAGTTTCAAATAGCTCAAACCCATTTGGGACACTTTGAATAGAGTTTGATATTTGGCAATTTAGGGTTTCCACTCAAACTTTAGATGCAAATTTTTCTTAGTGGATTTTAGATGATGCTAATGATGCAAATGCAACTAATGACAAACATGGGATGTTATACACCCCAGATGGGGATAAGGAGTTGTGGAATATAATTTGGAAGGCAAATGTGCCACAGAAGCTTTGAGTCTTTGCGTGGAAGACAGCTACATCCACGCTTGCTGTGCGCACTGAACTGAAGAGACGCATCACTTCCCGACAAGGGTATAGATAATAGAGCCCGTTAGTTGAGTACCCCTGAGGCCCGTTAAGCTAGGCCCAAGTGTAATACTAGTCGAGATACGAGTTCATGTCGTATATCGATATTGTAATCTGTGTCGGATCCCTCCCATACCTTGAGACCTGGCCACCTATATATTGGGGCCAGGAGAGGACGGTAAGGGATAGATTGAGAGTAAGCTAAAGTTCACCACCACATTTATTTTTGACACACGCCTTGTTTGACTGATTTTACCTTCGAGTTCATCTGACGCCCTATTCCCCCGATCCTAAGTCCTTCATATTGGACATTTGCCAAGTTAACCCTCGTCAATTGGCGCCGACCGTGGGGACTCTGGGCGTTGGAATCATGAATTCAATGGCTTTTTCGCTTTTAGCCTGCAGCAATCCAGAAGTCGACGAAAATCAGAAGATGGAGTTGACAATCGGAAGTCTAAGTTTCTACATCGCACCTTTGGGTTCAACCTGCCTTTCGGATCCAGAGGAATCAGGTTCGTCGGCGAACAAAGCCAAGACAATCACACTGTCTAGATCATCAGTGGGCTCTTCCAGCGAGGTAAACTCGCCGGTCAGCTTCACAGCCACAGAAAACACAAAAAAGGAACTCAAGAAAATCGACGGAACTCAGGAAGAACCTGACGAAGGAGTAGCAGCGGGTAAACCACACAACAGTCAAAAGGACCTCGCCACCAAAAGTAGTGGCGTCTCCAGGAGCGTACATCAACTATGCATCATTATCACTGAAGCTGCGGAAGAGAATGGTCATGAAGATAATGCAGAAATCAACATGCAAGCTGACAAATCAAGGAGCAACGGTAAAAAGGAGAAGGAGAAAATTCACGTCTCCAACGGGGAGTGGAGAATTATCATGTCAGCTATCAACCACGGGACAGAAGTACCCGCCAATTCAAGAAGGGAAGTTTTAATGGGATATCAATATGCATTGCATCAACATAGGAAAAAGTTGAGGAAGGAAAAAGACAAATTAAGAAGAAGCCAAGAAAACTACAACATGTCAAGTGGAGCATATTGGGACGAATACAGCGATGAATTAGAATCTAGCAGAGAATGGCATAGAGACCCAAGCACAGCAGGAGAACAACAGCGTGGGCAAGAGAAGAAAGCCGCGCAAAAAGCGTAAGCAACCACCCATTAGATAATGAAAAGGATTTTGTGCAAGAAACGCTAGAGGCAACATTGATAGCAGCGCAAGCATATCTACTAACTACACAACCAGAGCCTAGAGATCCATGGGAGCACATGCATCAAACCGCGATACGAAGCCTTGGGTTAGTAGAGGATAAATTAAGGAAACACCCTCCAGAGGAAAAGGCGACATGTCACAAAGAGAAGCAAAAGGAAAATTTCAAGCGCCAACCCTCGCAAGGCCAAACAAGCGAGTCATCAGGCGACGAAAAAATTAAGGCGCGAAGGGAGGACGCAAGGAATATTATAACACAAGCAAGAGTAAACAATGCGCGTTACGCATGGAGAGAAGAAAACTATGAAGACGACAAAAAAGAGATGGGCGCGCTATGCTTTACCCGAAGGGTTCGCAGAACATGGGTACCCAAAGGATTCAAATTTCCGCACGATCAGCAAAAGTATGATGGGTCACAAGAACCCACGATGTGGTTATTAGACTACCTGCAAGCAGTGGCGGACCGTGACAAGAAACAAAGGACGGGCCGATGGTTTACAATAACAAGGATTCATGACAAAACAAATTGCCTTTATTTAGGACATATATACTCATGTTTTACGGGAAAATGCATATTTGATCTAGGGTGCATATGCTCTCTTTATTTAAAAAACATATTTGAAAATGTGAAAAAATTCCAAACAAAATTTTGGGTGTACATCTCGACAGACTACGTACGCATGACCAAGTTTCGCGCTAAATTGATTTTTGTAGTGTTGTGAGTAAAAAAGACAAAAAAAAAGGTCTCGCGCAAACCCTTATTTTACCACCGAATTTTGTCTTTTTTGCCTAGCCCACGGGAAGAGTCGGATTTTTGTGAAATAACTTGTCTCATGCATAGATTGTGAAGATGTACATGCAACATTTTTTCAAATTTTTTTGACAATTCAAAATATGTTTAAATTGCATTTAAAATAAAGGGAGCATTTGCACCCTAGAGCCAAAAGGCCTCTCCCTGTTTTACGCTTCTAGTCTGAAGCAAACAATATGATTGAAAAACTGGAGCTTGCTTGGCGTTGCAGCACACGGTTAGATTGGAAATGATGATTGGGAGAGCTGCTGATTCGGGGCAGTTTGCTAGCTCGTCAATTGGGATTGAGAGAAAAACGACATGTACAACGGGAATTTTGAGAAACGGGAGAATCACAAAGAGGAGAAACAATTTAGAGATTTACTGCTTCATCGCACATGATGTATTGACTCTAGCTTGCAGCGTGCCTACCAAGTAACTACTGCCGAGTATCAGCATCATCTATACAGCCCAAATCATAGCAAAGTAGCCCATAGCAGTACCCGATGGACTAAATATCTAGACTTCCCACTGGATCTCATGGGCTATATAACTGAATAGTTTTATTTTGCAAGTTTGGAAGACCGGGCCAGGCCCAGTATGGTCCCCAAGAGGATCCGCCTATGCCTGCAAGCAGTGCAAATACTTGGCGGAACGAGAGCAACGGCGATGCAAAGCCTGCAGTTACACCTCACCGGCGCAGCACGGTCATGGTTAAACACACTACCCAATGATTCCATCGGGAGTTGGGGAGAACTGGAGGACCAATTCGCAAGAAATTTTTGGTCGACATATAAACGTCCAGCATCACTAGAAGAAGTCAAGTCATGCATGCAGAGGAAGGATGAAACTCTACGATCCTATATACAGCGGTGGAGTATCATCAAAATGTAACATCCCAGAACGTAGGACAATTTCAGGGTAGACTAGAAGGGCTTTTGTGCATTGCATCTGAAATTACGGGATTTTTTCACGCTTTTGTTTCTAAAACCTAAGAGTGATCGAATCTCTCTTCGAGGGGAATTGGTAAACTCTCGAAGTGCGAAAGGTTTGGGCATGATCTCTTTTGATCCATTGTGGTGAGGAGTGATGATTTAGATTACCAAAAAACCTAGCCATCAATTTTGAAATTGAACTAGTACACATATCAAGTTAGAATTTGAATGATTGAAATTTGAATTAAAAGCACATTTAGAAAGGATAAATAAACATATAAAGAGATAGATAAGCATTAAACATCAATAAAGTTTAGAGAAAACTTAAACTTTATTGATCATCACACATAAGTTATAATGTCTTTACAAAATTCAAGATTCAAAAGAATATTACAAATGTGGAGAGAGCCCAAGATAAATACATAAATAAGAAAAGAAAGATTACAAATATAATTCTAAAGAAGCTAAGAATCTTCTTTCTTCTTTCTCTCTTTCTTTCTTTTCTTCATTCTGATCTTGATATCTGCAAGCAAATCAAAGGAATACAACATATTGTCATGGTAACAATTGACAAGTGTCAATTAGAAATAACAACCACTGTAGATAATCATCAAGGGTTTGGTCTTATCACCAAGGGAACCGGATAGAAATATCCCAGGCCTTGCCGAGGAGGGCAAGACACAACAGCAGCATAGTCACCAGGTGCATGCCATCAGGTGTCACACACCCAGGACATCAGCACTAGGTATAAAAACCTCACAGCAGTGAAACAGGCCGGCTAAAGCCACAGTCGACCAAGACCAACACCACAACACCACCAACATCAACACCCAGCACGCCACCATCACCAGGAACACACCATCACCACCAAGACCAGCATCACCATCACTGAATCATCACACACAAATCAACCCTGCTCATGTGTTGAGCAACAGGGAATGTTTTCACCCCAGCACTTCATCATCAAAACCATCCAGCAAATCCAAAGGCCAACATGGTCACATAGTTCAACTAGGAACTAGGTCAAGTAGCTAGGAGGAGCAGGCTTGCCACAAGAAGCAGGAAATCAGAATACTCCAGAAGAACAAGCTACTCTTCAGCAGCAGGTTACTTTTAAACCAAAGCACACATGAGTGCTGAGAGAAAACTCACAAGTTATTCTCCCAGGCAGACTGCACAAGGCATAGCCACACAAAGAGCAAGCAAAGCCATATAAAGATCAAGCAAAGCTTGATGAAATAGGGCTTTGGTCATCATTTGGATGTCCAGGAGGCCAAGACCTTGGAGGCAAGGCCATCCACAGCACCTACTCCCTAACACACACCTTATCTGGGAATTTCTCAAGGGAAATACTCACAGAAGTAAGAGCTAAGCTAGGAGTGGCACATGGGTTGCCTAGCTACCAAGTTAAAAGCCTAAAACCTAGTCAGCTCTGTTAATCATCTGGGTAAGTGGACAGGGACACTTTTAATCAAATAAGCCACCAGCAGATCACTACAAAGAGTGATCCACTCTCCAAAGCATCAACTTTAAACCCACAGTAGCTGTGAACACCTCAGAGAGGCATCACAGAGAAGCAGTTAGCTAACAGCTACTGCAAGAGCCATCACAGCAGGCTAAAATGATTGCATCACAGCTAGGAAGGATCTAGCTCAGCAAACTAAGCTACATCATTAAATCAGCACAACAAAACACTGCAAGAAAGTGCAGTGAAACTGTTAATGAACACTAGCCAATTGAACAACACATTCAGAATAACTAGAACACATAGTTATCCATGCACTTGATCAAATTGATCAAGATTAGCCACTAGCAAGCCAGCCAACAACAGCAAGTGATGAACAGACCACCAAGCTATACAGTTAACTGAATTAACAAGTTTCAGTTAACAGAGTTAACTGAAACCTTAACTGAAACTAGCAGTAATAGTTACATAAGCATGATCTAGCTTCAACAGTTTAGATCATAGAGCTTAATCAACACATCACAGCCACTGAACATCACAGCATCAGTAGAGGCTGGGGAAGAGACCCAGCATAATAGTAAGTGAAAAGAACACGGCCAGCACAAGCTCCAGAAGGGCATGGCCAGCACAAGCTCCAGGTGAGCTTAGCCAGAACCAGCTCGAGATGGGCCTAGCCAGCATGAAGCAAGCTTCAGAAGAGTGGAGCAGCATGCATGGAGGGCTTGGGGCAAGCTCCAGGAGGGGAGCAAGCTCCAGCTAGACATAGCAAGGTGCAGAGGAGGAGAAGGAGCAGCAAAGCACTTACACAGTGCCCTGGGGATACCACCGTGGCATGGCGAGGCAGTGCCCGCGTGGCCACAACGGCATCGAACCAGAGGAAGACGCCGACGACACGTCGACGCAACAACAAGCTCACCAAGCCCAAGCACCACCATGGACAAGGCCTAGCAACTCGAGGGCAAGCTCGAGGTCGCCATGGCCGGAGTCCCGAGCGTCGGAGGCGAAGGGGATGCAGACGATGAGGACTCAATCGAGCAGATCTCGCAGACAGGCGGAACCGCCGTCGCCTGATCTATCGATTGGGCGGCATCTCGGCGGTGGAGACCGACGGGGCTCGTCGGAATCAAGCGCGGCGGCGGCGCGGCGGCGCAGTCGCCAGGTGAATCGCGAGAGAGGAGAGGAACGGGTGAGCGAGGGGGAAAGGAGGCGGCCGGTCGGAACCGACCGAGCCACTGGTCCGGCTCGACCAGTAGGCTTGGCGCCGACGGGTGGGCCTGGCCCGACAAGTGGGCCAGGGATGGCAGAGAGAGAGAGAGAGGTGAGATGGAGGTGTTTTTAAACCAAAATTAAAAACAGAAATTGATAAAAAGAAAGGGGCTTTTCTAGAAAAAGGCTTTTCAATGTAAATTAAAAGTAGAAAAATAAATGGAATTTCTACAAAAATAACTTTAAGTAACTTTAACTTCTCGAATCACTTAACTAGTGGTTTTGACAAATAAAGGGGGATTTATTCATAATTGTCTTAGACACCTTTCTTTTGAAAGGAAAATCTCTAGAATTAAATCTTATAAAAAGGGGAAATTATAATCTTGAATTAAGATCAAGGAAATCCATTCAGGAATTTGACCTTAGTATTCTTGAATGAATTTAACCTAATCTATATACTCTGATAAAATCATAATTTGAGTATATTCACTTTAAATAATCCACCAAGTAAAAGAAAATTATTAAGATTGAAAGCTTAAAAGGTTTTCTTCTTAATTAGAATAGAACCCATTATCAAAATTGAACTCCATTCCAGGGTATTAAAGAATATTCTTGAATGAAGCAATTTTTAACATATACTCTTTAAAATCATAAGAAGAGTATATAAACCCTAGGATAAGAATAAAATACTTCTGGGGGGTTAAAGGGAATACACACACTATCAAAGAGCATGCATTATTTGAATCTTTAAACATTGCCCTTATCGGACAATGATGCTGTTTTCCAGAACCCGAGGTCCCGGGTCACTTCAACAAATCCGACTGCACTACCTTGCTGTTTGCAGGCAAGTTCACTCTTGCTCATATCTCTTGTTTATCTTTAACAAAGTACTTGCAAATATACCGGTGGTATTATAATTATGATTGCATTAAAAAAGCAAAGGTTCTACTTTTCATGAATGAATATGCTTAGTGGTTAGCAATCATAATGGTTGTCGACCTAGGAAGGTGGGCAGTGGGACCATGGTAAGAGTATGGTGGAGGTCCCACTGTACCGGGAATGTTCACCTAGGACTAATAACCAATGTCGCCAGTGATTCTTGTGCCGTAAAATACGGTCAACCATAGGGTCTGGAATGGGACAGAAGAGTCAGCTGTATCTTTTCCCTCATGCATATCAACGGACCGGCCGTTTCGGAGCAGTCGTCTCCCTGCGCGGAGCTTCGGGATGGGTGGATTCCCCCTAATGAATTCACGATTCTGGTGGTCTATGATGGATTGCGACAATGACGGGGGTAGAGTGCCGAGGCCGGTGTTACCACAGTGCGTAACCAGAAACCGGTAGGGGTGACTCTTTGCCTAGGAAAGGCAAGTATGCCGAGGTCGGCAACTACTAAACTATAGACCGGCGAGGGTAGCGAACCGAAGTTGGAGCCGCAAAAGGGTGGGTATGGACGGTCGCGGGAAGGAACACTGATTGGCTCGGATCAACGGCTGGGCCCCATACCAAGGAAGTGTGGACGGGAAAGTACGTCCGATTGTGCAGCAAAGTGTTGATCTCCTATGGGTACAAGTGACCACCTATGCAGAGTGTACAAAAAGTAGCAAGATACTCGCTGTTCCGGGAAGGAGCTACGAACATGGCAGGAAAGGAGCCCATCGAAGCTCTAATCAACCTGTGAAGACTGACGGACATAGTTCTTTGAATAAAATCAATCTTTGAAGAAATGCTTACAAAAAAACTGCATTTGGCCTAAGACTTTTTAGTCTATGGTCGTAGCTAGTGCATCAAACACCTCTATCCTGTTAAATGAACTTGTTGGGTAACGCTCGTTACTCACCCCACTCCTTTTTAACCCTTGCTTAGAGTCGGAGAACCAGTTTGAAGAAACCAAAGGAAGCCCGAAGGACTACGAGGAGGTCTACTATGAAGAACCAGACTTAACCGGAGGAGTCAAAGGCATTGATTACACCATCTCCTATGGTCTCGACGAAGGAAACGAAGAGGAGGCCGACAATTAGAATCGAAGGATAGGAACTTTGGTCGCATCGGATACTTAGAATAAAGCGACTGGAGTTAAGCACCATGTTTAGTCTACTACTTTCTGTTGTAACTAAGGTTTGTAGTATCAACTTAGAACCACCTAGTGTTCCTCTTTGGACCGAGGAGGAACTGGAATCCTTTGTAACATTATGTCTTGTAATATTTAGTGCTTGAATAAAGACCGCTATGTTTCTTTTGTACCACTCTGAGGGATGTAATATTTGTGAATTGGTACTTCACGAGTGTTATATCAACGACTTGCATACTACAATATGCAGTGGTATGCTGGGTCACCACAGTTGGTATCAGAGCAAAAGCTTTGACCTTAGGTTGGACGCCTAGTTAATGGGAACGACCTGTAGGAGTCAAATAGGAATAGTAAAGAGTTCTCTAAAATTGTTGTGATGTTATTCACTTGAGAATAACACAGTCATACTTTTTAGTGTTATAATTCTTTATTGTTACTATTATGATGCATCATGTACTAATTTTATCTTTTATACTGCCAGGATGGCACGCACAAGGCCGTCAAGCACCGTGCAAGTTAGGGACGTGACTCTGGATGACTACGATGGGAACTTAGCCGATATGTTGAGAGGCATCTTGCTTGAGTGCGGGTGTGAAACCCGTGTTCCAGTCAAGAAGTATGCATACTATGAGGGAAAGATCTTTCAGAAGTACAAGGTAGGGATCATGCTTCCTGCCAAATTGGGCATGAGCTTGATCATGCCAGCTGGAGAGGCACGCACTGTTAGTGTAGCCTACAAGATAGCGGTGATGAGAGCCATAACTGATATCCGGGAGCATAAAACAGAGAAGTTATTAGGAACTAAGTTCACTCACATCCCACACGACGAGGAAGGAGAAGATCCTTGTCGGGATAACTACAAGTTTGCGAAGAGACACCCACATGCCGCAGCAGAGCACATGGACAGGTGTAAGCATCTGCTTAGCGTGTTCTACCACGTACACGGAGCACTAGTGGGAGAGATACAGAGTCTAGTGGACGAGATCACCGAGTCGACACCTACTCCGTGGTGTACGGGGGATACTTATGGACCACCAAGGGCACAAACTCCAGCCTTTTCGACTGGAGACTTTATTAACTTAGATGAGGAAATAGACCCTGAGGAGCGGGAGTTCTAGCCCAAGGCTGAACCGGAGATGCCACCAGCACACTTTGCACATGGCTCGACTAGAGCCGGATACGAGGCAGGTTTGGAGTCATGGGGAATGCCTCATAATGATAGTCTAGGGGGAAACTCCATGGGTTGGTGTTACGGTGAGTATATGGGAACGGCCGGAGACCCGATTCCATGTGATTCAGAGCATGAGGTCACGAGTCAGTTTAGAGTTGTTCACCGCACTGGAGACGTGGTGGGAAAACCTATAGAGATATATTCGGATGTGGCAGAGGAGTTACCTGCTCATATGGAGCGTGGGGAATACTCTAGACCTAAGGTGGAGAGGGGTACTACCGATGTTGTTTACCCATCATTGAGTAGTTATCTGGGAATGACTGATTTCAACTTAGGTACTACACCCGATTATGACTTTTTCCCGGCAGAGTCATCTTATGCCCCTGCTTCACTAAGGAGGACATCAAGAGCTACCGGTTGGACACCGGGGATGTATCGGGAGTGCGACTACCCGTAGAGGACCACCACCAAGATGGAGGCGACATGTTTTGTGACATATGTACCATATGTGTAATATGTAGTGTTTGCTTTCGCAGTTTGAATAAGTGAGTGTAGTTACTCACATGATGATAGGTTATGTAAGACTATGTTCCTTTTCCATGTATATACATGGTATATGTTTGGTGTGATTTGGCTATGTTTTACTTGGATTTTCATTGTGTGACTAACACTGTGCATAAGTTGAGCTTAGAAAGCATGAGCATGATGTAATTATGAGTTTCGCTTAATGTAACAGGGTTAGGGGGATAGAATGGCGATGGTAGTTGGTGAAGAATCTGAACAACAGAGGATGGAAAATGAAGCCAAGGCTAAGGAGGCAGCCGATGCAGCAGCAAGGGAACCATTACCACAGCCACCACCATTCCTTACGCAGCAAGATTTCGCTCAGTATATGAGGACAGCAGACGAGAGACAGCGAATGCTTATTGAGTGTCAAATAAAGATGGTGCAGGATATGATGGACCGTGGTCGTGAAGTTCGGAATGATGGAGTACATGGAATCTCGTTGGCAGATTTCCGGAACACAAGACCACTTCCTTTTGCATCAGCACAGGAGCCAATGGACACGAAAGACTGGCTATTGGACACCGAGAGGAAGCTTAACACAGTAAATTGCAATGATAGTGAGAAGCTTAGGTATGCCACACATCTACTATGTGGACCTGCAGCAGCATGGTGGGACAATATTGTGGCCATACATCCTCCAGGAAGGGTATTCACCTGGGAGGAATTTAAGAAGAAGTTCAGGGAAGCAAATGTACCAGAGAGTATCATGGAACTGAAGAGAAGGGAATTTGAAAATCTCACGCAGAATGACAAGTCAATTATGAAGTATGTCAGGGAATTCTCTCTTCTATCTCGTTATGCTTCAGAGGGCGTGAATACTGATGAGAAGCGGATGAAACGATTCATGAGAGGACTACATCCAGGTGCAAGGTTACAGTTAAGGATGTTAAAGGCAGCAAATTTTCAAGAGCTCGTCAATGCAGCTATCACCATGGAAGATGATTACAAGCAAGTCCAAGATGATAGGAGGAAGAAGGCCAAGATCGAACCTAGGAGGTATCCAGATGCCAAGCCAACTCCTTATATCAAGTTCAAACCCAAGTACAAGACCGGAGGGAATACTATACCTCGTGGTACTACAAGTGGGAACAAGGATATCATTTGCCGCGGTTGTGGTGCGCGAGGGCATATAGAGAGGAATTGTCATCAACCTAGAATCATCTGCTTTGGATGCAAGAAAGGTGGACATATGATAAAAGATTGTCCTAAAAGGGGCCGGAGTGGAGGCCGAGGTACAGGGGGAGAAATGCACCGGGGTGGAGGTTTTGGAGGCGGTAAGAGTAAGAAGTCAACTTATGGGAGGTTGAATTGCACTAATCTCGAGGAAGTGGATCAATCCGACAAGACCGTGATAGGTACGCTCAAGCTCCTATCTCATCCCGGCAAAGTACTTTTTGATACCGTTGCTACTACCTCATTCATTTTGCAAGAATTTGTTGATCTTTATGGGATTCCGTGCAATAAACTAGAATACCCCATTACTGTTTTATCTGCGGGGGGCAAGATCTTAGTCACTCACCTCAGGCAAGAGCAGGTCATTATGATCCACGATTGCGTTTACCTAGCCGATCTCTTTCTTATCCCTATGAAGGATATGGCTGTAATCCTCGGAATGGATTGGTTGGAAGAAAATGGAGCTCAGATTGACTGCAGAGAGAAAACTGTATCACTTAGGAGCCCAGGAGGGGGAAGGATAGTGTACCAAGGAGACCGATATGCACATGTTGAAGTTCAACTACAACTCAATGCTCTAAAGGAATCCAGACTTGAGGATATTCCAGTGGTTAATGAATTCCAAGACGTATTTCCACAGGAACTACCAGGAATGCCACCAGATAGGGAAATTGAGTTTACCATTGACTTAATTCCAGGCACAGCACCTATAGCTCAGGCACCATACAAGATGGGACCCAAGGAACTGGTTGAACTAAAAGAACAGTTGGATGAGCTAGAGCAGAAAGGTTTCATACAAGAAAGTATTTCACCTTGGGGAACACCGGTAATCTTTGTTGATAAGCGGGATGGAGGATGTAGGATGTGTGGAGACTACAGAAACCTCAACAATGTCACCATCAAGAACAAATATCCTTTGCCGAGAATACAAGACTTATTTTATCAAGTTATAGGCGCCGGAGTATTTTCAAAGATAGACCTTCGATCAGGGTATCACCAGATTAAGATCAAGAAGGAAGATGTTCCAAAGACAGCTTTTGTGTCAAGGTACGGACACCATGAGTATTTAGTTGTACCTTTTGGATTAACAAATGCACCAGCGATCTTCATGAACCTCATGAACAAGATCTTTATGCCATACTTGGATAAGTTTGTGATAGTGTTCATCGATGATATTTTGATCTACTCCAAGGATAAGGAGGAACATGCCAAGCATTTGAGGATTGCTTTACAAATTCTATGAGAACATCAGTTATATGCCAAGTTCAGTAAGTGTGAGTTTTGGCTAGACCAAGTAGAGTTCCTTGGACATGTGATTAGTAAAGAAGGTATAGCAGTAAACCCAAGCAAGGTAGCATCTGTTTTGGAATGGGAGTCACCAAAGAATGTCCAACAGATCAGGGGATTTCTGGGAATGGCAGGATACTATAGAAGATTTATAGAAGGATTTTCTAAGATTGCAGGACCGATGACCAAGTTACTCCGGAAAAATACACCGTTTGTTTGGACGGATGAATGTGAGGTTAGTTTTCAAACACTTAAGGATAAGCTAACCACAGCACCTGTGTTAGCCGTACCGGAAACTGGCAAGGATTATACCGTCTATTGTGATGCATCCAAGAATGGACTTGGGTGTGTTTTAACGCAAGATTGAAAAGTGACAGCATATGGGTCAAGACAATTACGACCACATGAAGTTAATTACCCAACACACGATCTGGAACTAGCAGCCGTGGTGTTTGCACTAAAGGGATGGAGGCATTTTCTTTATGGAGCGAAGTGTGAACTGTATACGGATCACAAAAGTCTCAAATACTTCTTTACTCAGAAGGAATTGAACATGAGGCAGCGTAGATGGTTAGAATTGATCAAGGATTATGATTTGACCATCAACTATACACCAGGGAAGGCCAATGTGGTAGCCGACGCTTTAAGCCGGAAGAGTACAGATACCCAACCACTAAACCAAGAACTTCCCAAGGAACTACTTATGGATTTAGAAAGGTTGGATATTCAATGTCTTGAAGTACAATCTTTAGGTAGTTCAGCTACCGAGAAGGTAATGGAAGAACGACACAGCGATCTCAAGTACACAATAATTCGAAGACAAGATGAAGATGCATTTATTGCTGAAGAAATCCGCCGGATTAAGGAGGGTAGACCATCAGAATTCTGTCTGGGTGATTTTAGTTCACTCTAGTTTCATGACCGAATATGTGTGTCGGACATACCAGAGATCAAGGAATTGATACTAAAGGAAGCACACGAGACACCATATTCTATACACCCGGGAAGCACAAAGATGTACATGGATCTTAAGGAATTGTTCTGGTGGAATAACATGAAACGAGAGATAGCTAAGTTCGTGTCAGAATGTCATACCTGTCAAAGAGTGAAAGCAGAACATCAAAGCCCTGCTGGACTCATGCAACCTTTAAGTATTCCCGAATGGAAGCGGGAAGAAATTGGGATGGACTTTATCATAGGATTACCACTAACACCGAGGAAAAAGGACATGATATGGGTAATAGTTGACCGACTAACAAAAAGTGCACATTTCCTAGCTGTCAATCAGAAAGATTCCGGAGAAAAGTTAATAAATCTTTATGTTCAAGAGATAGTAAGCAAACATGGAGTACCAAAGACAATAGTATCGGATCGAGGATCCGTATTCACCTCAGCTTTTTGGACTCAATTACGTGAAGCTTTAGGATCCAAGCTGGACTTTAGCACTGCTTATCATCCACAGACAGGAGGTCAGATGGAGAGGACCAATCAGATTCTAGAAGATATGCTTAGGGCATGTGCTTTAGACTTCGGAGGGTCATGGGAAGAGCACTTACCTCTAGCAGAGTTCTCTTATGACAATAGTTATCAAAGCAGCATTCAAATGGCACCATTCAAAGCACTTTATGGGAGGAAGTGCCGATCACCGATTTGTTGGTATGAACCAGGAGCTAGTAAGGAGTTTCATCCAGACTATGTCAAGGAGAAACAACATGCAATTGATGTCATTCGAGACCGACTGAAGATTGCGCAAAGTTGACAGAAAAGCTATGCAGATTCCAAGAGGAGGAAATGGGAACCTCAGGTGGGGGACATGGTTTATCTAAGAATTAGTCCCATGAAAGGAGTGCATCATTTTGGAGTCAAGGGGAAACTTAGCCCAAGATATACTGGACCATTTAAGATTTTGAGTCAGAGTCGAGGAGTAGCCTTTGAGTTAGAACTGCCAAAGGAATTATCAAAGGTTCACAATGTATTTCATGCTTCTCAACTTCGCAAGTGTATGAAGACACCAGATGAAACTATATCTTACAATGAGGTCGAAGTGCAAGCTGATTTGACCTATATTGAAGAACCATCAAAGATTTTGGCAGAGAATTGGAAGCAACTCCATAATAGGGCCATCAAGTATTGCAAAGTACAATGGAAGCATCACCCGAAAAGAGAAGCTACTTGGGAGAAGGAAGAGGATTTAAGAACAGCCTATCCAGATTTCTTCAGGTATATCTCACCCCAAACTTCGGGACAAAGTTTATATTAAGGGGGGAAGTCTGTAACATCCCAGAACGTAGAACAATTTCGGGGTAGACTAGAAGGGCTTTTGTGCATTGCATCTAAAATTACGGGATTTTTTCGCGCTTTTGTTTCTAAAACCTAAGAGTGATCAAATCTCTCTTCGAGGGGAATTGGTAAACTCTCGAAGTGCGAAAGGTTTGGGCATGATCTCTTTTGATCCATTGTGGTGAGGAGTGATGATTTAGATTACCAAAAAACCTAGCCATCAATTTTGAAATTGAACTAGTACACATATCAAGTTAGAATTTGAATGATTGAAATTTGAATTAAAAGCACATTTAGAAAGGATAAATAAACATATAAAGAAATAGATAAGCATTAAACATCAATAAAGTTTAGAGAAAACTTAAACTTTATTGATCATCACACATAAGTTACAATGTCTTTACAAAATTCAAGATTAAAAAGAATATTACAAATGTGGAGAGAGCCCAAGACAAATACATAAATAAGAAAAGAAAGATTACAAATATAATTCTAAAGAAGCTAAGAATCTTCTTTCTTCTTTCTCTCTTTCTTTCTTTTCTTCATTCTGATCTTGATATCTGCAAGCAAATCAAAGGAATACAACATATTGTCATGGTAACAATTGACAAGTGTCAATTAGAAATAACAACCACTGTAGATAATCATCAAGGGTTTGGTCTTATCACCAAGGGAACCGGATAGAAATATCCCAAGCCTTGCCGAGGAGGGCAAGACACAACAGCAGCATAGTCGCCAGGTGCATGCCATCAGGTGTCACACACCCAGGACATCAGCACTAGGTATAAAAACCTCACAGCAGTGAAACAGGCCGGCTAAAGCCACAGTCGACCAAGACCAACACCACAACACCACCAACATCAACACCCAGCACGCCACCATCACCAGGAACACACCATCACCACCAAGACCAGCATCACCATCACTGAATCATCACACACAAATCAACCCTGCTCATGTGTTGAGCAACAGGGAAGGTTTTCACCCCAGCACTTCATCATCAAAACCATCCAGCAAATCCAAAGGCCAACATGGTCACATAGTTCAACTAGGAACTAGGTCAAGCAGCTAGGAGGAGCAGGCTTGCCACAAGAAGCAGGAAATCAGAATACTCCAGAAGAACAAGCTACTCTTCAGCAGCAGGTTACTTTTAAACCAAAGCACACATGAGTGCTGGGAGAAAACTCACAAGTTATTCTCCCAAGCAGACTGCACAAGGCATAGCCACACAAAGAGCAAGCAAAGCCATGCAAAGATCAAGCAAAGCTTGATGAAATAGGGCTTTGGTCATCATTTGGATGTCCAGGAGGCCAAGACCTTGGAGGCAAGGCCATCCATAGCACCTACTCCCTAACACACACCTTATCTGGGAATTTCTCAAGGGAAATACTCACAGAAGTAAGAGCTAAGCTAGGAGTGGCACATGGGTTGCCTAGCTACCAAGTTAAAAGCCTAAAACCTAGAGAACCATCAGCTCTGTCAATTAAAATTGACCAAGACCAAGTTAATCATCTAGGTAAGTGGACAGGGACATTTTTAATCAAATAAGCCACCAGCAGATCACTACAAAGAGTGATCCACTCTCCAAAGCATCAACTTTAAACCCACAGTAGCTGTGAACACCTCAGAGAGGGATCACAGAGAAGCAGTTAGCTAAAAGCTACTGCAAGAGCCATCACAGCAGGCTAAAATGATTGCATCACAGCTAGGAAGGATCTAGCTCAGCAAACTAAGCTACATCATTAAATCAGCATAACAGAACACTGCAAGAAAGTGCAGTGAAACTGTTAATGAACACTAGCCAATTGAACAACACATTCCGAATAACTAGAACACATAGTTATCCATGCACTTGATCAAATTGATCAAGATTAGCCACTAGCAAGCCAGCCAACAACAGCAAGTGATGAACAGACCACCAAGCTATACAGTTAACTGAATTAACAAGTATCAGTTAGCAGAGTTAACTGAAACCTTAACTGAAACTAGTAGTAATAGTTACATAAGCATGATCTAGCTTCAACAGTTTAGATCATAGAGCTTAATCAACACATCACAGCCACTGAACATCACAGCATCAGTAGAGGCTGGGGAATAGACCCAGCATAACAGTAAGTGAAAAGAACACGGCCAGCACAAGCTCCAGAAGGGCATGGCCAGCACAAGCTCCAGAAGGGAATGGCCAGCACAAGCTCCAGGTGAGCTTAGCCAGAATCAGCTCGAGATGGGCCTAGCCAGCATGAAGCAAGCTTCAGAAGAGTGGAGCAGGATGCATGGAGGGCTTGGGGCAAGCTCCAGGAGGGGAGCAAGCTCCAGCTAGACACAGCAAGGTGCAGAGAAGGAGAAGGAGCAGCGAAGCACTTACACAGCGCCCTGGGGATACCACCGTGGCATGGCGAGGCAGTGCCCATGCGGCCACGATGGCATCGAACCAGAGGAAGACGCCGACGACACGTCGACGCAACAACAAGCTCACCAAGCCCAAGCACCACCGTGGACAAGGCCTAGCAACTCGAGGGCAAGCTCGAGGTCGCCATGGCCGGAGTCCCGAGGGTCGGAGGTGAAGGGGATGCAGACGATGAGGACGCAATCGAGCAGATCTCGCGGACAGGCAGAACCGTCGTCGCCTGATCTATCGATTGGGCGGCATCTCGGCGGTGGAGACCGACGGGGCTCGTCGGAATCAAGCGCGGCGGCGGCACGGCGGCGCAGTCGCCAGGTGAATCGCGAGAGAGGAGAGGAACGGGTAAGCGAGGGGGAAAGGAGGAAGCCGGTCGGAACCGACCGAGCCACTGGTCCGGCTCGACCAGTAGGCTTGGCGCCGACAGGTGGGCCTGGCCCAACAAGTGGGCCAGGGATGGCAGAGAGAGAGGTCAGAGAGAGGTGTTTTTAAACCGAAATTAAAAACAGAAATTGATAAAAAGAAAGGGGCTTTTCTCGAAAAAGGCTTTTCAATGTAAATTAAAAGTAGAAAAATAAATGGAATTTCTACAAAAATAACTTTAAGTAGCTTTAACTTCTCGAATCACTTAACTAGTGGTTTTGACAAATAAAGGGGGATTTATTCATAATTGTCTTAGACACCTTTCTTTTGAAAGGAAAATCTCTAGAATTAAATCTTATAAAAAGGGGAAATTATAATCTTGAATTAAGATCAAGTAAATCCATTCAAGAATTTGACCTTAGTATTCTTGAATGAATTTAACCTAATCTATATACTCTGATAAAATCATAATTTGAGTATATTCACTTTAAATAATCCACCAAGTAAAAGAAAATTATTAAGATTGAAAGCTTAAAAGGTTTTCTTCTTAATTAGAATAGAACCCATTATCAAAATTGAACTCCATTCCACGGTATTAAAGAATATTCTTGAATGAAGCAATTTTTAACATATACTCTTTAAAATCATAAGAAGAGTATATAAACCCTAGGATAAGAATAAAATACTTCTGGGGGGTTAAAGGGAATACACACACTATCAAAGAGCATGCATTATTTGAATCTTTAAACATTGCCCTTATCGGACAATGATGCTGTTTTCTAGAACCCGAGGTCCCGGGTCACTTCAACAAATCCGACTGCACTACCTTGCAGTTTGCAGGCAAGTTCACTCTTGCTCATATCTCTTGTTTATCTTTAACAAAGTACTTGCAAATATACCGGTGGTATTATAATTATGATTACATTATAAAAGCAAAGGTTCTGCTTTTCATGAATGAATATGCTTAGTGGTTAGCAATCATAATGGTTGTCGACCTAGGAAGGTGGGCAGTGGGACCATGGTAAGAGTATGGTGGAGGTCCCACTGTACCGGGAATGTTCACCTAGGACTAATAACCAATGTCGCTAGTGATTCTTGTGCCATAAAATACGGTCAACCATAGGGTCTGGAATGGGACGGAAGAGTCAGCTGTATCTTTTCCCTCATGCATATCAACGGACCGGCCATTTCGGAGCAGTCGTCTCCCTGCACGGAGCTTCAGGATGGGTGGATTCCCCCTAATGAATTCACGCTTCTGGCGGTCTATGATGGATTGCGGCAACGATGTGGGTAGAGTGCCGAGGCCGGTGTTACCACAGTGCGTAACCGGAAACCGGTAGGGGGTGACTCTTTGCCTAGGAAAGGCAAGTATGCCGAGGTCGGCAACTACTAAACTGTAGACCGGCGAGGGTAGCGAACCGAAGTTGGAGCCGCAAAAGGGTGGGTATGCACGGTCACGGGAAGGAACAATGATTGGCTCGGATCAACGGCTGGGCCCCATACCAAGGAAGTGTGGACGGGAAAGTACGCCCGATTGTGCAGCAAAGTGTTGATCTCCTATGGGTACAAGTGACCACCTCTGCAGAGTGTACAAAAATATCAAGATACTCCCTGTTCCGGGAAGGAGCTACAAACACGGCAGGAAAGGAGCCCATCGAAGCTCTAATCAACCTGTGAAGACTGACGAACATAATTTTTTAGATAAAATCAATCTTTGAAGAAATGCTTACAAAAAAACTGCATTTGGCCTAAGACTTTTTAGTCTATGGTCGTAGCTAGTGCATCAAACACCTCTATCCTGTTAAATGAACTTGTTGGGTAACGCTCGTTACTCACCCCACTCCTTTTTAACCCTTGCTTAGAGTTGGAGAACCAGTTTGAAGAAACCGAAGGAAGCCCGAAGGACTATGAGGAGGTCTACTATGAAGAACCGGACTTAACCGAAGGAGTTGAAGGCATTGATTACACCATCTCCTATGGTCCCGACGAAGGAAACGAAGAGGAGGCTGACAATTAGAATCGAAGGATAGGAACTTTGGTCGCATCGGATACTTAGAATAAAGCGACTAGAGTTAAGCACCATGTTTAGTCTACTACTTTCTGTTGTAACTAAGGTTTGTAGTATCAACTTAGAACCACCTAGTGTTCCTCTTTGGACCGAGGAGGAACTGGAATCCTTTGTAACATTATGGCTTGTAATATTTAGTGCTTGAATAAAGACCGCTATGTTTCTGTTGTACCACTCTGTGGGATGTAATATTTGTGAATTGGTACTTCACGAGTGTTATATCAATGACTTGCATACTACAACATGCAGTGGTATGCTGGGTCACCACACAAAAATTCCGCAGAAGACGTCTCCGACGAGTGGGCAGTCGATGCTTTTTCAGCTGGCCTTCACCGTTCGGACCTCGTGGAGGAGCTAGGGAGAACAAAGCCTAAGACAGTATCGGAATTAATGGAAGTAGCCAATAGATTCGCCGACGGAGAGGACGCATACAACAATAAAAGGGGACGCTCGCCAGAAGTCGACAGAGTAAGCAGACAAAGGCGAAGGTACCGCAATGAAGATGGCCACGCAAGGCGAAATCAGATAGCCGCAGGCTATGAGAGAAGAGATGAGGAAGGCTATGAAAGCAGGGAGTTTCAGGGAGAAGGCAAGCATAGAACAGAGAAGCCTAAGTACTCCGGACCATCAGCAGAAGACATGCTCCATGGTCCCTGTCGCATCCATTACGCGTACTTAGATGGGAAGAGGGTCTCTAATCACCAGATGAAGGACTGTAGAACATTCTTAAGGTTGCAAAACGCTATGGACCAAAACAAAGGATATCAAGTGCAACGTCTAGCAAAACATCTGGAATCAAAAGTGTACATATCTGCAATGATCCAACCAGTGCCGAAATCCAAGAAAGAACAGAAGATCATATCCAGACAAGTAAATCTAGTAATATCGTCACCACCAGCCACAACATAGTACTTGAAATGGCCCGATCAACCAGTCAGGTTCAGCAGAGTAGACCACCCAAGGAAAGTACCAAGGCCAGGGCATGCGCCCATGGTGTTGAAAGCGCAAATAGGGGGATATGATGTTGGGCGAGTATTTATGGATGTAGGAAGCGGCATAAATTTAATATACGCAAGAACCCTGAAGGCGATGTGCATCTCGTTGGAAAGCCTAAAGCCCACAGATTGCTCCTTCCTCGGAATAGTACCAGGAGGCACAAATTACCCCCTCGGGAGAATAGAACTCGACGTTTGCTTTGGCAATAGTAGCAATTATCGCAGAGAAAAATTAGAGTTCGAAGTCATGGACTGGCCTTCACAGTACCATGCAATCCTAGGGTGTCCAGCATTTGCAAAGTTCATGGCAGTACCCCATTATGCATATCTCACACTCAAAATCCTAGGACCTAAAGGAACAATTACAGTTCAAGGCAGCTTCGAAGTGTCCAACACTTGTGACAAAGAATTCAACAGGCTGGCGCAAACCTTCAGCATGACAGCAGAATACGCAAGCTTGAAATGCGAAACCGGCCATAACGTGCTACCCAACGTGGGACGATCCCTGCCAGATCAGGCTTTCGATGCAATCCAAGACTCGAAGAAAATCCAGGTCTACCCTACAGACCCGAACAAGACTACCTCCATAGCAGTAAACCTGGATCCCACATAGGAAAGCGCGCTCATCGAGTTCCTCCATGAGCGCTGGGAAATCTTTGCCCGGTGTCCCTCAGACATGCTAGGGGTTCCCAGGGAACTCATTGAGCACGCACTAAACGTGGATCCCAAAGCAAAGCCAGTCAAGCAACCATTGAGACGGTTTGACGAACCCAAAAGGAAAGCAATAGCATCCAAGTTACACAGGCTAGAAAATGCAGGATTCATCTGAGAAATCAAAACATCGACTTGGGTATCTAATCCAGTTATTGTCCCCAAGAAAAACACAGACGTACAAAGAGTGTGCATCGACTACACATCTCTGAACAAACACTGTCCAAAGGATCCCTTTCCCCTTCCTCGCATTGATCAAATAATAGACTCAACAGCAGGGTGCGCAAGGTTTTCCTTTCTGGACGCATATTCTGGTTATAACCAGATCAAATTTAAGAAAGAAGATGAGGAAAAAATAGCTTTTATCACACCATACGGCATGTTCTGCTATCAAGCCATGCCTTTTGGTTTAAAAAACGCAGGAGCAACCTACCAGCGGATGATGCAAAACTGCCTCGGAAGTCAAATAGGATGCAACATTCAAGTCTACATTGACGACGTTGTCATCACCACAAGAAAAGAAGAGTCATTAATCAGTGATTTGGCAGAAACCTTCGACAACCAAAACAGGTACAAGCTCAAGCTTAACCCGACAAAATGTTCCTTTGGGGTATCAGAAGGACAACTTCTAGGTTTCCTGGTATTAGCAAGAGGAATAGAAGCCAACCTAGAGAAGATTCAAGCAATATTAACAATGGGGAAACCAACAAAGTTGCACGACGTCCAGAAGCTTGTCGGGCACGTCGCAGCGCTAAGTCGATTCGTCGCACAATTGGGAGAAAAAGTGCTTCCTTTTTATGCACTCATGAAAAAAAACAGGCGACAAATTCGAGTGGACAGAAGAAGCAGATGCAGCCTTTGCACAATTGAAGAAAGTGCTCTCCACACCACCGGTGTTGGTCGCACCAAATGAAAAAGAGCTGCTACTATTATATATTCCCGCAACACATCAAGTGGTAAGCACGGTGTTAGTAGTCGAAAGAAACGAAGAGGGAAAAGCTCATGGAGTACAGAGGCCAGTGTATTTCCTCAGTGAAGTACTATCCCCAACAAAGCAGAGGTACCCGCACTATCAGAAGCTCGCATACAGCGTATTCACAATAGCAAGAAAGCTATGACAGTATTTCACGGTGCATCCAATCATAGTGGTTAACAAAGCAACACTATCCAATATATTGAACAACCCGTCAGCAACAGGATGTGTCTCCCTATGGGGAATCGAATTGTCACCCCTGGACATCACGTACAAAAAGCGAAAGGCAATTAAATCCCAAGTATTACCGGAGTTCACAGCAGAGTGGCTAGAGCTACAAAACACAGGGCCACCAGATCTATCAAGTGTGTGGACAATGTACTTCAACGGGTCAAAAAGAATCCAAGGCGCAGGAGCAGGAGTAGTTCTGATATCACCGCAAGGCGACAAGTTAAAGTATGTTTTAAGAATGAGTTTCCCTCAAGCTTCCAACAATGAAGCCGAATACGAGGCTCTGCTCCACGGAATGAAAATGGCCAAAGCATGCAGAGCAACTCGACAAAAAATATTCGGGGACTCGAATCTTGTCGTCCAACAAGTGATGAACCGATGTGACGCCGTCAGTGACAACATGACAGCATACAGAAACTTATACTACTATCTTGAGGAAACATTCGATGGATGCGAAGTTTCGCATGTCAGCAGAGCCAGCAACAAGGAAGCCAACAATTTAGCAAATATCGGGTCCCAATGCCTGCCTATACCACCGAGAGTCTTTTGGGAAGAGATCATAGAAAGATCAATAAAAACCAACAAAAATTTGACTACGGAAGGGCAAGGTCAGCACTCAACAACATGCTCGGGGGCTGTCAAAGGAAGCGCCACAGAACCCGAAGAAGTTATGATGATTGAAGAAACTTGGATGCAGCCATACTTGGCGTACATGGTAAACAAAACACTACCCAAAGACACAATAGAAGCAAAAAGGATAATACGACGATCCAAGGCTTTTGTCGTGTTACAAGGGAAGCTGTACAAGAAAAGTATAACTGGCGTTTTACAACGCTGCGTCACTCCCCAGGAAGGACAAGAAATATTAAAGGATATTCACGCAGGAGTATGCGGGCATCATGCTAGCAGCAGGGCTATTGCAGCAAAAGCTTTTCGTGCAGGGTTGTACTGGTTAACAGCCATCGAAGACGTGAAAGATATAGTCAGAAAGTGTGAAGCTTGTCAATGGTTCGCATCTCGACCACATGCGCCAGCAGCAGAGCTACAGCCGATACCATTAGCATGGCCCTTCGCACAATGGGGGCTCGACATGGTGGGGAAATTACATAAGTCTTGGCTAGGAGGGCATGTCTACATGTTGGTGGCAGTAGACAAATTTACCAAATGGGTAGAAGCAGCCCCAGTAACAACCCAAGATTCCACAGCGGCAATCAACTTCATCAAGTCTATAGTATTCTGCTTTAGCGTACCGCACAGCATCATCACAGACAATGGGACAAACTTCACATCAAAAGAGTTCAAGAGTTACTGTGAAAATATGGGAATAAAACTGAAATTCGCATCTGTAGCGCATCCAAAGACAAACGAACAGGTGGAGAAAGCCAATGGCTTAATATGCAACGGGATAAAAAAGAGGCTGTTAGCACCCTTGGAGAAAGCCAAACACGCTTGGGTAGACAAGCTACCCTCCGTGCTCTGGAGTCTTCGAACAACGCCCAATGCAGCTACCCAAGAAACTCCATTTTTCCTGGTCCACGGTGCAGAAGCCGTGCTTCCAGTCGAAATAACCCATGAGGTCCCAAGAATCACGGCTTACGACGAAACGACTTCCACAGAAGCACTACAAGACGACGTTGATGCACTCGACGAAGCAAGAGATGTAGCACTCGTCAGAGCCATGCAATATCAGCAAAATCTATGAAATTATCATAGCAGTCGAGTTCGTCTGTGATCTTTCGTGGTAGGAGATCTAGTCTTATGACTCAAGCAGGATGGTCATGGAAAATTGGAGTCCCCATGGGTGGGACCTTACATTGTGACAGAAGTAATACCAGGAGGAGCGTATCGACTACAAGACAAGAAAACGGGGAAAGATGAGAGCAACCCATGGAATGCAGAGCAACTACGGTGGTTCTATGCATAGAAGGAGTATGGCGACAAGAAACCTTCGAGTTATGACCCTCTGAACATGAGGCCACAGGTTGGGTTCTTTGGGTCAACTCGACAATATGTATGAGTATATTTCTTTCCACCCGGGGGCTCAGACCCTCGAGTTGTATGAAATAAAATAAACAAGTTATTAAGATTAGGTATCCGTGATTATTTGAGATATATTACAAGGTTGTTCGCAACCCGATATTCGACAAAAGCACGGTTCAAGGTAACCCGATAATGCATCAAAAGCATACCTCGGAATGATAATTCGTTCCCATGGTCTATTAATAGAGATGGCACAAGATAAAATTCATCACAACTATTTATTATAGATAACACGCAAAAGGATAACCAGAACAAGAGATTACATAAAAGGAGTATCTACTGAAAGTGCACTTCAGCTTCGTACTCCTTTTGGCACTGAGTATAATCGTAGATCTTCACATCAAGCTTCGACGTACCGCAGTGGTAGTCAAAGATCATGAAGAAACCTTGATGGAGGTCATGGTCTTCTGCAAATTGAGCCCAGCCACCCTTGAAGTAGATCTCGCCGTCTCCATCGTGCCAGACTTCCACTTCATAAGGAGTTCCTCCTTCAGAGTGTTTGCGAAGAACTGCTTCCTGCAGCTCCCGTCCATCCATGAACTTGGTGAACTTCAGTGGTACCCGCTAAATCTCGCGGCATTGAGCGCCGGTGATGCAGAAGAAGGAATACATTTTTGGCGGAGGAGGAGGAGAAGCATTATGTGCCGGAGCACTTGGACCTGGGGCAGCAGTGGAAACCCTGGGCTTATTCTTACTTCCCACAGGGCGGCCAGGGCGCCGCTTCACAGGAGCAGACGACGAGGCTACTGCAGCAGGGTCCTTGGACTTGTTCTTACTGCCGCGAGGGTGGCCGCGACCTCGCTTTTCCACCAACGCACCGATGTTCAGATGCGATCCACCTGCATCGGCCATGGAGACAAGTGCTGGGAGGAAAAACCCTAGATGAGATGAGGAAGAGGAAGATGATGCGGCGGAGGAAGATAGTAATGAAAGAATTAGGGTTTTTCCCTAAGCCAACATGCTTTATTTATAAGCAAACCTTGATGGGCCTTTACAAATTAAAGGTCCAAGTACATCTATGGGCTTTTATATTTAGCCCCGAGCAGAAGATAAGACGGCAACAGAATAACAAGGGCAAAGACACATAGGAAAAAAATATAGTATGGATGAATAAAATACAGAAATATGTCAAGGAGCAAACCGCACCTCGTCATAGACTCGGGGGCTCATATCATCAGAAAGAGCAGGAAGAATATTTAAAGCACAAGTGTGCCAAGACTATCACAGCAGGCTAGTTACTAGGCGACAATAGTATATTTTTGAGCCTATACCCAAAAACTTTCAGCTATAGCCTCGGGGGCTACTCCCATCGGGAGCGCTGGCCGCGCACCCGATGAAAACAAAAAGCAATTTTGAGAAAGAATTCGACAACAAAAGAAGAAGAAATTGGAGTCTATGATCGACTACAAGTATCCGCCCATAGCCTAGGGCCTACTTATTTCAGGAGCACTGTCGTGCACCTGATGGCAATGGACTACTTCACAGTAACAAGTGCGATCGACTACATTTCATCGATAAATAACTTCGACTCCATTGTCGACAAAATAAAGATCGCTTACTCCCATTGGGAGAGCTATTTTTTAACTCGAATATCTTGTATATTCCAACAGTCAAACAAGGCTGCAACATATAATTCTCAAGTTGCGTCATCATGACAAAATTCGAATGCTATGATTGAAACATATCGTGAAGGTAAGACCCCCGGATCCGTCCTGTGTGGCCTGGTATTCACACACGAATGCGCTCTGCTAGTAATTATATGTGTCTACGACGCGAAAAAAATCCTGGTGGACGCACTGGGTACCCTGAGAACCACTGGGACTCGCTCTTTGTAAGTCCTAAATGCGGCAAAAGAATGGGTTTGACCAGTTTTCCAGATTCAAGTCCAAGGGGATTAAATTTGAAGTAGGTGACAAGTATCTGTTTCGGCAGTTAACTGACCTCCTGATCCGTCGGAGCTGTCAGGCTTGTTCATCAAACCCCTTGCGAAATAATATAATGGAAATTGTTTATTTTTTTTGAGTAGAGGAAGAATAAGAAGTCGAAAGATTGATCAAGTCAAAGATTTGAAGATTTGAGATTCAACCCGAATCTGCAATTCTGGTAGAATCTCGGGGGCTACTGACAAGGGTATAGATAATAGAGCCCGTTAGTTGAGTACCCCTGAGGCCCGTTAAGCTAGGCCCAAGTGTAATACTAGTCGAGATACGAGTTCATGTCGTATATCGATATTGTAATCTGTGTCGGATCCCTCTCGTACCTTGAGACCTGGCCACCTATATATAGGGGCCAGGAGAGGACGGTAAGGGACAGATTGAGAGTAAGCTAAAGTTCACCACCACGTTTATTTTTGACACACGCCTTGTTTGACTGATTTTACCTTCGAGTTCATCCGACGCCCTATTCCTCCGATCCTAAGTCCTTCATATTAGACATTTGCCGAGTTAACCCTCGTCACTTCCACTATCCCAACTTGCAGAATCTACGGACTAGAAGACGATGACTCGCACCACGCACTTGTTCGATGCACCTTGGCCCGTGCCCTTCGAGCAGAAATGAGGCGATCTTGGGACCTGCCTCCAGAGGAGGCTTTTCGAGACACTGGCAAGGAATGGATCCTACATCTACTAGGTAACATCTCGGTAATGACACGCTGAAAGATCATCTTCTTGTTGTGGCGGGTCTGGCAAACAATGCGGTTCATGGGGATGGGAAGGCCTCGGTATCTGCTTTTGCATCCTTTATTCAGAATTACCACCAGACTTTTGTAGAAGTTACATGCAAGGCCTCCAGGCCTCCGGGCAAGCCGATGACCCTGCCTGACCGTGATGCTAGGCAGCTGGCTTCCGATGGGCCGTCTCGCTGGCAGCCCCAGAGGAGGGAACGTTGAAAGCAAATGTGGATGCTGGTTGGACTTCCACACCAAAAGCGTGGGAATTGGAGTCATTGTACGTGATTCTCGGGGCCAACCAATTATTTCAAAATGGAAGTTCATACTTTATTGTGCGATGCGGAAGAAGCTGAGGTTCTAGCATGTTTGGAAGGTTTGAAAAATCTGATCAACTTTCGACAGTGGCCGACATTTCTTGAGTCCGATTGCTTACGGGTTGTTAGTACCTTGCATCATGCCGAGCAATATAGGTCGGGGAGCTGGATCCTGTACAAGGAGGCTAGAGAATTTCTAAAGCTGCATGAGGATATTGTAGTGCAAAAGGTGGATCGCGTGAGCAATGGTGCAGCGCATGCTTTCGCTCAATTAGGGAAGTCGGGGTCTAATGGACTCTTCCGTGGTGCAGCTCCTGCCTGCGTGCAGGAACTGATCACAAAAGATTGTAACACGATGTAATCGCACAGTGTGAGAGCAGTAAGTTTCAGATGCACTCTTTTACTTACCAGGGTACCTAAGGGGACTAGAAGGTTTTTAATGAGGCGGCTTGCTTGCTCATTTTATGATCGTTTTACTTCAAAAAAAAGCATGAAATTGTAGAAAGTTAAGCATATAGTTTCATTTTCAATCTTATCCCTTTTCAAATGTTGTTCATTCTCCTCGATATATCTGTTCAACTTTGATCCATTTTTTCTTTAAATTTCTTCCATGATTAATCATTAATCATATCAAACTTACTTCTGCACGCACAAAAAAAATAGTGCTCCCCGTGCGTTTTTTTCTTCAGAAACCTGTACTAGCGCAAAATTCTCAAAAGATCATACATACAGATTTGAATGTTCTTTACTATGAGACAGGCTTTCAAAATAATAATGCTGATATTTGCATCCTGCAAACTTATTTCTTTTTTATAGTCACATTCTTTTAAAATAACTTTATGCAAATTTATCAGTTCAGCAAACATTAGATTACTGGTGTGTGTTTTGTGTTTTTCTTTACAAATACGTAAAAAAATTAGAAGTTGTTTTTGGCTCATGGTGCAGAGATCCAAAGTAATTTTTGCTAGATAGATAATTAATCAAATCAAACTTACTTTTTAGTGGATGGAAATTACTCGTTCTAATTTTTGGTGGAGCTTGAGGTTTGGTTGTGTATTTTTTTTATAAGCAATCGGTAGGAGCTCTACCTTTTTATTAAGAAGAAGGAAATATGATCAATTTATAAGAAAAATTGGCCAAAAACTAATAAAAAATATGTTAAGGGACATACCTAGAACTCACATAGCCAATTTATAAGGAAAAGCGGCGAAAACCGAATTGGTTGTGCACTTGTCCATGCGATTTGTGAGAAAAGCTGATGTGTGCTTTGGACAGAGCGATCATCGTTAAGAAATGGAGTGCTACTACAACTATTCTCCGTAGATTCACAACTATAAATGAAAAGCGAATCTTAGTCGGTGACGGCGTGACTGATTGATTGACAATTTGGTACAAAGGTTAGTTGCTGGTTTCATTGTGCTTGGAAGTGTACTCGTCGGTCGTGACGACCACCCTGATGGTAAGATTAATTAATTTGCCATTTTAAATTCCTGAATTTGTGCGGCCATGAACGGTTGGCTTTCAATGATTACTCCCAGTGTAGACATGCTAGTTAGCCTTATCATTTGGAATTATTTGTTTATTTAGTCGACACATTAGTTAAAATTCAGCACAATTGGTTTTTATTGTTTGCTAAGCAATCTTGTTGCACTACATCGGGTCGAAATTGTGTACCAGATCGGTTAAAAGCATGGTTGTCAGAAGTGTTCAATTTCGGTTGCTTGGACGTCAGAAATGTATAATTTGCAACCAAGGATGTCACAAGTGTTCAACTAAGAACCACTGATTCATGTTCGGACATGCAGGGCTACTGTGTGTTCTCGAAAATCTTTGGACACCTACAAAAGTCTGAATCCCCCCCCCCCCCCCCCCCCCCCCCCCCACACACACCCCCACCCCGCTCTCCTCCCCCATTGAAAGTCGCCTGGTGGTCTTCGGCTCCTCTCTCCCTCTTCTTCGGCGGCTTTGCCGGTCGGAGACGATGGGAGAGAGGAGGCCGGCCTGTAAAGAGTAGTTGTAGGTGGTCTAGGTCTAGGGTTTGGTCTTTGTCCAGGTCTGCCGTTATGCCGATAGAGGCTTGGTGGCCGAGGCTCGTGGGCGGCTCTCAGCGACTAGCAGTGGTGGTGCTTCTTCTCGCGGTGCTCCGGTCGGAGCCAGAGGCGAGAGGAATCACTTCTTCGGTTCTTCCCCCTTCACTTCGAATAAGCCAAAGATGGCTCCAGGGCTGCAAGATCTAGGCGTTTTGGTGGCTCCTTCTGCCCGCAGATCCTCACGGTATCTGCCTGGATCCAGTCGGTTCTGGAGCCAGCGGGGATCTTTGGAGCGCTTCATCGAGATCTACTGCAAGAGAACCTGCTCATGGCGACGTCGCTCTCAGGAGTACACCCTCACGGGCTTTCTTGCCGGTGACTTTTTAGGTCGAAGGACGACCGCTCCCCACTTGTGTGTTGGCGCTGAATAGCCAGCTCAAGGTCATCTTCAACCTCCTTCTATGGAGGCCCTACAGCTCTGCCATGACTGGCTCCCGCAGTGGCGACCCAAGTGGTTATTCGGTGAGGATGCAAGCGGCGACCCATGAGCAACCGATGTCGCCATGGTTGCTCATGGCCGGATGCGATGCAAGCGTGCTGGAGAAGGAGCTGGACCGGATCGCGTTTTCTTTTCTAGATCTAAGGTCCTAGGTGCAAATTTGAAGGACTTGTCTCTAATTGTAGTATCTTTCAAGGTCCTCTCTGTAATTTGGAACTCCACCGCTTTGACTTAATGAAACATCGCGGTCCTTCAAAAAAAAAAGTCTAAGTAGAGATGCAAGTGGATCAACATTAGGCATCCTCTGCCCTCAAATTTTGGGACCATCCCAAAAAAAAATTGAGCCATGCCAAATCTGTGGTAAACTGATCGACCATCTTTCAAGCACGCCTATAAGTACTCTGGGCCTTACACTATTCTCGAGCGAACTGGAGTTGCCGCTTATAAACTCGAGTTCCCCGCCTCGGCTCAGTTCATAGGGTTCTCAACGTTTCTCAATTGAACCCGTTTACTGCCAATTATTTTCATGTCCATAGCGTGGTGTCCTCGGTTCCGGATTTTGTCGGGCGAGGAAATTCTGAAGTGGTCGTTTGGCAATTCAGTGACGCCTCAAGTGCTCGTCAGCTGCCTAGCTCCAATCGTGAATCGTGGGGGACTTCGAGAAAGGAGACGACTCGGTTCTTTGGAGGTGAGGAGAGGCAAACCCAAGGAGAAGAGAGTGCCATCCTGTCCCCAGCGAGACCACTACTGCTAGCCTCCAGTGCTAGGCTCCTACTCCTGCTGCAGCTTCGCAGGCCATGAGCCATGACGACGAAAGCGTGGCCGAGTTGGCACTGGACTGCTATAACCTCGTCACAGGAAGAACAGTGCACATCAGAGACAAACATTGTGATGATACAACTACTAACTTTAAGCGCAAAAGAAAGCATTCATTCGTATCGTTTAGTAAAATTCAAGCTTACTACTACATTATATAGAACTGAACTGCTGCCCGCGTGAACGACGGACTTTGTTTTGGGTATGCATGATTCATCATAGGAGATTGATATACAGGAAAAAAACAAAAGCAAAGTAAAAAATCGACACCAGCAAGCTTATCACCCCTTTCCACAACAAAGGTTTCACCATCGATCGACTAGCAACATGTTAACAGCAGCCGCTTGCAGCGCCGTCGGCTTCCGGCGCCTTCTGCTTGAAGATGTTCTTCTTTGCCCCAGAAGAAGCATCTGCCAGGAGGCTCGGTGTGTCTAATATCTGCATCGTGAACGCATACGTCAGTTTCAATACAGTAGCTCTATCGAGTGACTCTCATACATGCATATCATCATCTCTAAGTAACGAGAGAGTAGCTCTACAAGAAGAAGTCCATTTGACGCAGATACTTGTACTAAAGATATACTCAATCTGCACTTATAATGATGCATAGAAGAGGGTTTCGCTTGCAAGAATGACCTAGAATTAATACATGTCCTTTTGATCAAATAAAAACCAAACAAATGTTTCAACTACAAGTATGAACGTCCTCGAGGGGCGGTATCACAGCCAAAATATATTGCTGAAAACAAATCATGCCAGATACAGAACGAACCAAAATCTGAAAGTCAGAACATACCTTCAGTACGAGTTCCTCAAAGCACTGTTCTACATTCACTTTGGTTTTCGCACTGCATTCCAGAAATAAACATCCGTATTCCCTGGCAAACTCAATGCCTTCCTTCTTTGTGACAGCTCTCTCACTTTCCTGCCACACCAATCATCCATATTCAAAAAAACAGACATACAAGAAACCGTATCTGCACAGCTAGATAGAAAGTATTACTTGTGCATAGTGCAGAAAATCAGCAAAATGTAAAACTAAATCTAAAAGGTTGTAACTGCGGACCCAATTACCTTGTCCACTTTGTTTCCGACAAGCATCTTTATACAATCCTGGTTGGTTGAATATAGGTCAATTTCCTTCGCCCATATATCAGAAAGATTCGTGAAAGTTTCTCGTCGAGTGACATCATACACTGAAAATATGGACGAGATAATGATTAAGATGTAAGACAACTCATTAGAACCCAAGAAGAAACGTAAAGAAAGAAAACAGTAGCTTTACCACGCCATCTAATGCCTCGTAAGATAAAGATTGTCATACTTTTCTACAAGATGCAGTAGACATGAAAGCTATAGAAGGCTAGAAAGGATACTCTATGGCACAGAGTAATTTTCTCTAAGTTTATATAGAAATTCAACGCAATGAACTGCAAATTTATTGACTTTCATCTCAAGAAACTCAAGACTTTCCCAGCTACTATGTATGACAAGGAGAGGAGAAAAGAGTTACCCATGATGATCCCCTGCGCCCCTCTGTAGTATGAGCTAGTCAAGGTCCTAAATCTTTCCTGTCCAGCTGCAAAACAGATCGAGATGATAAATGAGAAATCAGATATTATCAAGTAAACAAACACTCAATCGCACTGCACATACAATCTACACGAAAATAATGATTAAATCGGTAAACAGATGAGGAGTGGAGTGGGTATTAACCACTGAATTCCTTGTTTGACTATGAGATGAGAATTAATTTAGAAAAGTTGGTACAGACTTTTAAATGATGTGTGTCCACCTTAAGCTTGTCAAGTTATTTATGAAGTCCTACATGTCATGTCCCAGTTCTGCTGCAATTGATTTGGTTGCTGTTCTCAGTGCAAATCAATTGCAGCAGAACTGGGCCATGCCATGTAGGACTCCACAAAACACAAACAAATATCCTTCAGAGACAAATCACCTTCCCACACAGCTTCCATTTGAGTCTTAATTTTTTTCTGTGCGCATAAACAAGTAGTATTGCATTTGATGATACCATTTTTCTTAAAAAAGGCATTTAATGGATTTGCGCACAGCACGGTATCTGTCATGACAATTTTCATGACCGGATATGTGAATCACTATTAATCGAGCAACCTAAAGTGACCTTCAGCTACATTTATCACGTGTTGTTTTGTTAATCTTCTCCAACCAGGCATAAAGTAGGAATTCAATCAACCCCCCGAAGAAGTATTTCATTTGAACAAGTTGTTTGACTGGTTGCTTATTTGTCTTTCTCCTTCCTATTGTGTCGCACAATACAGACCATCTACGTGTTTTCTTCAACCTGTAGCGCATTCCGTACAAAAGAGTAGGAAAACTAGGTGCTGGCGGCAGCAAAACGCCCAGTCATTGCCACTTGGTTTCCCAACTGCTAAATATTCTCACAAAGTGCTGGTCAAAAGGTCAATTTCCTAAATCTTTCTTGCCTAGCAGCACAAAAGGTGCCCAAATTTAAATCATAATGCATTTTTTTGTAGCCGAGAGACTGCATTTTAACAAAACCACAACTGAATGTGCTTATGACGATATACACAATAAAAATTCAAGAAGCATGGCTTAATGATGGTTGAAACAACGAGGCAATTTAAATCAATTTCTTTGTGTTACACATTGGGTACACAACAACTAAGAGATTCTAACTAGACACTATTCCGCTTATAATAATCAGACTGCACTTTCAATGGAGTCTGTCCCAAAATAACTGGTGGCACAACTTGGCATGGCACAAACAAACATGGGCCTAGTATGTAGCTTGCAGCACAGGTTGGTATACCAAAACAAACCAGAGCCTGTCGATTATGTTCAATCCTGGAGTAGGGCACAAAAACTAACAAATGGAAATCGTAAACAAGAGGTCGGAGTCCAATTTCCATATGGAGTTGCAGGCATGCTGAATGCTCTCAGCGTGAGGGTGATCCGCCTACAAGGCTCTAACTAACAGCAGTTTGAGGTCTCCATTGTTCCGCTGGATAACCGAAAAAAGAGAGAGGTGTGGTGATAGGTTGCGCTACCGTACCTGTGTCCCAGATGGCGAGCTTGAGCTTCTTGCCGGCAATGTTCACCATCTTGACCTTGAAGTCGACGCCTGGAAAAAGGATCGATTAAGAGATTTGAGAGGTGGGGAGGGAGAGAGAGAGAGAGGGAGGGTGTGGGGAAAGAAACAAAGAAGCTACCGATGGTTGGGGAGAGGTCCTCGAAGGAGTCGGCGGTGAATCGGAGGAGGAGGCTGCTCTTGCCGACGCCGGAGTCGCCGATGAGGAGGAGCTTGAAGAGGTAGTCGAAGTCGGCCTGCGACGAGGACGCCGTGGACATGGACGAAGAGGAGTCCATGGTGGTGTGATCACGCCCACCGACGGCGCCGCGCGCTCGGGAGATCGCCGGATCGGGTCGCTGATCTACAGGTGGGATCGCCGCGGGGAAGGGTTTGCTTTGCGGTGGGGTTGGAAGGGGAAAAGCGAGCGAGAGAAAAGCGGGCGGTGGGATGAATAGTACTATATCAGAAACAAATTCAGACTGAATTTGACATCACTATCTGTTAAAACAACTAATAACACTTTCACGCGCATGAGCAATGGGGGCAGTGGTATGCTACCGCCCCACGTAAGCATGAATCTAAAAAGTAAATGAAGTAATAGGTGTGAAGAATATTGGTACAACCCATGATATTTTCTCTCTTCCTCAAAAGCTGCTTTAGTTTCTCTCTTTCTCTCTCACCTTTTTCCCTCCCTCTTTACTTTTAGTGTTGAAGAGGCAGCCTCTTGCAGAAGAGACCGCCTCCCTAAAAGTACATCATCCAAGCCTAAATTGGACCACCCGAACCTAGCTAAAGCTGCGAGGCAGCACCCCTAGGGCTATGCATTGTACATGCCCTCAGTAGTATGGTTTATTTCGTATAATCTTCTTTATTTTAGTCAATTCCGTCAACATCAACCATCAACCATGAATGTAGGTATGTATCGATGACGATACTCCCACCACTATCAACTGAGAGAAGAGAATGGTATCATAATATCATACCGTATCACGTATCACGACACGAATAACTAGGAAATTTAATGGCCAATACATCATATCCATTAATTTGCAGTGAGATTTTTTAAAATATTATAAACTAGTATCATCTATCTAATCTATCTAAACTAATAATACGGCTTGAGGTCGCGATAGTTCAAAAACCGTAGTAGGTAAAAAAATCCTTGATACGTCAAAATAAACCGGGTCTAATCTGGTACGTCAAAAAAACCACTCCTCCCGATTTCTTCCTCGCACGGGACACCCAAGCCCGAACCCCCACCGACGATCCCCATCGCTACGCCGCCCGAAACCCCTTTTCCTGCTTTGACTCTATGGCGGCGGCCGGAGTCCAGGGCGGCGGCCGGAGTCCAGGACGGCGGCGACCGTGCTTCGTCTGTGAAAAAACCCGTCGTGGCTCAACAAGTTAGAATTCAGCCCGCCTATCCCCTCTCTGTCCTCCCGCCGCCCTCGCCCCCGTCCCAGCAGCGCGCCTCCTGGTCATCGGCGCCTATGCTCGCGGATCCTCCACCGGGTGCCCGCCACAATCCCTCCTCGTCTCAGTTTCCGACGCTGCCCCCCGTCTCGGCCGTGCTTGTGCGTGGCCGGCGGCAGGAGACGAGGCCGACCGTACCCAGCCTCGCTCGTCTCCTCTGTTCCGTTCTTGCCCTCGATCCCCGCAGCCAATACATTCGGGCGCAGCCACTGGCCCGGCCGACCTCCCCTCCATAGAGAGGCTCCCCGCTCCCGGCGCTTACCCAAATTGCCGTGTTGGAGAAGGATGAAGATCTGATTGCCATGGAGCTTGTCCACCTGATGCTCGTTCTGGTGCCAGGGATCCAAGATCTGGCTGCGGTGGAGTTCTTTCCAGTCACGGGGCGACCGATGTGGTGGCGTTAGAGCTCGTTCTGGCCAAGCTCCGCTCACGGCAGGATCCCCTGTGACGAAGGGTTTGGATCCTGGATGCCGTCCTCGCGACCACTTGCTGGGTGCGGCAGGCGCCGGATGTGCAGAGCAGGTGCACGTGCAGATAGACGACATGAACGCGACGGTCTTCAAGACGATGCTAAGGTTCATCTACGGCGACTCCCTTTCACTCCTGATAGAGGCGAAGGGCAGCGAGAAGTGGAACAACGAGGAAGGTGTCGCCATGCTGCAGCATCTGCTGGCCGCGGCGGTCGAGTATGACCTCCGAAGGCTGAGGGCGATGTGCGAGAAGAGGCTGTGCGACCACATCAGCGTGAGCACGTTGATGACCATCCTGGCGCTTGCTGAGCAGCACCGCTTCCATGGGCTCAAGGAGGCGTGCTACGAGTTCCTCCGCTGTCCGGCGAACCTGAAGGCAGTGCTTCCCACCGACGGCTTCAACCATCTCTGCAAGAGCTGCCCCCCTGTGATGAAGGACTTGGTCATTGGCATCTGGAGACGCCTAAGAAGTAGTTTATAATGGAATCAGCGATGACTCCCAGATAGGAGTGCTTGTTAGTATCTTTCATGAATCAGCGCTGCAATTATAAAATTTTAATCGACGAAGAACTATCTTCTGCTTCTTTTTCCTCCTATCTATTCATCAAACCATTGTGTCTAGCTACATGATGCCCACAACGAATGTGCTATTCCATGTTCAGGCGATTGAGTCACAGCGCCATAATCTTTTGCGGCGATTGCAGTATGTGGCTGTTCTTCCATGTTCGAGTATTCAGATAGCGATGGATGTTATGCAATTTTGGCATTTTTATGTTCAGTAAACAACTTGATTTGTTGTTTTAGTAGGTCGCTTGTGGTCTCCTGCCCAACGATGTGCATATGCTCAAGCCTGGAGATGTAGCACAAGGGCACTCAGGGCAGAACATGCAGGAATGTGCATATGCAGCGTGCTTGCTTGCCATCACCGGGAAGTTGAGGCCACAACCAAACTAGATGCTCGCTCGCTGTTGCTGGGACCATGTGGAGACTGCTCGCTTGTCCAGTCTTCTTCGTCGCTTCCTGTATATCTTCATAAGGTGCATCATGTCTAATGCCCCTGCCTAAATGAGTAATGAAGTGATTATATTACAGCTTATTTAACTGTATTTCAATTATGGTTGCAACTGAATCTTCGCACAAGACAGCTAAATTAAGTATGATCTATTTTACTCTCACGATGTTTGGATTTTATGGACTTCATTGCCTACTGCATTGCAAAACATTAGCTCATGTCCTTGCTGAAGAATTGGAGTATTATTAATCTCCCTGAACATGTGTACTTTGTATTGCGTACATTTACAATATGTATTTACATGTGATTAGAAATAGGGATGGTCAATTCAAAGCATGCTTGAATATTACAAATTCAGATTTATTCACCTTCAAACTCGATTTGTTAGAGGAAGAAGTTGCAAAATATAGTCATGGTAGAGCTAATGGTACAAGATTCAGAATGTAAAAGACATTCAAGGTAGCCAGGGCACCGGAGCCTTTGCGGCGACGGGGCGTTGAGTCCGGGGGAGCTCAAACCAGGGCATATCAGTGAAGATGGAAGTGGGATCCAGGCGTCTGGTTTTCAAGATTGTTTTAGAGAATACAGTGCATGTTTGCTGAATGTAACGTCTACTCTCTGAACTTGTATGCACTGTAAATACTAGCTGAACTATTGCAATGTAAGGGCTACGACTGTTAAAAGTATATCATCTGCTGATTCTCTGGCTAAATAAGCTAAATGCGGACGAGAGAGATAAACCTGCTGATGAGGCATGTGCTCTTGTTCAGAAACACCTAGCTGAATTTTTGGTCGAGAAGCCTAGGCAATTGATCGAGGCATTGCCAAAGTTAATTCTGATGCAGCATATTGTGAAAGCTCGGAAACCTGAGCATGGGGATTCAGAGCGGGAAAATTGTAGCACATACGGAGTGCTCTAGAGGCCAAAGCTGAAGTGTGCATATCTGCTATGGAAGGGTGCAGTAGAACACTGTGCAAGTGCTCTCGGTGCAGCAGAACACACTGCACATACAAGGTGATTTCTGAAACTGATTCAGCGATAATTGTGAGTGCTCAGAAGTCCAGTAGCTATAATTTCTCTGAAATAGGCGTTCTGGTCCGAGAAGCAAGGAACACGTGCATCGTGTCCTTCGATTTATATGACTTTCTTCATTGTTGTCGCAATTCTAATAATGTTGCCTGCCATTGATGATTTGCTGATCAACTTTGAGATCTCTATCGGGACCGAGTTTATTCAGCTGTTTTGCTATAGGGTGAGCTGAGCTCTATCGGAACCGAATTTAAGCCCAACTCTGTATCCCACTTAGTCGTCATTCGGCAGCGGTTTAGCTGTTAAATGGAATCCCCGTTTCTATGTAATAATAAGTTTCACATGCTGTTTTTAACTTTTGGTTTTGAGTTTGAGAAATTTTAGCCCACTTGAATGCTGTTTTATGCTGATGATTGCACATCTAGATAAGAGTAGTTGGTTCTACAAAAAATTCAAGAAATGCATATGTTAATTTGGAGTCTATTCTGTTCAAATGCCTAATTTAATGCAAATATAGAGAACAGTCTAATTAAACTCTAAATCATATGTTAATTTAAAATCTGAGTGTTTGAGAAATTTTAGACCACACGAATCCCGTTTTATGCTGAAAAATTACCCATTTGTTCAAAATATAAGATTTAAGACCAAACACATAAGCGATTTTACATGCTTGATGCTTGATGAGCATTCATTTTGTCATGTGCAATGGCATAACACACTTTAAAGATACATATTTTAAAGATAACATGGTGGAAGGTGAAACTTCTAGCCACACACGAGGAGGAATAGGGGAGGACGGCGTCGGCGGAAGCACATAGCGATGGTGGAAGCCAGGTCGCAGCCGGGTCGAGACCGCTTGCTGCAGGGCCTCAACCGGATCCTGGCGGACAATAGTAGCTCCAAGAAGGTGTGCCGGCCCAACAGAGGTCGCGGCCATCTCGCGCAACCCCTGCATCACCCACTGCTGCGTAGCTGTCCTGCTGGCTTGGTTTGGAGCGGGGATAGAAGGAAGCGGAGATAGGCTAGCAGCAAAGCTGGTGGCATTTGGCTCACGAGGAAGAGTTGCACGAGGGCACGAGCATCGCGAAAGGGAGGCAGTCGGCGACGTGCTGACACGCTAGGTTGCATTCCCGGCGGCGCATCGAGGGGAACGAGGGGATTCACTAGGGCGAGTGTTACGTTCGTGCAGGGACAGGACGACAGGGAGAGCATCATCCACGTTTGGGCCTTCCTGGCTGGTGGCTTCTGGGCCTTGCTAGGCCTTCTAGCTGACTCGGTTTTGGGAATTTTAAGAGGCAAACATTTCTGAATTTTTAGAACACTTTTCGCCTAAAAAGCTTAGTGACGGCCAAATGAGTCTTACCAAGCGGGAGAAAACAGATGGAGATACGGGTGTAGCTGTGAGCACTAAAACAGTGACCCGTCACATAGACTTCTCGATTCTCAGGGGCAAGTAGTTTAATTTAATTCGGTGGACCAGTAAGTATACCACAAAAAGTGAAAAACTGGTTGTTACTTCACATAATGCAATAGATTTCTTACCAACATACATTCATATGTATATATATTTAAGTAATTTGCATCGTTCAATCCAAACTATTTGTCCATTGTTCCTGGATTAGAAAATTGAATTATTGACATTTCCTATATTCCATTAAATGGTGAAGAGATATGCCTCATAATGCATGGAAATGTGTTTCCTATAATACTGAGATCAAAAAATGTATTTCTAACAAAATGATCCGAATCTAAGATACAATCAGGTGGTGTTTTTTTGGCAAACGTCCAAAAATAACGGTCTTCCGAAACAATTTTTCAATATTTTGAACCATCTCTGGTAGAAATGGCAGCAAAAGTTCATCTATCTGGGAGAAGATGAATTGGGTATTCCTCACTTATATGTAAAAGAAGAGAGTGGTTACGTACCCCTTCCCTGCTCTCATGACATAGGAGACGATCAATGTTCCTCGTGACAACGTCAATGGTGCTAAGGAAGTGACTTCCTTCCTCCTCCATCCGCGGTTGCGGGATAGGATATGTAGGAACCCCGATGCCTCGCTACTGCTTGAAAATATTGAGGTTGGTTCTTTTCTGATTGGTGAGAGGAGGCGCCGACATTGCTTTGGCATTTTTTTTAAACTCGACCCATCACATTGGCGCACGCTTTGACCATTGTTAGCTACATCAACAATTATAGTTAGCCCGTTGCAACGCACGAGCATTCAACTAGTATGTATTATACTAGTGTGTGATACTTTGCATTGGACTAGTCTTAGTATCTTGATATATTCGTATTAAGATAGGTAATAGTGGTCGGAGGTGGAGGTAGTATCTAATTATCTATCCTGCTCTGCGTGAGCTCAACAAATATACTCCATATGCAAAGCAATTGGATTCCACCTTTCACTGTTATAAGCCGGATAACCAATTTCCAACGATATTTGCCCCAGAGACCAAGGGCAAATTCCCCTCCAAAGAATCAGATAAATTACACTGAACGGCAGCATCTACCTGCCTAATCTAATCTAATCTAGGCTAAATATAATAGTACAGTGTTCTGTAAAACCAGACACTGCCACGAGTTTTTTTCTCATATCCTAACTAACCTACAAAGAACAATAGTCGTTACATTCCCGCGTTCAAGTCGGTCACCCCAGCAGCGCACGAACCAGTGCTGTCAGGCTTATATTCACATTTCTCCTTTCATAACTGTTTTACCACCAGACTGATTAGCATAACTGCCTCGGAACAAAACGGCGATCAACCAATATCTGCAACAGCCAATTAGCATCTCTTGTCAAGCAAGTGCCCACTTAACGGATGAACTGAACGAAACAACTGGCAGTGAACGTACCCCTGATTCAGATCACACGACATCAGATCCTCTACCTGCGCCCGATGCAGCAGCTGTCGCGGATGCGGTGCCATTGCAGACACCGCCAGACGACTCCTGCTGCTCAACCTTGGGCTCTAAGAGCAGAGACTGCTCGTCAGAGACGCCGTTCGGCAGCCCCAGGCAGCCTATGTTGTCGACATGCCAACACGACAGATCGTTCAGCTCCAGGTACTGCTCGCCTGCCACCGGCTCCAGCATAGGTTCGACCAGACGTGCGCCACACGAGCCGCACTGGCCACAGACGCTGTCCAGAGACAGAGGAGCGACTTCCTCCGGTACGTCGAATATTGTCTCACTCTCATCGGGCACTGGTTTGGTTTCGTTGTCAGTGGTCGAATTAGGCTGCATCCAAACCAAGAAGATAAGAACAACACTGAGTTAAACCTAATGGAGCAGCAGACACAAGGAAATAATAAATAGGAACAGGGTGTCAAAAAACGTTACCATTAAATCGTCTTGGCCTAAAACTTTTGTCGAGAAACGACCTATGATCTCAGCTAGCTGTTGTATATGTATGCTGTCACGAGAAATATCAGGATGAGATGTCCTGTCAGGTCCAACACAATTGGTAGCACGTTTGCCGTTATTTTCTGGCAAAAGGCTCGAGGGAAACTCGCCAACGTCACTAGCAGCCAATCGTTGACCCGCAGAGTTCAACACACCATGACTTGATCCAGATAAAGAACGAGGCACAGAAGGGGAAAGAGAGGAAAGGTCCCTCTTCACATCATTCCATTCCTCTTCGTCAAATGGAGCACCATACTGTTCCCCAATCTTAGGACCTAGACCACTTTTCTTGAAGATTTTGCAGAGAACGCAGTCATCCTGCAAGACGGGGTAAACGGGAATCAACATACTGCTGCACAAGTGTCGCCAACAAATAGTTGCTAATAATATCAAAAGAGATCAAGTGATCACTTTATCAAGTGCTAACTTTTCTCAGCTGAAGGATAAAGAGCTAAATACAGCCATGGTCCCAATAGTTGTCTAGGATGTGCAAATTAGTCCCAATAGTTGTCTAGGATGTGCAAATTAGTCCCACTAGTTGCAAAATGGGGTGAGGTAGTCCCAATAGTTGCCTAGAATGTGCATAACTAGTCCAAATCATCCTGGTGCGGACCAATGGCGGAGTTCTTTTTTTGAAAACGATCCTATAATTTTTACTCTAGCACATCTGACCTTAACTCAGCCTTACCGATGTGGGTCCCACCTGTCAGATGAGAGGAAGGAATTAAAATGTACCTGACGGTGGAATGATTCGAACCCGTGACCTAGACGAGACGATCTAACCAACAGCTCATACACACGTTTGTGCCGTAGTTATTTCGCTTTGCATTTTATTTCTACAAATCGGCTTAGATATATATGCAGAACCCCTCCTGGGCCACCATATGATTGTGTTGATTCAACAAGCCTAATGCACGGCTATATTGTGTCACTCCTTTTTTTTAACATCCGCTTATGTCCAACTTTATTAAAATCTGCCATGTTATTTGTATCGTCAGAATGTACTCTAAGGTGAGTTTCAAAAGTCACACTTTGGTTCATTGCAGTTTTTCGGCAATATTGGTATTTCGCAGCCACATTGTGGATAAGATAATGTCAAAGCTCAGTTGTGTTTTCTCGGGTTGTGCTATATAGTGATTTAGATTGAATTTATGATCTAAATTAAATATTGGACAAATGGAAAAACATCTACTCCCTCCGTCCTCAAATAAGTGGACATCTAGCCAAAAAAATTGTCCACAAAAGAGTGTACACCTCTCTTTTCAATGCATATTTAAGTAGTAAAAAGTGTTTCTCTCTCATTACACAGGAATCGAGGCCAATAGTATTTTCTCATTCTTCTACATGCACTTAGCTCATTGGAGGTGGAGAAATTAAAGGGGAGAGAGATGGTTGTTATCACCTTCCCAATGCAAAAAAGCTTATTTTTCTTGAAAACCCCGAACGTACACTCTTTTGTGGACAGAGGGAGTACTTCAGCGCAACCAGGCATTATTTGATTGCCAAATTAGCAAGAGGCATTGTCGTGCAGTATCTTTCTTATTTTACTGTAGAATTGGATGGCTCTGTATTTCAGGGGGATATGGATGCTTTTATATTTAAGCTGATGTAGGTTTTTTGTTTCCTACTATATTTTCTTAGAGACAAATTTGGTGTGCAAAGCAATACTAAAGACCAAAGGTACTTGGCAGGTGTGTCTCATTTTCACCAATCCACTACGGGATGCAAAGATAATTTTGATCCACTCGATATTAAAATGCTACGCCCCTTCATCGATTTTCCTCATCTATATTTATATTTGTATTGCTGCAAATATTCCTATTATAGCTTTCCAGTTGTCCTTGGTTAATCATTACTATTTTCTGGATCAGTATACCAGTTATACCCTTAAGCCTTGTTTGGCAGGCCGGTTTTCAGGTAGATTCAAGTGTTTTTCCCGGCCCAACAGAACACTGAGAAACAATCTATGAGCCGTTTGGTAGCCCGGTTTTGGTTGGGGTGAAACACAGCAAACCCCCGAAACCCGTCAGGTAGAAGTGGATCCGAAACGCCTGGGGTACCTCGTGTTTTTCTCTCTCCTCGACGCGTTGGACGGCTCCGGCGGCGCAGCAAGCAACAACGCCGACGGTCACCCAGCTAGTGTCTCAATTGAGGCTTCTAGTTCATCAGCTGTACTCAATCCAATTTCAAGTAGAAGTAAAGGCCTCCGCTTATCTCTTGTCTGTCGGTTGGTGGCTGATTTCTCACCTGATGCATTACTTTGATTGATTCCTAGATCTTATTCTGGCCTACTCTTTCTGAATCTTTGGCATGGTGATGCGCATGGGTCAAATTATTGGATGGGTTCTTGTCCTCGTACATGGCTAGCTGATCTGTTGTTGCCGCTGGCTAGCTCTACCGGGTGTGTAGACTATTATCCCTGGTTTCCAAACAGATGAATCAATGAATGAGTATTGAGGAGGAAGGTGATTATCTATATCTATATATATATCTATATCTAATCTAATCTAATCTAATAATAAAGGATGTAAGGTTTCCGTGGTTGGTTCGTCCAACATTTTTTTGAACCGATATATCCGTCCACCAAACTACATATTACCCTCAATGCCACCGGTAAGTAAAAAAACTGTTCATCAAACTACATATTACCCTCAATGCCACCGGTAAGTGAAAAAAACTGTTCGATTTATTTGTTTTTTATGTTTCGTCCATCCGCGCGCTAGCTCTCATCCCCACGTCTTGGCGTCCACAGTTCAACACCTCGGCGAAGCTTCGGCAACAGACGCCGCCGCTAGCTTCTCCCACCGAGAGGAGGAGATACAGGAAGCGGCCAAGGCCGTGGTGTACTAGCATACCTAAGCAGCCTTGGTGGCGTGGTTCAGGGTGCAAGTGGGACGCACCGCGGGAGTCCGCATATGCGCCGCACATGTCCGCAATAATAGGCGGTATGCCGCGTTTCAGCCGCGTTTTAGCCGCGATTTTTTGGCGGCGCCGTGAGCACCGCACCGTGTGTTCCCTGCCTAGCGACGCACCGCGCTTGACTGCTCGCTAGCTAGTTCATCTTCCCCTGGAGCTTGGGGATGGATGTGCTCGAAGATCTTCCCCGAACTAGAGGAGGAGCGGCGACCATGGCAGAGAGAGGGGTTAGATGCAACTGGCAAGAGGAATCCATGATTTGGAATCTGGGATTGCGTGGAGACGGCCGGGATTGAGGGAATAAATTAGCGGGAAGGCTGGCCTCGAGGCCCTCGACCTCGCGTTGATCTCGTGCTGGAGGGGGAGAGCTGGATGAGGTCGGGACTCAGGAGGAGCAGCGAGACTGCAGGAGCTTCGGAGCGGTAGACCAGCGTTGGCTGATCGAGCGCCGCCGCTTCTGACGAGGACGAGGGGATCGACGGAGCGGAGGGGAGGCGGGCGGTTAGGGCTTGCAAGTCTGCGGCAACCGTGGGCTGGGCCGCATATACAACTTAAAAATTTCTGAAATCGTGGGCCACCGCGGATGTAAGTAAATGGGCCTGGAGCCGCGGCGCCGCGGAAGTACCGCTCCCGCTTGCACCCTGAGGCGTGGTGGTGCTGTCGCACGGGCAACATATTACCCTCAATGCCACCGGTAAGTGAAAAAAACTGTTCAATTTATTTGTTTTTTATGTTTCGTCTGTCCGCGCCCTAGCTCTCATCCCCACGTCTTGGCGTCCACCGTTCGACACCTCGGCGAAGCTTCGGCAATAGACGCCGCCGCTAGCTTCTCCCACCGAGAGGAGGAGCGTCTGGGGGAGGAGGGCAAGACACGGGAAGCGGCCAAGGCCGTGGTGTACTAGCATACCTAAGCAGCCTTGGTGGCGTGGTGGTGATGTCGCACGGGCAACACAAGAGCGGGGCAGCGGTTAGCTGGGCGTGGTGGTGCTGTCGCATGGGCAACACAAGAGCGGGGTAGCGGCTAACTGATGTCGTAGTGGCAACTTCTGTGGTGTATGTTTCTTTTGTTTTCTCCCTCTACATATGACTTAAGTTTGTGCATTAGCTACAGAACCAAATTACCTGGTATTGTCTTATATGCACGCTCTACTTCCATTCATGATTAGTTCAAGGCACAATGAATTTACTTCGTATATGCACCACCACCCCAGACGTGGGTGGCTTGCTCTCATGGTCACGGACCTCCGCTCAGGGCGCGCTGAGTCTTCACGTATCCTGATTGTTGTTGTTTCCCTCGAGTTGTAGTATCTTCCGCCGTCGAAGATGCGCTGAATTTCAATGGCACTCCGGCAGCAAAAAAGTAGACTCACATATTATGCTGGCCATGCTCGCTTACATGATTTGGCCCAAATCCCATGATATTGAATCCGGCAGCGTAGGTGAAAGAAAGCAAGAAAGGAAGCAAAACAGAAATGTGTGGTGAAAATTTAAGTCTAGCTAAAGAATTGAAGGTGGTTAATGAACCAAACACGACATATCCTGTCGGAGGCCGGCAATGCACTGACTACATAAAAGTAAAAATCAATTTCTCAAAATTCACATGTAAAAATTGTTTCCATTTCTATTTCACTTCTATGGATAGACCTAATAGTAGCAGTAAATTGATGGAATTTAGGGATATTTAGAATTGTGCCGATGTTATTTATGAAAAAATGATTTTCTTTATCTCCCGGTGCAACGCACGGGCATGTGTGCTAGTAATAATAAAGGACTTAAGGTTTCTGTGGTTCGTTCGTACGTCTAGGTGGTACGTTCGTCCGCCCGTTCCTGCGATGCTTTGTACGGGCCTGGCCCAACACCGACGTGCACATGACCTAATCAAACAAATGCTATAAAAGGCAGTGTTGAAGAGAAAAACCCACAAACGCATCTTCTTAGCCTTGGCGGCGGCCTGGATGACACCAAGCAGCTCGTCCATGGGAATCAGGTTGGTCGTCGACCACCTTGGGGAACTTGGTGGGCACGGCGGGCTGTTCCGAAGCCACCGCCATGACAGGGCACGCGTGCCTCCCATTCTCGTCCCACGTGATTTGGAGGGGCGCAGTGGCGGCGGAACTCGGAAGCAGCGGCAGCCAGCGACCTGAGTTTCGCGAGGCTCACCAACGAGAAGACGATTTTCGACGCTCTAGAGATCGACCAACTCCGCACCCTAATACAGGTCGATTAAGAATCGACGCAACAGGGATATATCCGGCCGCGGTGGTACAGGGCCCCGACGGCGTCGTCCCATCGCCATTTTTTCTCAGCCAGCGTGGAGCGCTAGCAGGGGAGGGAGGCTGAGGCGGGAGGCGGGCGGATGCGTGCCCCTGCGCGTTCTGCGTGCAGGGGCGGAGCTAGCTATATGGCATGGTTTGGCAGCCGCCATACCTAAAATTTTGTGCAAATACTAGGTATATATATGCTACAGTTCATGGTCTGTGAATTCCCTGCAGCTACTAGCTGCCATCGATCGCTGAGGAGTCAGAAATAAAAGAATCTGTATGCGGTACGTAGTCAGTCCCGTGTCGGGCCTGGCAAGTGTTGGGCCTGATCGCTCTGATAGGTGTCAATACTCAGAAAACAATCGCACGATCCAGGGGACTGGCACGATCTCTTCCCGAGTCCTGATTGCTGCCGACGCCCGACGAAAACCCTTGCCTTGCGATCGTGCGACGGGCGGAGCGCCGAACCAGAGGCGGCAGACCGGCAGTGCGGCAGGGTAAGCGCGCAGGTGTAGCACAGCAGCAGCAATTTGAGCCGCAGCCACCGGCCGACGAGACGAGGCCCCGACCGACGCGACCGTCAAGTCCGCGAGGGCGACTGGGAAATTAGGGATATGGCGCCGAAGAAATTGGTGATGCAAGGTATTCGATTTTGGAACTAAAATTGCAAATTGGATTCTAAAACAAATCATGTTATTGACTGAAATAAGCTACAGTAGTTATCTCAATGATTAATAGATTCGTTGTCTATTTACTGACTTGCTATTGTCTCCCAATTTTTTGTACAGATATAAAAAGCCTTTTTGCCAAAGCAAGTGGATGTGGATCTACTAGCTCTAACCCAATGCCACATCCTAACATTGTTGCTGAACAAGAAGAAGAAGAAGAGCCCCAAGACCGAGAGGATGTGCAGATTGATGTTCCAGTGCGTGTGCAAGAGGTAGAGAATGAAGAGGAAAATCATGTTCATGATCTGGTAGCTGGTCAAGGGGAAGAGGATGTCATTGAAGAGTGGAACTCAGATCACATTGAGCCCGACCCAGGGCTTCGTATTCCAATTGACAATTTTCATCCCAATATCAGAGATGAAATTAGATTGGCTTATGTGGCAAAGGGTCCAACTCGACCAGTTGGTCATGATTATCCTCGAGATCATTTTCAGAGGACCTTTTGTGAAGCATGGTATACCAAATATAGTTGGTTGGAATATAGTGTGGGGAAGAATGCAGCGTATTGCTTCTATTGCTTTCTTTTCAGACAAGATCCGGTGGATGAGAAGTTTGGTCACACTACCTTCACCAAAGATGGGTTTACTACTTGGAAGAATGCATATAAAGCATTCCCTCTTCATGTTGGCGGCGCAAATAGCATACACAATCAAGCAAGGACAGCATATGAGGATTTCAAAAATCATCGCTCAAGTGTGAAACATAAGGTTACAACCTATACAAAAGAATCACTAGTCAAGTATGAGACCCGTTTAGACACATCTTTGGGCATTGTAAGCTTTCTTGCATTGCAAGGTGAACCATTCCGTGGACATGATGAATCTTCCCTTTCCTTAAATAAGGGTAATTTTCTAGAGATGCTTGATTGGTATAAAGAAAGGAGGGTGGAAGTGAGGATTGCATTTGATGAGCTATGTCCTCAAAATGCCCAGATGATTTCTCCAACAATTCAAAAAGCACTTGCAAAATGTTGTGCGGATGCGGTCTCTAAAGCAATAAAGCAAGAGATGGGAGATGGCCTCTTTTCTGTTCTTATTGATGAATCTCGTGACATTTCAATTAAAGAACAAATGGCTGTTGTTGTGAGGTATGCCATTGTCTAGTCTGTTATTTACTTTATCTTCTTGTTGTAAATTACCATTGTTATTTTTAACTAATTGTACTATTTTTCTATTTTGTACAGGTATGTACACAAGGGGGAGGTCATTGAAAGATTTTTGTGTATCAAGCATGTCACAGAAACAACAGCAGAGGCATTGAAGAAAGCATTGTGTGAGGTGTTTGGTAAGCATGGGCTACTTATTGCAAATTTACGAGGGCAAGGGTATGATGGGGCTTCTAATATGAGAGGAGAATTCAATGGTGTTCAAAAATTGGTCCGTGATGAGAACCCATATGCTTTCTATATGCATTGCTTTGCTCACCGGTTGCAGTTAGTAGTTGTTGCTGTCTCAAAATGTTGTTCATCTTTTGAGGATTTCTTCGAATATGTGTCACTGATTGTGAACAGTACTAGTGCATCTTGCAAGAGGAAAGATATATTGCTGGACAAGCAGCGTTGTATTCTCTTGGCTAAGTTGGAGAGTGGAGATATTTTCTCAGGAAGAGGCAAAAATCAGGAAACATCATTGGCCAGACCAGGAGATACAAGATGGGGATCTCATTACACAACTTTAGCTCGTATTGAATCAATGTGGGAGGCAGTCATAGAAGTTCTTAGTATTGTGCACAAGGATGAGCGTAATCCATCCAGGGCAGGAGGTTTGGTGCATACAATGGAGTCTTTTACTTTTGTGTTCATCATGAAATTGATGTTACAAATCCTTCGCATAACAAATGAATTGTCACTTCTATTGCAAAAGAAGGATCAAAATATTGTTCAAGCCATGTCTTTGGTTACCGATGTGAGATCTTGCTTGATGAACTTCAGGAACACTGGCTGGGAACCACTATTGGAAGAAGTCAAATCCTTTTGCAATGCAAATGATATTCCAGTGCCAAACATGGATGAAGCTGTACCAAGATTTGGCCAATCAAGAAAAGGTGGGAGAAACAATATCACTCAAGATCATTTTTTTCGTGTTGATATCTTCTATGCAGCTATAGATGCTATCACCACAGAGTTGGATCATCGCTTTAATGATGCAACTTCTGAATTGTTGTGTGGCTTGGCTTGTCTTGATCCAAGAAACTCCTTTTCTAAATTTAATGTGGACAGAATTGCTAAGCTTACAGAAATCTACGATGCGGATTTCTCCTCTGATGATCGTAAGAGTATAAAAGTTGATCTCGAGTTATTCATTACCCATATGAAAAGACATGATGAATTTAGAGTTTGTTATGATCTTGCAAGCCTTGCCAAAAAGATGTTTGACCTTGAAAGGCATATCATGTTTCCTTTGGTTTATCGCCTTATTGAGTTGGCGCTGCTACTACCAGTGGCGACGGCATCTGTTGAAAGGGCATTCTCAGCCATGAAGATTATCAAGACCGAGCTGCGCAACAAGATGTCTGATGGTTGGCTTAATGACTTGATGGTTTGCTACATCGAGCGTCGGATATTCAAAGGACTTGATCTTGCAGAAATAAAAAAGGATTTTCAATCACAAGGTAGAAGAATGCCATTGCCGCCCCGCAAGTGAATGTTCATTATGGGTATGTATTTTATATTCAGCAAATAACATGCCTTTGTCCCCTAATATGATAGTGCTATTTATTAATTCATGTTTATTCTATTGTTTCTCTGTTTTTGCAGATCATACGTTTGTTCAACTAGTTAAAATTGCTGGTCAGTTATTTATGTAATTTTATTCAGTAAGATATTTTCAGCACCATACTTTATTTGAGCATTACGATATTATATTGTACCGGTTGAACCTAAATTATATTTATATACTATAGCCTTGTATTCTCTCCTTTATCGACTCCGCCACACCTTAAATTTATTCCTGCCTCCGCCACTGTCTGCGTGTGGTGTTGGCGTGTGTGTGATTATGTGTGGCGGAGAGTTCTGTTTCCTCTACTACCGCCAACGTTTCGGAGAGTTCTGTGATTATGCGCAATGCTGCGGATATTGGTCGTCGTTTGATCGTCTGTAATGCAGCAAATTTTCTTCAGTCCGGTACTTGCCTTGTTGGCTGCCGTGAACTCTTACAGCGCTCAGGTGGCACACAGGGATGGCGTCCCTGGCACTGACCTCGGGCAGAGCTCCAAACCAAGTCGACGTGAGACAAATTATTACGTGTGACGTGGTGCCGGTAGGAGGCGGCAGAGAGAGGGAAGAGCCGCGGGGATGCCCTGACGAGCCACCGCATAGGAAACAGCCTATGGGCCTGAAAGCCATGTCGTCGATCGCTCCTCCGCACGCAGTGGCCGTTGAACCACGGCTGCAGCGCTGCACTGGTTCTCGGCCTCCGGCGCCATGAATACCTAGCGCGCGGCCTCTGACGCCGGAAGCCCGGAAATCGCTCAGCGCCCTCCCCGACCTCACCTACTGCATTGCATGCTCCCGCCGTCGCCCTACGCTGCACTGCTCCGATGGCGTCGCCCGCACATCCGCCGGGAAGTTCACTTCGCGCCTCCCCTAGCTGTCTGCCCCACTCAGCCAGGGAATTCATCCATCTTGTGCCGCCGGGGAGTACACCTTGCGGTTCGATTGCGACCAGCAGCAAGCAAGTCGGAAAAGTACGGCAGCGTTACTGCCTTCTGGACCCTCTGTGCATCTGGGAGCTCCAGCAGCGCTGCAGCGATGCTGTGACGGCCAACCTGAACAGCAGATCACTTTGGTGTTCAGTTCTGCTGTCTCTGTGTTTTGTTGCAAGAACGTTGCAAGGCAAATCCTAATATTGTTCGTCTTTGTTGTTGACGTGCTTAGATGTTTGATGCAGTGCTCGTGCATGGGCAAAATAAAGAAAGAGGAGAGATGCTAGGCGGACGTTAGATTCCATTAACTATATTTGAATCAAATGCAACATGTAACACAGAGAATGCTGCTTGGGGACGTCATGTGAAGGCTGAAGAGATACGGCAGGGATGAGTTTCAATTAAAAGAAAAACAACAATGTGATGAAGAGATCGACAACTAGCCAAAGACATCGATGTGAAGGTCAGATTACAAAGAGGGAGCTCCAAGACGAGAAGAAGAGACCTTCCCATGTAGAAGCTCAAGGTGTTATGAGGAGGTAAAATTACACATATTTCTTTGTTGTTTTCTTCTTTGCCTGTTGTTTGCTTTCATAATAACATTTTAATAACAATGTATCCCGTTGCAACGCACGGGCAATTCTCCTAGTGGTGTAACAAAGTATTTTGGGTGACAAGAGTGTTTTCACCCAATACACTAGGAAAAATACTCTCAAATACTCACGGATACACTCCTGCCAAACAAGGCCTTAGTGTAAAATGAGTGTAATTGTGTAAGGCTATTCGCCAGCAAAAATGATGTATGTATCGGGTATGTAATTAATCAAAGATTGCTTCAAGAAAATATGGTGCCATTAAAAAAGAACAATGAAAAATATGTCAGAGTCGCACCTGGCTGTGTCACAAAGCAAAGTGCATGTGAAGTTAGCCCGTGAGATTTCCATGGTAATTGATTGTAATGTTGTTCAAAAAATGCAGCAAGATATGTTCAGGAAGTTCCCAACTCGAAGTGACCTGAAGTGGTGGAGATACACGCCTAAGTCATTTGGTAGCAGCGTGCAATGCACGGTTAGTTCAACTACTGTATAATAACCGAGGTTCAAATTGTTGACACCAATCTGTGTGAGCTGAACTGGTGGAGATACGTGCCTTTTCTGTCCAAACACCAGAGATCGAACCCCAACAACGCCTACAGTTTTAGAGTTTCTTTCCACCTTCTCTGACAGGTGGGACCTACGTTGGCACAAGTATGGCCACATGTGCTAGAAAAAAGTATAAGGGCATTTTTGCAAAACAAACGCTGCCACGTGTCGGCTCCTAAGTCATATGGGACGAGATTTGCACCATGTAGCAAGTATTGGGACTACTCCACCCCATTTTACAACTATTGGGACTAAAATGCACCTAATGGACAACTATTGGGACTACCAGTGTATTTAACCGAAGAAAAAACTACGTCCCTTTCCCGAAGCAAGGACCTATATTTTTTCTACTGTTACTACAGTTTAAGGAGTATTTACAGCAATCATATGATTATGACGCAGTTTGCGTTTGGCTGTTTTAACTCTTTCTACCTTTCCTACTCAAGTGCTATTTTTTTCTCGGTTGAAGAATAAACTCCCTTCTTCAGTTTCAGAAGTAATAGTAACACTTCTCTTATTACAACACAGGAAGATTGTGTTTGGCTGCTTGGATCTTTCTATCTTTTCTTCTTATGATGCACTTCCCAGATATAATCTCAAGATTTACCAGATACAAAAGGATATTAAAAATTCAATTTAAGTTGGTGGCATGTTGTATCTATGGAAGTTGGAAACAGCTAAGCGGTTACTGGAAACGGAAAGCTTACATCTACTCGACATTAAAATGTTAGAATATATGCTGGTAGAAAATTGCTGAATGAGGCAGCATAATGGTGCATGCATGCTCATGTCAGTGTCATTGTGTGTGTCCAAATTTGAAAATTTTGTTGAGTTGATAATTTCACACATGAATACAAGTTTCATTGTATTGTTCATCTCCTGAACTTCTCTGACATAAGTACATAAATGAAAATAATTTCAGGAGAGTGATCAATCTAACGTGAACACATGAGTTTGGAGAAAGAATTCATTTCACAGAAATAGATACTGAAACTGCTACAGACATGGCAAAGAAGCATACCAGTTTAACATCAGAAGCAGGTATTTCACTTTCCACCAGCCTATACTCATACATCACCCAGTCAGTTCTACTACCCCGTGGTGGCTTGCCAAGATGAAAAACCAGAGTCCTCTTCATCCCAACAGTCTGGGAATTATATACTACCGCCCTGTCCTTTCCAGTAGCTTTCCAATACCCAGCTTCAGTTGAACGGTTAGTCCTTGACCCAATAGAATACTTCCTATCACGCGTGCAAAAAAAATACCACTCGAGATCCCCACTCTGCAATGAAGCTTTCTCTGAACAAGTCAAACAAGACAAAAGAAACTGTTAGAACAGTTTATAGGGGCAGTCTATGAAAAGCAGGATGTTTCACAGCCACATGTAAATATGTGGTTAGCCCAAAACCCTTAACTAATCCAACACTGGTTCCTATGTAAAGAAAGAAATATGACCGGGAGTGAAAATTCACCTGGCAGATCCCAAGGGGCAAATTTGTATAGATCAATATCCGTGACAGCATTGCAGCGTAACTTCTTTCCCAACAACTTCCTCTTTAGATAGTAGACAGTGAGCTCAACATCGGTTGGATGGAACCGGAATCCAGGAGGAAGCGACGTCATGGCCATAAGGGAAATACTGGTTTCTCTATAATAATCTAGAGAGATCCAAACTTGGTCTTAGCTCAGACAAGAAAGAAAAACATTTGAGGTTTGAGGAGAAGAAATATGATTGGTCGAAGCAAGGAAAGAAGTTGGTAGACTATCAAGAATAACATGGAAATATCATCGAGCAGCAGAACCAGCAGTGGCACCCGCAGCAAAGAAATCACTGATGATCCGTCCTGGCATCAAAAGACATTTGAGTTGCAGGCGCACAGTCCTGTGAGATGAAAAGAAACTACAAATTATGTAAGGGGTATTGAAAATAAATGTAAATTGCAGTATTCAAGTTAACAAATAGATCATGATTTTGTATGTTACTCCAGAGAAGCTAATTTTATATCTGACACGAGGTGTATCAAACGAGTACTACTAGCGTATTGAGCGGAGCAAGGCAATGTGAAGGCTGGACTGGAGAAGCACAGTTGTCCTACTGACATGCGATTCAGAGTTTCAGATGCAAATACGATGTACTGCAATGCAGATATGCGGAATTAGACTGAATAAACACAGATGGGATCGGCATACCTCATGTTTCATTGACAGAGGAGCCAACCATTATCGTAGGGAAACTAGGGGAGACAGGCCGAGATGGCTGGTGTTTGCTGCTGGCGAGGAGAGAAGAGGGGACTTACGCCGGTGTTATTAGCGGGGAGGGAGTGAGAGCTGCGGTGCCGTGGAGGGGTTTGCGGAAGGAGCAGGGAATGCTAGCGCGTTACACAGAGAGGAGGGAGGCGGTGCCGGCGGCAACGGCGGCGGCGGTGGAAGGAGAGGCGTCGCCGCGCCGCTCTTCTCTTGGAGGACAGAGACGGAGAGGAGAGAGGAGGGAGGCCGGCTCGGCTCTGCGTCTTGCCTTGTCGCCCAAACTGGCTTGTCCTTCAGTTTCTGCTTACTCTATTGGGCTTTCTAGCTCAGTGGACTGAGTTGGGCCTCCTGTCTCGGCCCTCCCCTCCTTATTCCTTCATTCCAGCATTAATATATATTTTCAAATAAATAAGTGGATAGTTATATGCATGAATATCGATAAGAAAAAACTGAACTGAAATCGAAAGTTCATAGGTAGACAACGTAGTGGTGATAGTTTGATCGAGTAAATGTGATTTTCTTCAACAACAAATTGTACTCCCTCCGACCACTAATATATATGTTTAACATGATGTATCTATATACTAAAATATGTCTAGATACATCATCTTAAAGACAAATATTACTGGTCAGAGGGAGTAGTACATCAGACTTCTTATCTACCATGGTGAAACTCCATCAAATCTCTCTTCCCAATCAACCCGCTGTGAAGCTAAAAGTCTGCACTGATAGAACCACCTCACCTTAGTCTGCATCTCCCACATGATAGGGTTAATAGCAAAGCATAGGCATCTCATCTCAGGCACGCCGGCAATTGTAAAACTTTGATACTCATTAAAACAAGGCTAACAATGGGAGGAGGGAAAATTTATGTATACCTATTCCAGGTACTAAAAAGTTCGGGACGATCTTGGGCAATGGCCATTTTATCAATACATTGGGATCATTCAGGTTCTAGAAAGGGAGCTCGACTCCATCTAATAACCTCACGCGTACGCCTTCCTGCCATCAAGATCATTACCAAACGACTCAGATAGTGGGGGGGTATGTGTGCACTCAAACTCTTCTTCTGGAGTGGGGTGGGGGTTGAGGCTCATGAAGAAGGATTCTAAGAACACGAGGACTCCTAGGAGGAGATAGGTAGAACTTTGCATTCCTAAGGTGCTTTAAGTGATCGAGCCTTATCAGTTTGTCAGGCCACACAGCTTCAATTCTGAAGACTCCAAATGTTCATAAAATAATGAAGGGTTTCGCAACAGAGAAAACAACAATTTTACTACAAAAGAGAACAAGAACCATAATCCAATCTATGAGATGATATGCAACGAGAGAGAGAGAGATTAGATCCACATACCCTTGAAGATTCGCAGAACACAAACGTTCACACGAGTGTGGTTGATGCAGTCGTACTTCTTCGTGATCTAGTATGAGAAGCGCAGAACGAGCAAAGCCTCTGAGGTATCCACACGTGCAACACAACACCGTCCCCTCCTTTCTTGGTTCAGCAAGTATGATGGAGAGTTAGATGGAATCTATATCAGCACGATGGCATGGTGATCTTGGTGGAGAGAATCTAACATGACTTCACCAAGCTACCGCGAGAGATGGAGGAGGGAGAGAGGGGAGAGGCGGCGCTAGGGTTGTGTAGCAATGCCCTTAGCCCCCTTGATAGCCGCATAATCCAATATCTATACCTTAAGTTTAAATCTCATATTTGTTATGAAAATAATGAAATATCTCGCAATCCTTTGCCATTAATGACTAATTACCATCGAGCGTGGAAATCTTCTCTTTAAATGTTTCCTTTTAGGAATACACACTTTAATGACGAAATCTGGGCGAATTAATGAAGAATTATGAGTTTCCAATACTCCAAAGTCAAAGGGCTTGTGTTGCTGACCTCCAGAAGCTTTAACAGGCAGCCATACGGGCAGGACCCGCCCGTATCGGCGCCCGTATTGGTGTCCACCGCCTTCGCCACATCAAACCTAGCGACTTTTGTGAAGGAGCCTCTATATAAATTGACTCCCAGGCGCCGCAAAGAGAGAGTCTGGCGGGAGAGGGGGATACAGAGATCGCCACACCACATAGAGGGAAAGGAGTCCTGCCGCCGTCACCATCGCCATCCATTCCTCCACCTCATAGCCATAGCCATCTACTGGTAATCTCGATCTCCGTGATTGGCAATATTGTAAGGGTATTTGATATTGTTATCGAATTCATCTATACAATGTTCTCTATCTTTGATCTCGTTATGAGTGAGTAGTCCTCACGGGCTGCGTGCTCGATGAAGCCTCACAGCGATTATGTGCATGATCTAATCTTTATGGGTATATTGTGTTGAGTATGAATGTGTTATTTCACTTGTCTATCATCTTGTTGCCTCGATCCAAAGTCTTCGGTACCCAAGATCCGAGGATTGATCAAGGTAATGAGGAGGTATGAGTGGTGCTTCACCCTCTAGATCGAATCCCAGTGATAGAAGGAGTAATAGATTAGAGGATCTGAGACCCACCTAGGATCACGGCAGTGTCACAAATATTAATGCTCTCGTCTGTTTTACTTAATTACTGCTTCCTAGACATGGCTGCTGTGGGATAGTAGTAGGACTAGAAGTCTACTGGCATATGTTGCTCACTAAAACTAGTAGATTATATGGATGTGTCGTCCACAATATTTAACACTATTTAGCCTTAATACATGTTATGCTTATTATTATCTTTGCCCTTATGCATGCACAGCTGCAGATGAATCTTATGCCCATGGCCTATTCGCCATCCATCGACATACACACATAAAACAATATAGTAACAGTCTGGGAATAGACAGACGGCCAAACTAGTAAGTGCTCGCCAAATAACGTAACCTTTAGCACCAAGCAATAGCTTCCCCAAGTTCGATAAACCTAGGTCTACTAGGGAAAAAGTACCGCTATCCTACATCCTGAAACGGATCGAAGGTATCAACCCTTTTTCTGGCGCCGTTGCCGAGGAAGCAAATTATTACTATCGTGGTAAGGTTGCTAGAGACCTTATTAGTTAGTTTTAGTTCTATTTTAGTTTACTTTTTGTTATCAACTGAAAATAAAAAATCAGTTAATCATGTTATTTATCTTTTAGTTTATTGTTAAGAAAATACCAAAAATAAGAACCATGGCAGAAAAGAAGCTTGGGGAATATGCAACCCCCAATGATGATTATATTCGTTCACCTATTACTCAGCCCGCTGTTGAAGCAGAAAATTATGAAATTAAGCCTAACTACTTGAGCCTTGTTCAGCAAAACCAATTTGGAGGCTCAACATCTGAGGATGCAGGTTTGCACTTAAATACCTTCATTGAGATTTGTGACATGATGCGCATAAAGGATGTTAATCCTGAAGCTGTAAGGCTACACCTATTTCCTTTCTCTCTTAGAGGGAAAGCTAAAGACTGGTTTCTATCATTGCCAAAGGGCACTATTACATGGAATGCATGCACTAGTGCTTTCATGTCTAAATTTTTCCCTCCTGCAAAAACTATGCAATTATAGTCTAATATACAGGTTTTAGGCAAGAAGACCGCGAGCCACTAGCGCTTGCATGGGAAAGGATGAAGGAGTCTATAAGGAACTGTCCTAATCGTGGGATGGAATAGTGGTTAATTCTCCACTTATTTTATAATGCTCTTAATCATGTATCCAAGTCTATACTTGACACTGCAGCCAGAGGCACATTCATGGGCACATGAGTTGAAGAAGGAACGAAGCTTCTTGATGACATGCAAAACAACCATTCACAATGGCATGTGGAGAGATCCTCAAGAAAGGTAAAGTCCATTACCAAAACCGAGAATGAAGAACTTGTCGCAAAGGTGAATGAGCTACTAGGTATAGTCAAACACTACGCCAAAAAGGCTTATAGCCGTGATGTCACTGGTAGCAAAAAAATAAAGATAGTCACTGATAACCGGTATACGTGACGGGTCCAGAAAAATTTGTCACCTATATGTCCCGATCTGGTCTCTGCCGCACCTAACGATGACGCCCAAAATAAAAACGCGTCATTGGAAGTTCATTTCGTGGTCATCCTGGGCTCCGAAAAAGGCTGTGACACCGGTCGATTTGCACCTGTCACGGGTTTAGGGTATAGTAGTGACATAAAGTTTTAGTTGCGTGTCATTGGTTCATTCGTAAAAATTAATGACCCGACTAATTTTTCAATCGTCGATGCTTGCAGGCATACACGTGACGAGCCTCTGGTATTATACATCGTTGGATTCTGCCAGCTACTTACGACGTCCTTAGCCCCGTTCAAAAAGAGGCCATACGTCACTGGTTTGTGTCTGAGATCCACATCGCGAGCAGGGAGACCCAGAAGACTTCTCCGACAATGATGAAGAATATTTACGTTTATTAGTTAGCTTTATGTCTACAATTCGTTCATACTCTATTGTTTAATTTCCTAATTATCTCATTGAATTTCTAAACAACTTTTATCCATACATGTGTGTATAATTAAATTTGTTTTGTTAACAACAGTGCATATTGATCAATACACGATCAACTACTTGTGAAGATTGATGCTGTATAGATGATCTGAGGCATCAAGACCAATACCAATGGCAACAAGAGAGTCCAAACTAATTCGAAGTCTGAATGAATATGGAAATTCCTAAAGAAAAGGTACATATATATATTATCACAAAATCACTAGGCATAGACCATGTGCATAACTCATAACACGATCAAGTCTTAAGATATGACCGATGTATCACAATGTTGCAAAATATAGCAAAACTAAATAACAATTGTTCATATGTTGGCCTTGCGTGCAACATCAAACATCCATGAAACATCAAAGTCTATGCTTGGAATATATAAACTTTCATAACAACAACAAAAATCGCCACCAATATAGAAGACCATCCCTCTCTAGCATAGTTCCTTACAGGGCTGCAATTCTAGATCATCAAATGGATCAGCCAGTGACAAGTCATGCAGGTCATCTTTAAAATTCCTCGTATAGAAATCGTTGAACCTGCCAACATATGTCCAAAACTCCAACTTTGCTTCACTGGAAGCTTTGTTATCCACATGTAGCTGCTTCGACTGTTTATCCCACCATTTCTTGTTCTTCTTATAGTTGAAACCAATCCTGATAACCTCGGGCACTTTTGCATACACAAGAAAGAATCTAACAAAGCCAATATCCTGTGCTGAACTAGAGTAGTTATCCAAACTCATTTCTCTGAGATGTACATTCAGACATTCGATAGGACGGAGCATGTTATATTCCACCACATTTACCAATTTCGTATCAGCAATTGACTGCAAAAATAAGATGTCAAATTAAATATAGTGGCTAGAACAAAAAGAAACTTATATCTAATGGTGACATGTAATATTACGACAAGTGCATCATGTATGAAGTGATGACTGTTGAGCAACATAGCCTGCAGACAGTTCCTTATATGACCTTCAAGGTTCCACATATGGATACGCGGCCTCTAGTTTAATTAGTCTTTGGATACCCAAAAAATTATGATTTTCTATCAAATATTGTTTAGATGATCGAAAGCTCATAACAGGCTCCATGTAAATCTATGCATAGTTGCTGGAATGGTTAACATTTAGCAGAAAAGAATTTCACCTCTATGTATAGCTTCTCCGTGTAGGGAAAGCATCTAAGGAATTGAACAATTGCATTCATATTAGGACCAACAGAATTTAGAGCCAGGATCTTGACTGTGCGGAGAGACGTTGCCAAGCTGATGGGGACCAGTCCCTACATGACAAAGGTACATGCATCAATATAGTTAAAAAAATATGTGATAGAGTTTTGATATGTGAACGAAATGAGGGGTTTACCTGGATGGTTATGGCTCCAATAAGAAGTTGGGTGTTGTTGTGAATCGTGTGGCACAAGATTCTCAATTTTGGTGCCTCAACAAGTATGATTGTTTCAATAGTCGATGAATGAAGTATGATCAATATCTCAAGGCAATGTGAATCTTGAATGATGAGTTCCCAGAGCACTTGAGAGGATCCGAACGGCGACCACCAGCCAGAAACAACAAAAGTACAGATAGTCAGCGAGATGATGTGGGTGCTTGTCAACCCACGGATCGCATTAATCTCAAGGCCCTCAAGTGTAGTACATCCAGCAATTAGGCGGTGGATGGCCGCATGCGAGATGACAGTGTTATCGAGATAGAGATGCTTAAGTTGAGGTAAAATAAGCACAGGGCCAGCATCAATTGTGGGGAAATGGCAGAAACAGAAGTTGGTAACGCACAGCTGATACGTCTCAAATGTATCTATAATTTTTGATGCTCCATGCTTGTTTTTACACCATTTGCTTAGTGTTTCGTTACACTTCGTGGCATTTTTATGCATTTTCCGAAACTAACCTATTAACGAGATGCCACAGTGTCAGTTCCATGTTTTCTGCTGTTTTTGTGTTTCAGAAAAGTTAGACAGGAAATATTCTCGGAATTGGATGAAACAAAAGCCAAACATCCAGATATTTAACGAAGCTTCCAAAAGACCAAAGAGGAGACGGAGAGGAGCCACAGGGCAGCCTCACCACCAGGGGGCGCAACCCAGCCCCTGGCCGCGCCGCTCTATGGTGAGGGCACCCTGGTCCACTTCTGACGCTGCCCCTTCGCCTATAAAGACCCCCCGACAGGAAAAACCTAAACACCCGATCACTTTTCTAGAAACACATCGCGATCCGCCGCCGTCGTCGACCCAAGATCGGGAGGGTCCAGAAGCTCTTCCCGGCACCCTGCCAGAGAGGGGACTCACCACCGGAGGTCTTCTTCATCGCCATGCTCGCCTCCGGCGTGATGAGTGAGTAGTCTACCTTGGACTATGGGTCCATAGCAGTAGCTAGTTGGTTGTCTTCTCCACCATGTGCTTCATGTTTAGATCTCGTGAGCTGCCTTACATGATCGAGATCACCGTTATGTAATTCTACATATTGTGTTTGTTGGGATCCGATGAATATTGGTGTTATGATTGAGTTGATGTGCCAAATATTATCTTATGTTATCTCTATGTTGTTTATGATCTTGCATGCTCTCCGTTGTTAGTAGCTATCTTGGCCGAGTAGATACTAGTGACTCCAAGAGGGGGTATTTATGCTCGATAGTTGGGTTCATGCCTCTATTTAATCTGGGGGAGTGACAGAAACCTCTAAGGTTGTAGATGTGTTGTTGCCACTAGGGAGAAAACAACATTCTTATGTCCAAGGGCATATGCTTTGTTTACATTACACACTTTGCTTAATGCAGTTATCTATTGTTCGCAACTTAATACTCAAGGGGTCCTCGGATGATTCCCCGTGAGTGGATTATTAGTCATAGATGCAGTTGGATGGCGGTCTATGTATCTTGTTGTGATGCCCAGAGTAAATCTCATAGTGATCCTCTTGACATATACACGTTGTCTTTATTCTATCAATTGCCCAACTATAATTTGTTTACCCAGCATGTTGTTATTTATCTTATGGAGAGATACCACTAATGAACTGTGGACCCCGGTCCAATTTCCTTTATATTGCTATCACCTGTTTACTTTACTAGCACTGTTTACTTTCTTGCATACTACTATTGCTTTCCACTCGATACGCTCATTCCTTTGTTTACAGCAAACCGGTGAGATTGACAACCTCATCGTAAGTTAGGAGCAAAGTACTTGGTTGTGTTGTGTGCAGGTTCCGCGTTGCAGCTGGCAAAGCAAAGCACTGGACGAGGCACCTTATAAATTGTCCGGAGCTGTCGCGAAGCTAGCAAGCATCACCTTCTTGATTTTGACTTTTTCCTGGATACGATTAAACCTTGGTTTCTTACTGAGGGAAAACTCGCTGCTGTACTCATCAAACCTTCCTCTTGGGGTTCCCAACTGGACGGTGATTTACACCATCACACACCGCCACAGCAAAGATTTTTCTGGCGCTGTTGCCGGGGATTGAAGAAGAAGAAGAAGTTTCCACGTCAACTACGCGCCAGCAAAACATCAACAGCGTGGGCACGAAGCAGAACATAGACAGCGACAGCAAGTGCGGCGGTCTTCCATCATGGAACGTGAGTTCCTGGAGTCCATCTAAGGCGCGAGATTGGAACCACTTCTTGAACTTGGTTTCGACTTTGGATGATTTGCTGAATTGCCTGATGTAAAAGCATCTGCCTGGGCCTTGGTGCGTGGCAAGGATCCTGGAGACTAAGGCGATAAGTTTGTGTTGCTAGGAGCAGAGTGTGCGGTTGGCGCAGAGGTTAAGGGGAACAGAGCGCCAAAGGTGGCGCCACCATCGGGAGAGCATGCTTTTCCATGCGCCGCACTTGGTGTGGAGGAGGGAGATGATTATACCCAGCATGTAATCGGGGAGGCGGCTGATGAAGTCAAAGCTCGCCGGTGGCCTTTGCGAATCTGGCTCGACCTGCCTCCGCTTGTCAGCTTCCATCTAAGCGGGTGGCGACACACTAAACCCCGCAGTCTCCTCTTTGAAAGGCACTAGATCTCAGTCCCCCTAGCTAGTTGCGCGTGAAGCAGGGGAGCGAGGTGTGGACTATATCTGGGGTGGGGCGGTGGCTGCGGGCGCTGGCCACGGAGGAAGGTTGGGGACTGGACGCACAGGAAGCTAGGGTTATGTCGGATCTGTGGAACTGAGAGGTGGAAATTAATTTAGTGTTGCTTTTGTGTTAAGTATAAATGTTTCTTTATGTGAACTTAAGTGGCCAGCTGTGAGTTATCAGTGATGGGTAAAGCCTGTCACTTAGCAGCCCACCGTGCTTAACAGTCTCTCATCAGTCACTCTGCATCCACCCTGCTCCATTACTCCGCCAAACACCCATGCCACCCCCACCCCCTTCCCGCCCCGCCCCGGCGGCGCCCCCTCGCAGCCATGGTTATCTGGTGGGACGAAGAGTCATATGTGTCCGACTATGGAATGGTGAGTCATTTATCCCATCCCCCACCCCCTATTCTATGCTATGGTTAGGGTTTCAAATTGGGTTTTTCATTGTTGGTACGAAATAACTAACCTACGGTTATCTATTTATCATCTCCATGGATATATATGTAGGTTCGCAACCATGCACCCAACGATATACAGGACTCAGATTTCTGCGGCCTTGAGCGTGAATCCATGTGTCACATCCATAGGAGTCCGATGGAAAAGATGGTGGCCTTTAAAGAAGATGACACTGGAAGGCGTTTCTACCGCTGTCAAAATCATGTGAGTTTATATCTCTGATTCAGCTACAAGCCTGTGTGTGCAAAATAATTAGCATCGTACGTTGATTTGTGTATTATAGGACCATAAGTGTGGCTTTGTGTGGAGAGATCCTGAATGTCCCGAACCAATGAAGAAAGCACTACGGAGACTTTGGAAAATGTATGAGGAAACCTCTAGTGAGAATATAACTAAGACAATTCTGCTTGAGGTGGAGACTCAACTGCTAGGTAGAGAGAAGGAGGACACCGAGAAAAAATATACTAATCTGCTAGCTGATGTGCACAATTGGATGACTGGCAATGCGACTATTGTGATGACTATTGACTATCAGAAGAACGACGACAGTGAAGTTGATGGCTGCCATAATTTATCTCTATTAGATGCTTTAAATGTAACCGCCAAGAAAGATTTGATTGCTATGGAAGAGGAGAAGAACAAGTTGAAGAATGACCCGGAGTAGAAGAATTGGGAAGTTGGACTACAAAATTGCTTAGCTGCTCAAATCTGGTGATAAGAACAGAGGCCAAGCGGTTGAGCATCAAGTCCATTTGTGATGAATTACTACCTGTAATTTTTATTGCCGTCTCTATTTATGTTTCTGTTGAACTATTTTCCATCTTGTAGTATTTCAGATCATGTCAAATTATCTGGTGGTTAGATTGCAAAATTAAAGTTCGAGTTTTGAATTTTTGCTGCAAAACATGATTGTTCTTAATTTTATGCACGAAGGGTTTAGTTACTTCATATGATGATTTTCTTCGATTTCTAACTACCTTTTCACAATTACTTTAATGTAGTAGCTAGGCAGTGCCGATGTGTGTTGGCCAACAGTTGTTCTCTAGGGTCGTTGGGTACTTGCTTCACCAAAAAAATCCTTAATTTCACTATGTACATGCATGAAATAAATGGTTTTATTTATACATTAGTTATACAACATTTGGGGCTAATTAACATCATTTTTCATGCCATCATGTCCACAATATTAAAGGGGAGAGATGCAAGATTTGGTCAAACTTGGGTTGACCAGTGGATGTCAAGATGATAGAGGGACTGTGGATGAAACCACTAGATGATTTGTGTGAGTACCATGTGATGTAGTAGCTAGACAGTGCTGATGTGTGTGTTGGCCAACAGTTGTTCTCTAGGCTTTGGGTACTTGCTTCACCAAAAAACCTTAATTTCACTATGTACATGAAACAAATGGTTTTCTTTACTTTAGTTATGCAACAGTCAGGGCTAATGTCATTTGTCATGCCATCAAGGCAGATGCAAGATTTGGTCAAAACTTGGGTTGACCAGTGGATGTCAAGATGATAGAGGGAACATGGATGAAACCACTAGGTGATTTGTGTGAGTACCATGTGATGTAGTAACTAGGCAGTGCTGATGTGTGTTGGCCAATAGTTGTTCTCTAGCTAGGGTTTTTGGGTACTTGTTTCACATAAAAACCTTAATTTCACTATGTACATGAAATAAATGGTTTTATTTACTTTAGTTATGCAATACTCAGGGCTAACATCATTTGTCATGCCATCAAGGCAAATGCAAGATTTGGTCAAACTTGGGTTGACCAGTGGATGTCAAGATGATAGAGGGAGTACTGTGGATAAAACCACTAGGTGATTTGTGTGAATACCATGTGATGTAGTAGCTAGGCAGTGCTGATGTGTGTTGGCCAACAGTTGTTCTCTAGGGTCTTTGGGTACTTGCTTCACAAAAAAAACCTTAATTTCACTATGTACATGCATGAAACAAATGGTTTTATTTACTTTAGTTATGTAACACTCAGGGCTAACATCATTTGTCATGCCATCAAGGCAGATGCAAGATTTGGTCAAACTTGGGTTGACCAGTGGATATCAAGATGATAGAGGGACTGTGGATGAAACCACTAGGTGATTTGTGTGAGTACCATGTGATGTAGTAGCTAGGCAGTGCTGATGTGTGTTGGCCAACAGTTGTTCTCTAGCTAGGGCCTTTCGGTACTTGTTTCACAAAAAAACCTTAATTTCACTATGTACATAAAACAAATGGTTTTATTTACTTTAGTTATGCAACACTCGGGGCTAACTGAAGGAGATATGCCCTAGAGGCAAAAAATAAAACTATATTTTTGTGCCATATCTCATTTGTTCATAATATTATATGTCATGATATAACTGTATTAAGCGAAAGCATTAGTACACGTGTGACGTATAAGCAAACAGGTCCTTGGTTACCTCTAGTTAACCAGCTCATGTGTCATCTGATGATCAAGGTTTCCTAATCATGGGCAAATGCATCAATGAACATTGAGGTCATGTTGGACATGATGGACACACACCCAAAGCACTATTAATGCAATTAAATCAGTCACAAATTGCATATAACTAGGAAACAAAGTAATCAGTTCCTTAGACCGTGAGGTCACTACATAATCACTACATCCGGAGGCTGCTTTAATTGCATCAACCGTCATCATGTAATTGGGTGACTGAAAATGTATCTCTTGGGTATGCCAAAGGAGTAGGTTGAGGCGTGTGCACCAAGAGCGGGATTTTTCCATCCACGTGACGGATAGATACTTTGGGCCCACTCGGTGACAGTTGATATACGAGCTTGCAAGCATGTGACTAGGTCACAGAGTATGCAATGTCATGAGACAAGTTGAAAAGACTTGTCAGACGAGGGTGAACGCGATATGGAGATATCGATGATCTAACCTCGGACAAGATCTAGTATCATGTGACAAAGGGAATAGAATATTGTGTTATGCACAGGGGTCAGCACGGTTTTCTAGAACCGATTGTTGATCATTGATCGAGAGGGGTCTCGATCATGTCTGGCATATTCCTCGACTCATAGGGTGTCACACTTAAGGGTATATACGCTTAGGGGTAGATTTAGAATTATTAGAAGTTACAAGGAGGTATTGCTACTCATGTGATGATGACGCCAGAAAAGAGCTGTGGCGTGTAGTTGACGTGGGAGCAGTAAGTCCTTGTGCGTGGTGAATAACCAGCCCGTTGGGAACCCCAAGAGGAAGGTATGATGAGTGTAGCGGCAAGTTTTCCCTCAGTTAAGAAACCAAGGTTTAATGTCGATCTTGAAGAGGAGAGACGGTGACGACTGAAGGTGATGCGAACTGGCTTAGTAACTTCCAACAAGGGCGCCGTTAACGATACTTGTTGACTCGTCTTCGGCCAGTAGCAACGCGGAACCTGCACACACACAAACAAATACTTTGTTCCCAACTTGCGATGAGGTTGTCAATCTCACCGGTTTGCTTGAAACAAAGGTTATGAGTGTATCGAGTGGAAAACAGTTGAGTATATGCGAGTAAAGTAAACAGTGCGGGAAAAGTAAACAGGTGATTGCAATATGATGTAAAATAGGACCGGGGTCCACAGTTCACTAGTGGTGTCTCTCCATAGATAAAATAACATGCTGGGTAAACAAATTACAGTTGGGCAATTGATAGAATAAAGATAACGTGAAATGTCAAGAAGATCACTATGAGATTTACTCTGGGCATTACAACAAAATACATAGACCGCCATCCAACTGCATCTATGACTAATAATCCACCCCCGGGGATATCATCCGAACACCCTAGAAGTATTAAGTTGCGAACAACAGATAATTGCATTAAGCAAAGTGTGTAATGTAAACAAAGCATATGCCCTTGAGCATATGAATGTTGTTTTCTCCCTAGTAGCAACAACACATCTACCACCTTAGAGGTTTCTGTCACTCCCCCAGGTGAAATAGAGACATGAACCCACTGTCGAGCATAAATATCCCCTCTTGGAGTCACTAGCAACTACTCGGCCAAGATAGCTACTAACAACGGAGAGCATGCAAGATCATAAACAACATAGAGATAACAAAAGATATAATTCAGTACATCAACTTAATCATAAACACCAATATTCATCGGATCCCAACAAACCAACATCATAGAATTACATAACGGTGATCTCAATCATGTATGGCAGCTCATGAGATCTAAACATGAAGCACATGGTGGAGAAGACAACCATCTAGCTACTGCTATGGACCCATAGTCCAAGGTAGACTACTCACTCATCGCTCCGGAGGCAAGCATGGCGATGAAGAAGACCTCCGGTGGCAATTCCCCTCTCCGGCAGGGTGCCAGGAAGAGCTTCTGGACCCTCCCGATCTTCGGGTCGACGGCGGCGGCGGATCGCGATGTATTCTGGAAAACTGATCGGGCACTTAGGTTTTTCTCGTCGGGGGGTCTTTATAGGCGAAGGGGCGATGTCAGAGGTGGAGCCAGGGGCTCTCACACAGGGGTGGCGCGGCCAGGGGCCAGGCCGCGCCGCCCCCTTGTGTGGGGCCCTGGTGGCCCCCCTCCGACACTTCTTTGGATGTCTGGAAGCTTCCAGGTAAAATATGACTTCAGGAACTTGTTTCATCCAATTCCGAGAATATTTCCTGTGTATCACTTCTGAAACACAAAAATAGCAGAAAACAGGAAACTGGCACTGTGGCACTTCGTTAATAGGTTAGTTCCGGAAAATGTATAAAAGTGCCACTAAGTGTAACGAAACAATAGGCAAATGGTGTAAAAACAAGCATGGAACATCAAAAATTATAGATACGTTTGAGACGTATCAAGCATCCCCAAGCTTAACTCCTGCTCGTCCTCGAGTAGGTAAGTGATAACAAAAGAATAATTTTTGAGGTGACATGCACCTACACAATCTTGATCATATATGTAAGCATTGGTGAGCTGGGATCAATAGAACTTAAAACATGGGCATGAAAGATATAATCATGACAATAAGAACTTAGAAACCATGTTGTAAACATGTAAATGAACACAAACAAAAGATCATGAAAATGAAACAATGAAAGTCAAACGTGTGTTCAAATCATAAGGAAAAACATACAAATGGTTTTCAGCTTGTCCTTTAAAGAGAGCAAAACATAAATGCATAGGACACCTCAAAGTTTAAGAGGGCGACTAGATACAAATAATTTAAGAACAAGTGAAACCAACAATATGAATCAATCAATGAACTTTGGGACAATGCATATCACACTAAGAATGACAACTATGCTCTCTTAATGGTGCATAAAGAAAGAAGGTGGTGACTCAACATAAAAGTAAAAGAAAGGCCCTTCGCAGAGGGAAGCAGTGATTTAAACATGTGCTAGAGCTTTTCATTTGTAAAACAGAGAGATAAAACTTGATTTTGAGAGGTGGTTGTCTTTGTCAACGACTGGCAATGGGGTTCTTACTATCTTCCATACAAAAATAAAGCAAGTTTTTGAGAGAGAGATTGGCACTCTTGTGCTCTTTTTATAAAACTTGGCACTCCTCCCCACCTTTTCCTTTCACATACCATGGCTAACCGATTCCATCGGGTGCCCACCAACATTCACATTCTTTGGAGGAGTGCCATTTTTCTTTCTTTTTTTCCCTTTTTTTCTTTTTGGAATAAGCAATATGGAAGATAGCAAATCCGACCACTACGTCCCCATGAGCTGAAAACAGTGTCACAAAACGAGAAGTATTTTGAAGGTTTTTGAAAGGTAGCACACGAAAATTTTACTTTGGAATGGCTTACAAATACCATGCATAGGAATTTATAGTGGACACAATGGCAAACTTGGCTTTTAGGAGTTGGATGCACGAGTAGAGCTCATACTCAGTACAAGGCGAGGGCTAGCAAAAGACTGGGAGCGACCAACTAAGAGAGCAATAATGGCCATAATCATGCAAAGTGACAAAGCGACATTAAAAGAAGCATACAATGGCATCAAAAGTCAAAAACTAAATGATCATGAAGGCTAATGGCGACTTTGTAAGAGTCTAACATGTGTGAGCATGCGCCAAGTCAACCCAAATAAAGCATCAAGGAGAAAACCAAAATAATGCTTCCATACAATAAAAACAACGCATGATTTTTCAAAGGCTCATTAAGCAATCTCAGTTATTTGAGACAAGTCATGCTACAGCAAAACCACTAAGCATACTATCAAAAAGACATCAAGCATGACATGAAAAAGCCTAAGCCGCAGTCTACACAAGCTCCTTCTTGTACCACTATTTTGCACAAAGCTTTTTCTCTTTTCCAACACCATTTGAAATTTTTATAAACACCTCTTTTGATGAAAACCAATAAAGATCAGAGGCAAAAATACACCTTGATGAAAAGATATGACAAGATCTGAACGCAAATCAAGGTGAAAACGAAAACCGAAAGCAGTAGCAGAAAAAGTAGAACACTCGATTTTTGATAAGAGTGAAAACTAGAGCGTTCTTTGCAAATGAAAGCGAGTACATCTCCTCCAAAGGAAATTTGTTGGGGTCCAACCATTTATTGCAGCAAACAAACAAACTAAACCAACTAAGAAAACTAAAACAACTGACGCTCCAAGAAAAATACATAGTGCATGAAGCAATAAAAATATAGTGTTTTGAAAGGTGACCTAATTTTTGCCGATGAAGAAGGGGTGCCTCGGGGGCATCCCCAAGCTTTGACGCTTGTACTTCTTGGATATTTCTTGGGGTGATGCATGGGCATCCCCAAGCTTGAGCTTTTGTCCATTCTTCAACTCATCTTATCATTCTCCAATCCCTACACTTGAAAACTTCCTTCATACAAAACTAAACACAATTCTATTAGCAACATTAGTGTAAGCATAAAATATATTCAACCTCTTTTAGCTTCAGGTTTCAACCCAAAACCACCACATATAAAGTATATACTACTGTAGCAACTTCCACAAGAGTTCCATGATAAAAAAGAACTCAAAAGAAAGCGATAAAGTGGCAAAAACAAATATTGGCAGAAATCTGTCAAAACTGAACAGCTGACAAAGGACGAATTTTTGAGGGATTTTCTGTTGCTCAAATCAAAAAGTGTTCAACTAAGAAAAGTTTGGATATAACCTGGGGCATATGCACAAGAAATCGCAGGTCCAAAAGATAAACAGAGAATTTTCACGATTTTTTACGGTGTAGCACCGAAAACAGTTTCAGGACAGCAACATCCCCAAATCTTTACCTCACTCAAATTAGAGGCTTCTCTTGGCACAAAAACGAAATAAACAAGATAAGGAGCGGTCATTACAGTAGTAATGACTTCCAAGACTCAAATAAAAGAAAAAGTACTGAAAAGTAAACATTGGGTTATCTCCCAAGAGTGCTTTTCTTTAACGCCTTTGAGCTAGGCGCAGAAAATTGCGAATCAAGTAATATCAGCAGATGCATTAAGATCAACAGCAGAGATCTTTTCAACAATGAAGGAAAATGTGTTCAACTGAGTTTTTGAAACTCCTTTACGATCACGCTTTGGCACACTACTTTCATCGAAAAGATTTTCAGGGCAAATCCAACTAGAAATCTTTTCCCAAGCATCATGAATTCCTATAAGTTCATAAGGTATTGGTGTTTTAAAATCATCAGGCGTACCAACAACCTTAACAGGCGAGCCAAGCTTATTAAACTTCTTAAAAACTTTCCTAGCCTCAATTGCAACATCTCTAAATTCTGTGCGCAAGGTTTCTAAGATGAAAGCTTTCTTTTCGGGATCCTCTATTTCATGAAGCTTAAGGAACATGTATTGCATAGAAGAATTAAGACTAACAAACCTAGCTTCTAACATGTGAACTAAATGAGCAGAAGCAATTTCATAACTAGGAGCTAACTCAACCAAAGACTTTTCCTCAACTTCCTTATGCATACTAATGTGATTAAAGAACTCCTCAATGTTACTTTTGCCAATAATCGAACCACTACCTACAGAGAGGTCCTCCAGAACGAACTCAGGGAACAGCATGATAAACTAAAGTAAAGAAATAACAACTACCAAGGATTCTATTTTTTTTGGGTTTTTGATATAAAGCAATGCAGGTAAAATAAAATAAAGTAAAGCAAAACAAATAACAAAGTAAAGAATGTGTGTGCGAAGAACTCCCCTCGCAGAAGTCTTCTCTCTTCCCCGGCAACGGCGCCAGAAAAAGTGCTGCTACTCGTGTGATGATGACGCCAGAAAAGAGCTGTGGCGTGTAGTTGATGTGGGAGCAGTAAGTCCTTGTGCGTGGTGAATAACCAGCCCGTTGGGAACCCCAAGAGGAAGGTATGATGAGTGTAGCGGCAAGTTTTCCCTCAGTTAAGAAACCAAGGTTTAATGTCGATCTTGAAGAGGAGAGACGGTGACGACTGAAGGTGATGCGAACTGGCTTAGTAACTTCCAACAAGGGCGCCGTTAACGATACTTGTTGACTCGTCTTCGGCCAGTAGCAACGCGGAACCTGCACACACACAAACAAATACTTTGTTCCCAACTTGCGATGAGGTTGTCAATCTCACCGGTTTGCTTGAAACAAAGGTTATGAGTGTATCGAGTGGAAAACAGTTGAGTATATGCGAGTAAAGTAAACAGTGCGGGAAAAGTAAACAGGTGATTGCAATATGATGTAAAATAGGACCGGGGTCCACAGTTAACTAGTGGTGTCTCTCCATAGATAAAATAACATGCTGGGTAAACAAATTACAGTTGGGCAATTGATAGAATAAAGATAACGTGATATGTCAAGAAGATCACTATGAGATTTACTCTGGGCATTACAACAAAATACATAGACCGCCATCCAACTGCATCTATGACTAATAATCCACCCCTGGGGATATCATCCGAACACCCTAGAAGTATTAAGTTGCGAACAACAGATAATTGCATTAAGCAAAGTGTGTAATGTAAACAAAGCATATGCCCTTGAGCATATGAATGTTGTTTTCTCCCTAGTAGCAACAGCACATCTACCACCTTAGAGGTTTCTGTCACTCCCCCAGGTGAAATAGAGACATGAACCCACTATCGAGCATAAATACCCCCTCTTGGAGTCACTAACAACTACTCGGCCAAGATAGCTACTAACAACGGAGAGCATGCAAGATCATAAACAACATAGAGATAACAAAAGATATAATTCAGTACAGTAACTTAATCATAAACACCAATATTCATCGGATCCCAACAAACCAACATCATAGAATTACATAACGGTGATCTCAATCATGTATGGCAGCTCATGAGATCTAAACATGAAGCACATGGTGGAGAAGACAACCATCTAGCTACTGCTATGGACCCATAGTCCAAGGTAGACTACTCACTCATCGCTCCGGAGGCAAGCATGGCGATGAAGAAGACCTCCGGTGGCGATTCCCCTCTCCGGCAGGGTGCCGGGAAGAGCTTCTGGACCCTCCCGATCTTCGGGTCGACGGCGGCGGCGGATCGCGATGTATTCTGGAAAACTGATTGGGCACTTAGGTTTTTCTCGTCGGGGGGTCTTTATAGGCGAAGGGGCGATGTCAGAGGTGGAGCCAGGGGCTCTCACACAGGGGTGGCGCGGCCAGGGGCCAGGCCTCGCCGCCCTCTTGTGTGGGGCCCTGGTGGCCCCCCTCCGACACTTCTTCGGATGTCTGGAAGCTTCCGGGTAAAATATGACTTCAGGAACTTGTTTCGTCCAATTCCGAGAATATTTCCTGTGTATCACTTCTGAAACACAAAAACAGCAGAAAACAGGAAACTGGCACTGTGGCACTTCGTTAATAGGTTAGTTCCGGAAAATGTATAAAAGTGCCACTAAGTGTAACGAAACAATAGGCAAATGGTGTAAAAACAAGCATGGAGCATCAAAAATTATAGATACGTTTGAGACGTATCAGGTATCTATAAAAGTTCCTAGCAATACCGGAAAGGTTCCAAAGACACCGGAAACATTTCGGACTTTATCAAAGTTGTATTGGTGAAGGAATTATGCCAAGGAATTAATTGATTAATGTGTTTAGTATTTAATTAAAGTAATTAAATATTAGAAGTGAATTAATAAACAAAGGAAAAAGTGGAAAAGGGAAATGGGCTAGGCCCATAGGCCAGGCCGGCCAAGGCCCCAAGGCCAGGTGCGCTAGGGTTTCCCCTAGGGGCCGGCGGCGGCCAAGGGAGGGGCGGTCGGCCTAGGGTTTCCCTAGGGCCAGTGCCACCTACCCCCTCTCCCCACTATATAAACCCCCTGGGTGTCCTTGGCTCATTCATTCCCTCCCCCTCCTCCTCTCTTCCTCCTGACTTGGTTCCCATGTGTGGAACTGTGTCAGCGGGCTGAAGGAAAACCTGTAGTTCCGGACACTGTCGCGCTGCCGGATTTCCAGCCAAATCCACCTTCTTCCACTGCTATGCTGGACCGGAGCCCAGACGATGTCTATACACCGTACGTGTGTAATCCCTCAGTGTTGCCGCTCGTGCGGTGCTGGACTTCTTCGACTGGTACGACTACATGACCTCTAGGTCGACTTCGGTTGTCTCCATCGACAACGTTCATGCAGGAACGTTCCAACACACTCGGTCTTCAAGGGTATGAATTTTGCCGCTGTTATCGTTACTGTTCAACTATGTAGATAGATCGTGGGCTAAGGGTTAGAGGAAAAAAATTGTTTTCTGCATCGAACCCCAACATTGGTATCACAACCGATCTATGCATAGTTGTACTGGTACGGTTAGAACGCATCGTGGATGCGGGCGTTGATTTTCTTATTGTTACCCTTTTACTTGCATCTTTTCATGTCGGCGGTATTGTTGGATTGCAAGCGGCCCGCGACCGACCTTACATGTAATCTTACGCGAGACTGGTTCCACGACTGATATACGGCTTGCATCGTATAAATGTGGCTTGGCGGGTGCCAGTTTCTCCTCTTTAGTGGACATGGGTTTTGCAATGGAGAGCCCTTAGCGGGGGTTGATGGCGCGGTGATGATAGTGTGAAAGCTTCTTCTTAAATACACGACAACGGCGACAGAAACTTCTGGAACCAAGTTGACGTGGGAATGTGTAGTAAATGACCGACCAGTTGGAAAACCCCAAGAGAAGGTTTTGATGAAGATAGCAGCAAGTTTTCCCTCAGTTATGAAACCAAGGTTATCAATCCAGTAGGAGGATGATTACGACTGAAGGTGATGCCCTCTAGTTGCGTGATGCTCTAACAAGGGCGCCGTTAACGATAACTTGTTAGCGCATCTTCAACCAGTAGCAACGTGGAACCTGCACACAACACAACCAAATACTTTGTTCCCAACTTATGATGAGGTTGTCAATCTCACCGGTATGCTTGAAACAAAGGGTATGAGCGTATCGAGTGGAAAGTGATAATAGTATGCGAGTAAAGTAAACAGTGCGAGTAAAGTAAACAGGTGATAGCAATATAAAGGAAATAGGACCGGGGTCCACAGTTCACTAGTGGTGTCTCTCCATAAGATAAAATAAAACATACTGGGTAAACAAATTACAGTTGGGCAAATGATAGAATAAAGACAACATGCATATGTCGAGAGGATCACTATGAGATTTACTTTGGGCATTACAACAAGATACATAGACCGCCATCCAACTGCATCTATGACTAATAATCCACTTGTGGCGAATCAATCCGAGAACTCCACAAGTATTAAGTTGCAAACAACAGATAATTGCATTAAGCAAAGTGTGTAATGTAAACAAAGCATATGCCCTTGAGCATATGAATGTTGTTTTCCCCCTAGTAGCAACAACACATCTACAACCTTAGAGGTTTCTGTCACTCCCCTAGATTAAATAGAGGCATGAACCCACTATCGAGCATAAATACCCCCTCTTGGAGTCACTAGCAACTACTTGGCCAAGATAGCTACTAACAATGGAGAGCATGCAAGATCATAAACAACATAGAGATAACATAAGATAATATTCAGTACATCAACTCAATCATAACACCAATATTCATCGGATCCCAACAAACACAATATGTAGAATTACATAACGGTGATCTCGATCATGTAAGGCAGCTCACGAGATCTAAACATGAAGCACATGGTGGAGAAGACAACCATCGAGCTACTGCTATGGACCCATAGTCCAAGGTAGACTACTCACTCATCGCGCTGGAGGCAAGCATGGCGATGAAGAAGACCTCCGGTGGCGATTCCCCTCTCCAGCAGGGTGTCGGGAAGAGCTTCTGGACCCTCCCGATCTCCAGGTCGACGGCGGCGGCGGATCGCGATGTAATCTGGAAAAGTGATCGGGTCTTTAGGTTTTTCCCGTCGGGGGGTCTTTATAGGCGAAGAGGCATTGTCAGAAGTGGACCAGGGGGCCCACACCACAGGCCGGCGCGGGCCAGGGGTGGGCCGCGCCCCTGGTGGTGTGGCCACCCTCTGGTCCGGCCCCGTCTCCTCTTCGGTGTTCTGGAAGCTCCGTGAAATATCTGGACGACTGGCTTTGGTTTCGTCCAATTCAGAGAATAATTCCTATGTAACTTTTCTAAAACACAAAAACAGTAGAAAATAGGGAACTGGCACTGTTGCATCTCGTTAATAGGTTAGTTCCGGAAAATGCATAAAAATGCCACAAAGTGTAACGAAACACTAAACAAATGGTGTAAAAATAAGCATGGAGCATCAAAAATTATGGATACGTTGGAGACGTATCAGCATCCCCAAGCTTAACTCCTGCTCGTCCTCAAGTAGGTAAGTGATAACAAAAGAAATAATTTTTGAGATGACATGCACCTACACAATCTTAATCAAATATGTAAGCGTTATGCGCTGGGATCAAAAGAACTTAAAACATGGGCATGAAAGATATAATCTTGATAGAAGGAACTTAGCAACCATGTTATAACATAAAAATGAACACAAACAAAAGATCATGAAAATGAAACAATGAAAGTCAAACATGTGTTCAAATCATAAGGAAAAACATACAAATGATTTTTAGCTTGTCCCTCATGAGAGAGCAAAACATAAATACATAGGACACCTTCAAGTTTAAGAGGGCGACTAGATACAAGTAATTTAAGAAAAAGTGAAACCAACATCATGAATCAATCAATGAAAACTTTGGGACAATGCACATTATACTCAGAATGACAACTATGCTCTCTTAACGGTGCATAAAGGTAGAAGGTGGTGACTCAACATAAAAGTAAAAGAAAGGCCCTTCACGGAGGGAAGCAGTGATTACAAGTTTTATAAACCTTCAAAAATTATGGTACTTACCGGCTTTAAACTCTCATTGCCCCCATCATAAGCATCTTGAATGGTTAAAGTTAATGCGAGAATACTTATGCTGCATATGCTTGACAAATCATAAGTTGAAAACCTCGTGTCCCGTGAAATACGAATAGCCAAACCTCATGCTACTTTACTTAGAGTCCCAAGCAAGCTCTTGTCATTGTAAGTATACACGTATCATCGAGAACCACCAACGGGGTACCTCCGTGCCCGATGACATGGAACAAGCCCACATCAAAATGACAGGACAAACAGACAATGAACACCTCGACATCTCTTTTATTTACCATTGGTATAGCTTTTTATTGCGAGATGCGTCGTCGAATGCTCACTATGGGCATGCTATAAATTTCCACCATGAATTATGCATGGCTTAGATTAGCGGCCCAGGCGTTTCTCTAACACATAAACAAACTCCATGATCCTGCAAGATTCCCAATTCATTTCACACCGCGAGTATCCATAAACAAAAGATCACGATATCAACTCAAATGAAAGATAGTGCAATGTTGAAAGCTTGCCCCATGACGGCATGGCTGGGCTAATTCCCAACTTACAACTTGCAAGCATAACAACTCAACATAAGAGACCACAATGTCAAAATTTTAAAATGAGAAAAGTAAAGTGTGCCATCCGGTTCGTGAGAGCTTTACTGACCAATTTTCGCATAACACCAAAAAGAGTTTAATTTGAAGGATAGATAAAAGCAAGTCAAATGTACTTTGGAATAGCAAATTGCTAATAGGTATGTATGGTGGGCAATTTGGAACAACTTGGTTTTTAGGAGTTGGATGCACGAGTAGAGCTCATACTCAGTACAAAATGAGGGCTAGCAAAAGACTGGGAGCGACCAACTAAGAGAGCAATAACGACCATAATCATGCATAGCGACAAAGCGACATTAAATGAAGCATAAGATGGTATCAAAAGTCAAAAACTAAATGATCATAGAGGCAATGGCGACTTTGTATGAGTCAAACATGTGTGAGCATGCGCCAAGTCAACCCAAATAAAGCATCAAAGGAGAAAACCAAAATAATGCTTCCAAACAATTAAAACAACGCATGATTTTTTCAAAGGCTCATTAAGCAATCTCAGTCACTTGAGACAAGTCATGCTACAGCAAAACCACTAAGCATTCTATCAAAAAGACATCAAGCACGACATACAAAAGCCTAGGCCGCAGTCTACACAAGCTCCTTCTTGTACCACTTTTTTGCATAAAGCTTTTTCTCTTTTCCAACACCATTCAAACTTTTTATAACCAACTCTTTTGATGAAAACCAATATGGACCAGAGGTCAAAATACACCTTGATGAAAAGATATAACAAGATCTGAACACAAATCAAGGCGAAAATCGAAAGCTAAACGCAATTCTAGAAAAAGAAGAACACTCGTTGAAATTATAAGAATGAAAAACTGAGTGTTCTTGATAAATGAAAAGCAAGGCAATTTCTCCAAAAGAAATTTGTTGGGGTCCAACCATTTATTTCAGCAAACAAAACTAAACAAACTGAAAACTAAAAACAACTGACGCTCCAAGAAAAACGCATAATGCATGAAGTAATAAAAATATAGTGCGTTGAAAGGTGACCTGATTTTTGCTGATGAAGAAGGGGTGCCTTGGGGGCATCCCCAAGCTTTGATGCTTGTACTTCTTGGATATTTCTTGGGGTGCGTGGGCATCCCCAAGCTTGAGCTTTTGTCCATTCTTCAACTCATCTCATCATTCTCCAATCTCTACACTTGAAAACTTCCTTCATACAAAACTAAACACAAATCTTATTAGCAACATTAGTGTAAGCATAACATTGAATCAACCCTTTTTGCTTCAGGTTTCAACTCAAAACTACCACATATAAAGCATATACTACTGTATCAACTTCCCCAAAAGTTCCGTGATCAAAAGAACTAAAAAAGAAAGTGATAAAGCGGCAAACACAAATATTGACAGAAATCTATCAAAACAGAACAGCTGACAAAGGTCGAATTTTTAGAGGGTTTTATGTTGCTCAAATCAAAAAGTGTTCAACTAATGAAAATTTGGATATAACCTGGGGCATATGCACAAGAAATCTCAGGTCCAAAAGATATACAGAGAATTTTCATGAATGTTTACGGTGCAGCACCGAAAACTGTTTCAGGACAGCAACATCCCCAAATCTTACCTCACTCAAATTAGAGGCTTCTCTTGGCACAAAAACAAAATAAAAAGGATAAGGAGTGGTTATTACAGTAGTAATAACTTCCAAGACTCAAATAAAAGAAAAAGAACTGAATGTAAAAACATTGAGTTATCTCCCAAGAGTGCTTTTCTTTAACGCCTTTGAGCTAGGCGCAGAAAGTGCGAATCAAGTAATATCAAGTGATGAAGCATCAAGCTCATAATTTGCTCTAAGGCCTTTCACAATGCAAGTTTCTTAGCACGGTATCATAGGCAAAGTGCTGATGTGGCACCATATTAATTGATGAAAGAGAGTATTGTTGTATCTTAGCTAAGCTACAACCTTGGCACGAAATCATAGGTAAAAAGTATTGCTAGTCCAATCACATGCTTGCATGAGGTAAAAATCATTAAATGTAGATACAACCTTATGATACAATGCATTGTGATGGTTGTCTCTTAAAATAAACAGCTACCTAGGATGACGTGCTAAGAGCCAATGCATTGTGAAAGGCCTAAGAATAGAGTCAAAAAGCTATTTATTTCTATTTCTAGGGAAGTGTTCCATACCTTTCTTGAGTGGAAATTGATATTTGATGGTGCCTTCCCTCATATCAATGATGGCACCTACAGTTCGAAGAAAGGGTCTTCCCAAAATAATAGGACATGAAGCATTGCATTCAACATCCATGACAAGAAAATCAACAGGAACAAGGTTATTGTTAACCATAATAAGAACATCATTAATCCTTCCCAAAGGTTTCTTCTTAGCAACATCAGCAATAGGAACATCATAATAACACTTTTCAAGCGGTGGTAAATCAAGCATGTCATAAATCTTTCTAGGCATAATAGAAATACTAGCACCTAGATCACATAAAGCATGGCAATCAAAACCATTAACATGCATATCAATGATGGGTTCCCAACCATCTTCTAATTTCTTGGGAATAGAAGCTTTTTGCTTCAACTTTTCATCCCTAATTTTCATAAGAGCATTGGTAATATGCTTAGTAAAAGCAACATTTAAAGAACTAGCATTAGGAGTCAAAGCAAGCTTTTGCAAGAACAAAATAACTTCAGATATATTGCAGCCATCAACATCAAAATCATTAAAGGAAATAGAGCTATCATTTCCTACACTCCGAAAAATTTCAGCACTCTTTTGAGAAAAAGTTTTGGCAGTTTTAGGCTTTTTAACACAAGGGGTGGGAGTTTTCTCTACACCAATCAAAGTCAGAGGATTGCTAGCATTAGGAGCAACATCATTAGAGGTAGTAATGATACATACCTTCATCTTTCTAGCCATCTCATCTTTTCTTTCCCACCTGGCATGCAATTCTGCTAGCATCCTAACATTTTCATCAATTCTAACTTGGATAGCATTAGCAGTAGCAAAAGGATCAGGCTTAGCAGACATTCTATTAATCAAGGAAGATTGTGCATTAGACAAGGATGAAATATCGGTTTCAGCTTTGGCAACCTTAGCTTGCAACTCAGGAATAGCCTTGTTTAAATTTTCAAGTTGATGACTAATAGTCCTCAACAGAGCTGATTGCTCCTCCATGGTCTTAGTGAAAGCCTTGTTCTGCTCATATTGCGCCTACATAAAATTCTTGGTAGCCTTTTCAAGTTCAAAAATTCTTTCTTCATTGGGCATTTTAGGTCTACCAAGGTAGCTATTATCACCATTAGAAGGAAACGGCTTATAATTGTTACTAGCAAAATTGTTCCTATAAGCATTGTTGTTGAAATTATTATTTCTAATGAAGTTTACATCAACATGCTCTTCTTGGGCAACCAAAGAGGCTAAAGGAACATTATTAGGATCAACATGAGTCCTATCATTTGAAAGCATAAGCATAATAGCATCAATCTTATCACTCAAGGAAGAGGTTTCCTCAACAGAATTTACCTTCTTACCTTGTGGAGCTCTCTCGATGTGCCATTCAGAGTAATTTACCATCATATTGTCGAGAAGCTTTGTTGCGGCGCCCAAGGTAAGGGACATAAAAGTGCCTCCAGCAGCTAAATCCAATAGGTTCCTTGAAGAAAAATTCAGTCCTGCATAAAAAGTTTGAACAATCATCCAAGTAGTCTGTCCATGAGTGGGATAATTATTTTTCATAGATTTCATTCTTTCCCAAGCTTGAGCAACATGTTCATTATCAAACTGACTAAACTTCATAATATTGCTATGCAAAGCTATAATCTTAGCAGGAGGATAGTATCTACCAATAAAAGCATCCTTACACTTAGCCCATGAATCAATACTATTTTTAGGCAAAGGTAGCAACCAATCCTTAGCTTTTCCTCTCAAAGAAAAAGGAAACAACTTAAGCTTAATAATATCACTTTCAACATCCTTATATTTCTGCATCTCACATAGCTCAACAAAATTGTTGAGATAAGCTGCAGCATCATCAGTACTAGCACCAGAAAATTGCTCTTTCATAACAAGGTTCAACAAAGCAGGCTTAATCTCATAAAAATTTGCAGCAGGAGCAGGTGGGGCAATAGGAGTGTAGATAAAATCACTATTATTAGTGCTAGTATAGTCACACAACTTGGTGTTCTCAGGAGTAGCCATTCTAGCAAAACTAAAAGCAGACAAGTATAAACAACTATAAAGGATACTAATTTTTTTTGGGTTTTTGATAAAACGATGCAAGTAAAAATAAAGTAAAAGCAAAACTTAAAACAAAGTAAAGGATGTGCGTGTGAAACTCCCCTTGCATAAGTCTTCTTTCCTCCCCGACAACGGCGCCAGAAAACTTGTTGATGGCGCGGTGATGATAGTGTGAAAGCTTTTTCTTAAATACACGGCAACGGCGACAGAAACTTCTGGAACCGAGTTGACGTGGGAATGTGTAGTAAATGACCGGCCAGTTGGAAAACCCCAAGAGAAGGTTTTGATGAAGATAGCAGCAAGTTTTCCCTCAGTTATGAAACCAAGGTTATCAATCTAGTAGGAGGATGATTACGACTGAAGGTGATGCCCACTAGTTGCGTGATGCTCTAATAAGGGTGCCGTTAATGATAACTTGTTAGCGCATCTTCAACCAGTAGCAACATGGAACCTGCACACAACACAACCATATACTTTGTTCCCAACTTACGATGAGGTTGTCAATCTCACCGGTTTGCTTGAAACAAAGGGTATGAGCGTATCGAGTGGAAAGTGAAAATAGTATGCGATTAAAGTAAACAGTGCGAGTAAAGTAAACAGGTGATAGCAATATAAAGGAAATAGGACCGGGGTCCATAGTTCACTAGTGGTGTCTCTCCATAAGATAAAATAAAACATGCTGGGTAAACAAATTATATTATAGTTGGGCAATTGATAGAATAAAGATAACATGCATATGTCGAGAGGATCACTATGAGATTTACTCTGGGCATTACAACAAGATACATAGACCGCCATCCAACTGCATCTATGACTAATAATCCACTTGTGGCGAATCAATCCGAGAACTCCACAAGTATTAAGTTGCGAACAACAGATAATTGCATTAAGCAAAGTGTGTAATGTAAACAAAGCATATGCCCTTGAGCATATGAATGTTGTTTTCCCCCTAGTAGCAACAGCACATCTACAACCTTAGAGGTTTCTGTCACTCCCCCAGATTAAATAGAGGCATGAACCCACTATCGAGCATAAATACCCCCTCTTGGAGTCACTAGCAACTACTTGGCCAAGATAGCTGCTAACAACGGAGAGCATGCAAGATCATAAACAACATAGAGATAACATAAGATAATATTCAGTACATCAACTCAATCATAACACCAATATTCATCGGATCCCAACAAACACAACCTGTAGAATTACATAACGGTGATCTCGATCATGTAAGGCAGCTCACGAGATCAAAACATGAAGCACATGGTGGAGAAGACAACCATCTAGCTACTGCTATGGACCCATAGTCCAAGGTAGACTACTCAGTCATCGCGCTGGAGGCAAGCATGGCGATGAAGAAGACCTCCGGTGGCGATTCCCCTCTCTGGCAGGGTGCTGGGAAGAGCTTCTGGACCCTCCCGATTTTTGGGTCGACGGTGGCGGCGGATCGCGATGTGTTCTAGAAAAGTGATCGGGTCTTTAGGTTTTTCCCATCGGGGGATCTTTATAGGCGAAGAGGCATCATCAGAAGTGGACCAGGGGGCCCACACCACAGGCCGGCGTGGGCCAAGGGTGGGCCGCGCCCCCTGGTGGTGTGGCCACCCTCTGGTCCTTCCCCGTCTCCTCTTCGGTGTTCTGGAAGCTCCGTGAAATATCTGGATGACTGCCTTTGGTTTCATCCAATTTCGAGAATATTTCCTGTGTAACTTTTCTGAAACACAAAAACAGCAGAAAACAGGGAACTGGCACTGTGGCATCTCGTTAATAGGTTAGTTCCGGAAAATGCATAAAAATGCCACGAGGTGTAACGAAACACTAAACAAATGGTGTAAAAACAAGCATGGAGCATCAAAAATTATGGATACGTTGGAGACGTATCAGGGGTTAAAGAAACAATTAGCAAATCACCGTTGTGGTTGCATGCTCATAGGATAAGAAGCGTTTCTTATTTGCATAGCCCTAGAAGGGTCTAACTTAAACTTTGCAAAAGGGCAAAAGAATCTTAACTTTTGCTTATATTATTCATATAGCGATGGTAGCAATTTTAAGATGACCCCTCCAATGAAAAATCCCAATGGAAGTGTTTACCCTTAGTGGAGCAATCGCCACTAAAGTTCTTAGTTATGGAGCCGGTCTTGATGATCGGGGGCAAACATATCGAAGTTCGCATATAGGCATGGGTACAAGCCATGTATGTGTCACGCATATACTAAGGTGATGTTAGCGAGCCTAGCATGTACAGACATGGCCTCGAAAACATGGTGACCGAAAGGTTAAGCACGAGTCACATGTTGATTGTGATTGAAAAGACCTAGTCAACCATTGTAGCTATACCATCGGCCGTGACGATTGGGGGTGGTGTAGTGAATTAGGATCGTGTAATCACTAAACAACTTGAGGGATGTTAGTTTAAGTGGGAGTTCTCCTAAGTTTGCATTTATTTGAATTAATGAGCAAAATGAACTTGTATTATGAACAAACGTCTAAAGTATCTTTGCAAAATCCATTATAGATGTCCAGCCCCATTTTCAACCTAGGTGCATTCCTTGAGAAAGAGAAACTGAAAACCGATGGTTCAAACTTCACTACTTGGTTTCGCACTTTGAGGATCAGCCTCACTCCTCATAAGATGGGGTATGTTCTTGATGCCACTGTGGGTGCTACGCCCAAGCCAGATGCACCCAAGGATGACCAGGTTGTCTACCACACTAAGGTGGAAGACGCCTCATTCATCCAGAATGGAATATTGTCCGCCATGGAGTCTGATCTGCAAAAGCGCTTTGAAAAAATGAGCGCATTTGAGATAATCACTGGTCTCAAAGCCATTTTTGCACCTCACGCATGGGCAGAGAGGTATGAAGCTTCCGAGCTTTTCTTCTCCACCCGTATGGATGAACACAGCAGTGTGAGCGAGCATGTGGTCAAAATGTCTAGCTACGTTCAACGCTTGAATGCCCTGGACTGCTAGATTCTAGATGAGCTTGTGATTGATAGGGTGCTGTAGTCGCTGCCCCCTAGCTACAAGGGATTCGTCCTGAACTACAACATGCAAGGGATGTCAAAGTCCCTTTCAGAGTTGTTTGCTATGCTCAAGTCTACGGAGGTGGAGATCAAGAAAGAGCACAATGTGTTGCTGTTCAACAAGACTACGAACTTCAAGAAGTTCGGTAAGTCGACAAATGGTTCGAAGGGCAAGAAGCCACAGAAGGATGGCAAGCATGTTGTTGGTCCTCCTAGATTGCCCAAGGTAAAGCCCGGAGTCAACTGCTTCTACTGCAAGGGGGATGGTCACTAGAAGCGCAACTGCCTCAAGTACCTTGAAGACAAGAAGGCCGGCAAGGTTGTTGCCAAAGAGAAAGGTATATTTGGTATACATGTAATTGATATCTATCTTATAAGTGCATGTAGTAACACATGGGTTTTCGATATCGGTTCTTTTGCTAACATCTGTAATTCCCAGCAGGATCTAAGGAATAAGCGGTACTTGAAGAGGAACGAGGTGATGATGCGGGTCAGCAATGGTCAACATGTGGACATCGTGGCTGAAGGCACTCTGCATCTACGGCTTCCCTCTGGGATGATATTAGTTTCGAATGAATGTTATTACATTCCAGCTTTGAGCATGAATATTTTCAGTGGGTCTCGGTTATCGCGAGATAGATGCCATTTTGAATCTGTAACAAACGGTTGTTCCATTTCTAAAGATGGTGTTTTCTATGTTCATGCGCATGTTCGTGATGGTTTATATATTTTGGATCTGTTTACACATATTAACACTGTGGATGTCAAGAGATGCAAGCATAGTGATGATAATGCCACATACATATGGCATTGCCCTCTTGGTCATGTTGGCGTAAAGCACATGAAGAAGCTCCATAATGATGGTCTTCTGGGCTCATTGGATTTTGATTCCTTTAATACATGCGAGCCGTGCCTTCTAGGCAAAATGACTAGGACTCCGTTCACTGGGACTGTTGAACGGGCATCCGACCTATTGGGACTCATACATACGGATGTGTGTGGACAAATGAGCATCGCTACGCGCAATGGTTATCGTTACTTTGTAACCTTTACTGATGATTTGAGTAGATATGGGTATATCTACTTGATGAAGCATAAATTTGAAAAGTTCAAGGAGTTTCAAAAAGAGGTCAAAAATCAACTCGATAGAAAGATCAAGCAACTTTGTTTTGACCAAGGGGGCAAGTATCTGAGTTTCAAGTTTGAGGCACATCTCAGGGCATCTGGAATTGTGCCACAATGTACGCCAGCTGGAATGCCGCAGCGTAACGACGTGTCTGAGTGACGTAACCGCACCCTGCTTGATAGTGTAAGGTCCATGATGTCTCTCTCTTACTTGTCAATATTGTTTTGATTCGTGAGAAACTGCTGCATTCATTCTTAATAGGGCACCATCTAGGTCCGTGGAGACAACACCATATGAGTTATGGCATGGCAGGAAGCCTAAGTTGTCGTTTCTTAGGGTTTGGGGTTGTGAGGCATATGTAAAGAAGTTACAGCCTGACAAACTCGAAACTAAAGCAGAAAAATGCATCTTTGTAGGATATCCAAGAGAGACCCTTGGGTATACCTTCTACCATCCGGCCGAAGGTAAAAAATTTGTTGCCAAGACTAGAGCTTTTCTCGAGAAAGAGTTTCTCACAAGAGACTTAAGTGGAAGGAAGATCAAGCTTTACGAGATCGATGACCCCTCACTCAAAATATCGAGTAGCGCAACAGAAGCAGTTCCTGATGTGCCCTCTATCGAAGAGGAAGAAGGGGCACCTGATAAAAATCAGGGTGTTCTCGTTGAGCAAACTAAACGCATGTCTGCACGAGTCCACAAATCCCCAGAGTGGTTTAGGAATCCTGTACTCTTGGTCATGTTGATAGACCAAGACGAACCTGCTACCTACACAGAAGCGATGGAAGGACCCGAGTACGAGAAATGGCTAGAAGCCATGAAATCCGAAATAAGGTCTATGTATGACAACCAAGTATGGACCTTGGTAGATATTCCCAGCGACCGCAAGGCCATTGAGAATAAATGGATCTTCAAGAAAATGACTGACACTGATGGTAATGTAACTGTCTACAAAGCTCGACTTGTCACAAAAGGTTTTCGACAAATTCAAGGAGTTGACTACAATGAGACATTCTCTCCCGTAGCGATGCTAAAGTCAATTCGGATTTTATTAGCTATTGCTGCTTATTTTGATTATGAAATATGGCAGATGGATGTCAAAACCTCTTTTCTCAATGGTAACATTGAAGAGGAATTGTACATGGTACAACCGGAAGGTTTTTTCAATCCTAAGGATGCTAATAAGGTATGCAAGCTTCAAAGGTCCATCTATGGACTAACAAGCATCTCGGAGCTGGAATCTTTGTTTTGATGAGGTTATCAAAGGTTTTGGATTTGTCCAAAACACCGTAGAGTTCTGCATTTACAAGAAGATGAGTGGGAGCTCAGTTTCATTCCTGGTACTATATGTGGACGACATATTACTAATAGGGAATGATGTGCAAATGCTTAACAGTGTGAAGGAATACTTGAACAACAACTTTTCAATGAAAGATATGGGTGAAGCTGCATATGTATTAGGCATTAAGATCTATAGAGATAGATCAAGGCGCCTACTAGAGTTGAGTCAAAGTACTTACCTTGACAAGGTTCTGAAGAGGTTCAGAATGGAAAAATCCAAGAAGGGAGATTTGCCAGTTGTCAAGGGTATATCATTGAGTGTGACTCAAAGCCCAGCAACAGGAATGGAGAAGAGTGTGATGTCAAGCATCCCCTATGCCTCAGCCATAGGCCCCATCATGTATGCTATGCTAAGTACTAGACCTGATGTAGTATTGGCTCTTAGCTTGACGAGCCGTTATCAAAGTAACCTAGGTATGAGTCATTGGACTGCGGTTAAGAATATCCTGAAGTTCCTTAGAAGAACAAAGTATATGGTCTTAGTCTACGGAGGAAGCAATGTAGAGCTTGATGTAAAAGGTTATGTCAGCACAAACTACAAAGCTGACTCAGATGACGAGAAATCTTAGACAGGGTATGTATTCTTGGTGAATGGAGGAGCCGTGAGTTGGAGAATCTGCAAGCAGACACTGAAAGCTAAGTCTACAATGGAGTCAGAGTACATTGCCACTGCCGATGTGGCAAATGAAGCTGTTTGGCTACAAAAGTTCGTTCTCAAGCTTGGAGTTCTCCCTGGAATGCGCGACCCTGTTCACATTCATTGTGATGACACGACTGCCATTACGGAAATTAGGGAGTTAGGGACTCACTCTGTAGAAAAACCTGTACTACGATGATACCATGTCATAAGAGATTATGTAAAGGATGGCATAATTAGTATTTGCAAAGTACACACGGATCTGAATGTTGTAGAGCTGTTGGCAAAGCCTCTTCCACTAGCCAAGTTTGATCCACACCAGCATGCGATGGGTGTTAGATCATTATCTAATGTAAACTAGATTATTTGTACTCTAATGCAAGTGGGAGACTGAAGGAGATATGCCCTAGAAGCAAATAATAAAACTATATTTTTGTGCCATATCTCATTTGTTCATAATATTATATGTCATGCTATAATTGTATTAAGCGAAAACATTAGTACACGTGTGACGTATAGTGTGGAAAGAGATGTTTGTTTGCAGTGAATGAAATAAAATAGTACTTGCAGAAAGAAAAACAGTGTTTGTAGTAGATGGTATTATCAGTGTAAAAGAATGGACCATGGTCCACAGTTCACTGGAGGTGTCTCTGCATAAAGATAAATAACATGCTGGGTGAACAAATTACAGCTGGGGAATTGACAAATAGAGAGTGCATAACCATGCATGTACATGACATCAAGATCACTATGATATTTATTTGGGCATCACAACAAGATACATAGACCATAATCCAACTGCATCTACGACTAATAATCCACCTTCAGGATATCATCCAAACAACCTTTGGGTATTAAGTTGCAACCAACAGATTATTGCATTAAGCAAAGTGTGTAATGTAAACAATACAATTATCCTTGGCCAAAGGATTGTTGTTTTCTCCCTAGTAGCAATAGCACATCTACAATCTTAGAAGTTATTGTCACTCTCCCAGATTACTAGAGGCATGAACCCACTATCGAGCATAAATACTCCCTCTTGGAGTCATAAGCATCTACTTGGCGAGAGCATCTACTAGCAATGGAGAGCATGCAAGATCACAAATAACATATACATGATAGATTAATAATCAACTTGACATAGTACTCAATATTCATCGGATCCCAGCAAACACAACATGTAGCATTACAATAAGATGATCTTGATCATGTTAGGCAGCTCACAAGATCTAAACATGGTGGCACAAAATAGGAGAAGACAACCATCTAGCTACTGCTATGGACCCATGGTCCAAGGGTGGACTACTCACGCATCACTCTGGAGGCTGGCATGGTGATGAAGAAGGCCTCTGGTGATGATTCCCCTCTCTGGCAGGGTGCCGGGAAGAGCTTCAGAACCCTCCCGAACTAGGGTCGATGGCGGCGGCTATGGAAATTTTCGTGGATGGAGGCTCCGGTCTTTAGGGTTTTCCTGAGGATGTGAATATATAGGCAGAAGGGCGAGGTCGGTGGGCGCTCGAGGGGCCCACACCATGGGGCGGTGCGGCTAGGGGGCCCCGTGCCACCACCAGGTGTGGCCGCCTCGTTGCCCTACTTCATCTCCCCTTTGGAATCCGTGAATGTGTCAGAAAAATAGGAACTTTGGCTTTTGTTTCGTCCAATTCCGAGAATATTTCCTACAGTTTTAATCTGGAATAGAAAAATAGCATAAAATAGGAACTGGCACTGTGGCATATTGTTAATAGGTTAGTTCCAGAAAATGCATAAAAATGCCACAAAGTGTAAACAAAACATAAAGCAATTGGTGTAAAACAAGCATGGAGCATAAAAAATAATAGATATGTTTGGAACATATCAGCATCCCCAAGCTTAACTCCTGCTCATCCTCGAGTAGGTAAGTGATAACAAAAATAATTTTTGAGGTGACATGCAGCCAACACAATCTTGATCAAGTTATCGTAAAAGCATTGCAAGCTGAGATCAATGTCATGGGAATTTGGAGACAGTAGCCATGGGTAGGCTTATCGGAGGGGCTCGACGGTGGAGACGAGGGGCCTAGCTCGGGATTATGCCTACTGAGACACCACGGTTTACCGAGGTTCAGGGCTCTCCCGGGTGGAGGTGAAACCCCTACTTCCTGCCTACTTCGCATTACTTAGACAGTATCGATTACAATGCTCCTCGAGCTGTTCGGGCTCGAGGAGGAAGAAGAAGATTGGATCTCCCTAGACTAAGGGTCCAGGCCCCCTTATATAGGCAGGGGCTTGGTTACAGGTTGGGTAACGATTCGGCGGGCTGCCGGCTCCTCGGCGGTGGCGTCCTTAGCATGATCCCTTCGCCCTGCTCTGACAGCTTCGCTTTATAAAGTACCTTTCCCCTGGGACCGGCATCTGGGAGGCATATGCCCTCCCTTTTGCCTTGGATCCTATCGTGGGGAAGGGTTCTTGGTCGCTAATTGGTTGGACTTGGTCGCGGCATTCGTCACTTCCATCCTTGGCCTCTGTCGCTCTTATCGGGGCCAGCCACTTTCGGCGAAACAGCCGTTGGTGGGCTCTTGTCTTCATCGCCCGGCTCCGGCCTTCCATGGTGGAATCGCCAGCCGGCTGCTGGCACAGCCGGCCCTCCAGGCGGAGCCGGTCTTCTTGTCTTCGAGCCGTGGAGACTCCTGGGACGCCAGCCGGCAAATAGCTCGGCACGTAGCATGCCCCATAAGTCATCCCCATGACACTAGCCCCCGAAACTAGCGAAGTCTCATAGGCTAGCATGGGGCTTCAGCGGGTTCCTCTTCTCGCCGAAGACTTGCTCATTTTTGTCAAAGTCCCAGGGTTTTTTATTTGACTCGGAGGCGAGTGGCCTCGAAGTCGAGTCCTGCGGAGTGTTACCAGCCGTCTCGGGACGAACCGGTTCCGAGACTGATCCGGCTGGCGACTGCCACGCGGCCGCCCGCCGTAGTCCGGTTCCTTGGGACTTGCTCCCTCGGGGACTGGACCATGGCTTCACTTGTCCGCGCGCCGTCGTGTCACGTCCAATCGGCCCACGATCTTTTGCGGCAACCACGGCGGTTGCCCAATCTCTACGCGGTCATGGCTCGTGATGAGAGGGGTCAGTTGCCAGCCCATCGTGGGTGAAATAGGCAACTGACCCGCCCCCTCGCTTTTAAACCGGGGGCCATTTCTGAAGCCGAGCACCAGTCGCCCGCTTCTCTTCTTCCTTCGGCATTCGCTCCACCCGAGATCCTCCGCTTCCTAGCTTCTTCCCCACGAGACTAGGGTTTCTCGTCCGCTCCGCCACCATTCCACTCATCCAGAACCGCACCCGGATGGCTCCCAAAGCGTCCCGGCCCAAAGGGAAGGGGGTGGCCTCTGGCAAGGACGCTGATCCGCCCGCTCTGCCGAAGGGGTCCTGGGAAGGCTCTTGGGTGAAGGAGAAACAGATCGAGCTACTGCGCCGAGGTCGGGTGCTTCCACCCGCGGATCTCGTGGGCTGCCATCCCACTGGTGGCGAGTGCATCCCCGCTCCGAAGCCCGGGGAGGCGGTGGTCTTTTATGATCATTTTCCCCGGGGCTTTGCGCTGCCCGCCAGCAGCTTCATGCGCCAGTTCCTAGATCATTTCCATCTGCAACCGCACCACCTCGGGGCGAATGCGATGATGACGCTGGCCACGTTTGCGGCCTTCTGCGAGGCATACTTGGGCATCTGGCCCAACGTTGAGCTGTTCCGTCGGCTGATCTACTTCAAGACCCAGACGGCGGAAACCATCCCAGTGATATGCGGCACCGCCTCCTTTTATGCGCGCAAGACCGTGGACTTCCCAAGCATAAAGGGGAAGGAGTCTTGCAAGAAATGGTAGCGCTCCTTCTTCTATGTGAAGAATCTGAAGGAGGGCGTGGATCATATCAATTTGCCGCCCTTCGATGCAAGCGGGCCCGAGCGGGACAGCTGGAGTATTTCTCTTCCCCATCCCTCGCCGGACATGGAGAAGATTCTTCAGCGGATTTCCACTATGCAGACGGAGGGCGGCCTGGAGCCGACTGACCTTCTGCTCGCCTTCGTGGTTGCCCGCGTGTCGCCACTCCAGCGCCGTTCGCACAAGATGTGCTTCCTGGGATCCGCCAGGGATCCCACTCGACATTCCTCCAAGACGCTGTCAGCGCTGGAAGTGACACAGAAGGTGAACCGTATCGCCAACATCAAGCTTCAAGCCTCGTGGACGTCGGGCCTGGAACCTCACGACCGAGGCAACCCGATTGCTGAGGTAAGCTCACCGGATTTGGCTCCCGTCGCTCCCCCCTTTGCAGTTCTAATCATCTGACCTCTGTCTACTTGGTCCGTGCAGAATCTGTTCACCCTGCAAGCCGTGGAGAATTCGGCCCAACGCCGGGCCGGCTTCACCGCTGACAGAGCGGAGTTCGATGACGAGGTCGTCTGGGACGATGCTGAGGAGGTGGAGGATGCTGGTTCCCAAGCCGCCATCGAGAGCTCGAGCGCCACTCGAGGCGATGAAGGAAATGATGAGCTCGCAGACTCGAGCGAGCCCCTCGATCACTCCAGTAAGCTCCCCAGTCCCTCCCTCCTAAGAAATTGGTCCGAGGATGACGATGATGATGCAGGATCAACTGCCACTCTCGGGGGCATAGCTCTTCATGTTGTCGCCGCAGCTACCGCTGGAGCTCAAGTTCCCCCGACCGTGGATTTGCCAGAGTCTCCTGAGCAACATCCTGTTGCTTCAGAGCCGGCAGACCATGAGGAGGCTGGAAGCGAGCCGGCCGGCACCAGGAGAAGGGCTCAGCCGGCTCCGAATGCACCAGCCGAGAAGCGTAAGAAACTGGAGCCGGCTGCGAAGAACCTGCCCCGTCCTAAGACGAAGAAGGTGAGCAAACGACGAGCTACCGCCGTAGCCAGGTAAGCTTCCCGCCTCTACGCTTCTTATCCATACTTGACCACCGCAGCTCCATTGATTCGATCGTGGGGCGCCTTTTTTGTAGGTCTCCCCTTTCCGTTGGTCTGGCCACACAGCCTCCCCCCACTCCTTCTTCCGGGGAGACCGTGATCTCGGCTCCCGACCCCTCATGCCACAAGAGGGCGTCCAGGGATGAGGTTGGCAGCAACTCGGGTTGCATTGAAATCGACCACCACTCCCCGCGGCTGGAGCCTGTGGTGGGCGATACTAGGGCGGAGGGACCTGTCCGCCCGGAGGTGCCCGCGGATGCTGTTTCCAGCCCAGTTGCTGCACCTGAAGCCGATTCCACGCCCGCCGAGCAAATTGCTCCAGCTGGGGCTGCCGCGCCCCTGCCTCCTGCTACTGGAGATGTCGCGACGGGAAACGACGCTGCTGCCTGTGCGCCCTCTGACCCGCCCAGCCAAGAGGGTACGCGTGAGGTCGCAATGGAAGTAACAGAAGAGACCCCAGTGCGCGCGGGGTTACTGGAGCCCCCGGAGCCGGCTGCCCGGACCCCTTCTAGCCCCAGGCTCATGTTGAACGTGCAGGCTACGGTGCCTGCAGCTGGGACAAGGGCTGGCGTGACTGCTGATTCCCTGCTCTTCAAGCTGGCCTCCAACTCTGGCGAAGCTTCCCAAGGACTCCTCGCCACTCGGGTGACGAGGAGAGAACGCGATGACAACTCGTCAGCTCTTGAAATTGTGAGCAAGGGTGCCTTAAGTGGAAAGGCTCCTGCCCCTGCGGCTGGGTCTGGCGTTGGGAGTTTGAGCTCTACTAGCCAGCTTCAGCAAGAATGGGCGGACACTACCTCGAGCGCCGATGCCGGAGGGAAACTTAAGGTCCAGGGCAGCAAGCCAAACCTGGCAGAGCTGGACAAACAGTTCTCCATGGTCAAGGAGTCACTTCAGAACGTCGGCTTCCAACTCCTCGATGCTATACGGACGACCAATGTGAGTACCGCGCCCTTGGCCTCTGACTTCTTCTGCTGGTTGAGAGACACGGCCCATAGCTCCGTGGCCCATTTTGCCATACACCCAAGCCCCCGAGTTTCGAGGTAGCTGTAGGAACAGCTGACTCGAAAATGAATTTTGCTAAGAATCGTTGCCTTTCTGTCTTTCCCAGGACCTGAACGCACTTCGAGCCAGTGTCTTCCAGAAGCTGCTGGCGAAGTATCGCGCCGGCAAGGCTCAGTATCAGGATCTGAAGAAGGAGCTGGAGAAGCTGTCCGGTAAGCTCTGGGCCCTTTACTTCGACATGCTGCTACTACCCCTTCGATTCTCACACCTCCATTCTCAGATGCCGCCTCACTCATTGCTTTGCTTGAGTCCCAGTTGGCCGACTCGATGTCGGCTGACGCTGTTGAGTCACTCAAGCGAAAGCACGCAGAGGAGCTTCAGGGCGTGCAAGCCCAGGCCGTCCGGACTCAGGAGTTGGAAACTGAGCTGGCGAAGGCTCGAGAGGCAGAGTCGTCGCAGTGGCTGGAGTTTGATCGCCAGCTGGCCGAAGAGAAAAGAATCCTTTCTGCAGAGTACGACGGCAAGGTGAACGAGCTTCGCGCGACCTTGGGGAGCGAAGTCGAGAGCCACGGCGCCCAAATCGACGAGCTGGAGACTCTCCGGAGGCTTGACAGTGAGCGTCATGATAAGGAAATCGGCGTCTGGCGTGCCCACGACCGCAAGATTCAGTCCGGCCTGCTGGGGCTGGAGGAAGCTCTTCGTGGTATGTTTCCCCTCCCACTTCTCAACTCTTGCCCTGTCACGCCGCCTCCTCATTCTCTGATTGCCCCTACAGGAGCTTTCCCAGACTCCAACAAGGCCGCCACAGTGGCGCTGGAGGAGTACAGGGCAGAGCAGGAGATCGTCCCTAGCAGTGACCCCGAGGCCAAGCTTTCCTCAGGGGAATTGGTTGCGCTGGTCAAAGGCCGGCTTCATCCAGTCGCCAAGCTGGGCGGGGATCTCCGCGAAGCCATTGTTTCTGTCTTCAAAACCTTATGGCCGGGACGAGCGGTGCCTGGCGAGATCCAGGCGCTCCTCCAGTGGATCCCTCTCGCGCCCAACCGGCTCGACGTCTAGAAAGAGTCCGCGGCCCGAGCCGGTGCTGAACAGGCTTTGGAGTTCATGCTCTCCTGGTATCCAGGCGTTAACCTGGACCAACTGGAGAATCCTCGTGAAGGTGGACTAGCAGGCCTCGACAAAGTCAAGCTCCGCCAACGTGCTTGTGCCATCGCTGAGTGTGCCGAGACCGACGTGCTCTTCGACGCGGGGGATAGGGACGAATCCTTGGATGAGATGGACTTCGAGGAGCCTGGCTCCGCGGAAGAGCCTCAAAAAGCCCCCGGGGATCTCGCTGATAACTCCATCCCTCCGTCCCCCAGTGGCGATGACTTCGTCTTGGCATCTCGAACTGGCGATGCTGCTCCGCTGGAGCCGGCTGGCTCGCCAAGCGCCCCTTGATCATATCGGGATCTCCTTATTCAATTTTATGTATGTTGAACTTATGTCGTGCCCAATCAACATTTCGTTCGTGTGTACCGGTGACACTTCACGCTGAACTCCTTACGTATTGGTTTCTAGTTGTTTATGAACCGGATTTGGCCTGATCCCTTTCGACTTTTTCCTTTATCTCCCCATCCTTCGGCCCTTCTACCCCCAGCCGGCAGCCTGGTGCCGGCTGGTCTCCCTTGGACCGACAGCCAAATGCCGGTCTAGGGTGGGAGCGTGCCGCGGGATGAGGAGTAGTACTTCGGTGTATAAGATATCTGACTTGGTCCAGTCCATGCACAACTATTAATCAATGCGCGCAGTTTCTGGGTGAACGCTCGTTGACGGTTTCGCGTTCTGTCCTCTTAGCAATTTTCCAGTGTGGGTGACCTGCCGGCTCCATCACCCGCGGCTTGGGGCGGAGGCTGGGCACGGGGTCCGATCCGCACATAGTACTCATTCGTCTGACAAGGGACTCGATTCGTCGGGTCGCAGGCGTTTCCTCTTAGCGATTTTCCTAGGTGGGTGACCTGCCGGCTCCATCCCACGCGGCACAGGGTGGAGGTTAGGCTCGGGGTCCGGTCCGCATACAGTACTCGTTCGTCTGACAGGAGGATCGATTCGTCGGGTTGGGGCTGCCGGCCCCCATTTGGAGCCGGTTTCCAGCCCCCGTGAATAACGCTTTAGAAAGGTAAAAGGCACTTTAGAGCACACTTTCCAGGGATCGGCCGTATGCCACCCAACTTCCTTTTATTCAACGACACTTGTTCGGGATACAAGGTTTTTGCCTTGGCTTTGCCGAAGGTCTTAAGCGATCTTTGACTTGTCTCAGGCGAAGCTGCGACGCGCTCCCCCCTACCTCGTGGAGGGGCCAACCCCCGAGACAAGAGCTTCTGCCACCTTGCCCGCTTCGGGTGGGACTTCCTTGGGGTGGCTTGCCAGCTTGAGGTGCGGAGTCGGCAGTCCCGACGCAAGGCGGCCCGGCTAAACTGCTGCCACCCTTTGCAGCAGTTGTCGCTTCTCTTCAGCAATGACCAAGGCCTCCGCCAGCTTAGAGCTGGCTCTCGCGCACTCTATTGACTTCTTGTAGCATCCAGTGACAGTATTTACCCCGCGAGGGCCTGGGAGCTTCATCTTCAAGTAGGCGTAGTGTGGGACTGCCATGAACTTGGCCAAGGCTGGTCGACCAAGCAGCGCGTGATAGGGGCTGTTGAGGTCTACCACCTCGAACCAGATCGGCTCGTGATGATGATTGTTCTTCTCGCCGAACAGCACCTCCAACTCAATCCTTCCCATCGGTGTACAGGAGTGCTCGGGCACAATCCCATGGAAGGTGAGCTTGGTTGGCTTCAGTTGGATCTCTGGGATCCCGAGCTTCTCCATCGAAGTGCGTTAGAGAAGGTTGATGCTGCTGCCTCCATCAATGAGTACACGTGAGAATCGGTAGGTATGCGTCTCAGAGAACACGATTGGGTTCAAGACCAGCGCGTAGCCCCCGGGCTTCGGCATGAGTGGCGGGTGGTCCTCGCGCCCCCAGGTAATCGACGCATCAGACCAATGCATGTACTGCGGTCCAACTTGTATGACTGCATTCACCTCGACACCAAACCACGGCTCATCCTTTGGATCATCCATCTGGGTAGTGAACACGTGATACTGCTCCACGTTTGCTTCCTCGGGGTAATCCCCTGCTGCCTTGGCCGATTGTCGATTCTTGTTTCCCTGCGCTTTAGCTGGCAGGCCCGGTGGAGGTCCAGACAGTTGGTGGTTTCCTTGCTCTAGATCCCTGGTGAAGCTGCACTGGCGAGTGGTATGCGCTGCCGGCTTGCCTGAAATGCTATGGAACTTGTAGGGTTGATCTAGCATCACCTCGATGGTGTACTTGTCCTTGCTGAATTTGTCTCCTTTGCGCTTCTAGCTTCCACCCGTAGCCCCCGGGCTTCCTTGAACGGCAGCCACTTGCTGAGAGCCGTACTTGTTGTCACGGCGCTCATCTTTCCTCTTGCCGTGTCGATCACGGTTGTGATGTCCTCCTTGGCCGGCTGCCGGCTGAGATTGGCCTCCGGCTGGCGCTGGCTCAATGCACTGCACCCTTGCAGCACAGTCGGCGGAAGCATACTTGTCCGCTATCGCCATGAAGTCTGCCATTGACTTCGGCTCGGCTCTGTGGAGCTTGTGCTTCAGTAGGATTCCTTCTCTGCATCCGTCCGTGAAGTAGCCGATGGCTTGCTCCTCGCCCACTCCTTCGCATGAGTTGCGCAGCTCGGACCATCTCGTGAGGTAGTCACGATCTGGCTCATCGGGGCCTTGCTTGCAGAGGGCCAGCTGTCGCGGGCGGGGCGGTCGCTTATAGGTTCCCGTGAAATTCTTGATAAACGCCTCTTGGAAATCATGCCAGGAGTTGATCTGTAGAGCCGGCAGGCTGTTGAGCCATGTCCGAGCAGATCCTGTCAGCATGAGCGGCGCGTAGCGCACCGCTGTCCTCTTGTTGCCGCCCGCGATGTCAACGACGGTGACATAGTCCGACAGCCAGTCCTCCGGCTTCACCGCCCCAGTGTACTTGGGCATGTCGCGCGGGAGCGCAAACTTGGCCGGGAAGGGCTCGTTGCGGATGCGAGGGCCGAAGCAGACCGGCCCCGTTGAGGATTCCTCCTCGTCGAACTTGGAGTCCGCCAGCAGGTTGAGCCGATGGCGCGCGTCGTCCTTTGGCGGGTCGACGCGTTCCCCGATCCTCTGGCTCACGTGTGAGCGAGCTGGCTGATGACCTTGAGCGCCTTGGCCGGCTCCCTGAACTGGCTGGGCTGGCGCCGCAAACTTGCCACGCGCCGGCTCCACCGCATCTGCCCGAGGAAGGTGACGCGGCCTGCTGGTGACCGCAGCCAGGTCTCGAGGTTGCCGGTTGTGGTGGCCAGAGGGCTGGGTGCGGTGATTTCCACCGCTTTTGCCAGGAGCTCGGTTGCTCTGACTGCGCTCCACCGGGCCATGGTTGGGCGACGAAGCTTGTCCCTGCGACTTGTTCTGGCCGGCCACGATGATGCGGTTCTCGTATCGTGTGCCGCTCGCCTCTCCGCGTGGCTCCATAGCCTGCTGCTGTAGATCTGCAGCGTTCAGGAGTTCCTGGATCCGAGCTTGCTTCTCCCGCAAGTCCTTGTCTTGCAGTCCATCCAGTTCAGAGGTGATGTAGCGCGCAGCGCGGAGGTTCTTCGTGGGCGTGCTGTAGGTCGGCTTATTGATGATCGGAGGTAGCTTCGCCGAGGGTGCTGCCTGGTTCAGCTCCGCGCCCAGCTCGCGGCCTCATTGACGAACTTGTCCCGCCCGGCTTGGGCCATCTCCAGCCGGGGTGAAGCCGTGTGCGACGTTGTACTCGTTGATCGTGGAGAGGACGCGCCGACGTGTGTCATCGACATCGACCGCTTCCTTGAGGAGGTTGAGGCTCGTCCGTTCCAGATCATCGGAGACCTTGACCGGATCCGCGGATATGTCGAGTGGAGCACGCAGGTCCGTGATGGCTGCGTCCAACACGTCCCGCTCTGGAGGTGGAAGACCATGTTCCGGTGGAGGTGAGCGTTCGAGCGGTGGGCGCGCGGAGCGTGATGGGCCACCGCCACCATCCTCCTCCAGGGCCAGCACTTCAACCATGCTGCAAAAGTCGCTGCTTTCGCCGTCTTCGGAGTCTGCATCACAGAGAGGGTCAAGCTCATCGGTTACCTCCTCCGGGAAGGGCTTGGTGACATAGAAGCGGTGGCTGCCGACGTCGAGGAAGGAGCCGTTGTCACCGAGGCCGTTTTTGAAGTAGGCCAAGTTGTCGTCGACGTAGTCGAAGGTGCCGAACCTCCAGACGAGGCTGGAGGCGACCTTCTCGCTGGAGGGTCCCGGCCGGAACTTGACTCCGCTCGCCGCCGCGCTTTGCCCCACGGTGGGCGCCAACTGTCGTGGGAATTTGGAGACAGTAGCCATGGGTAGGCTTATCGGAGGGGCTCGACGGTGGAGACGAGGGGCCCGGCTCGGGATTATGCCTACTGAGACACCACGGTTTACCCAGGTTCAGGGCCCTCCCGGGTGGAGGTGAAACCCCTACTTCCTGCCTGCTTCGTATTACTTAGACATTATCGATTACAATGCTCCTCGAGCTGTTCGGGCTCGAGGAGGAAGAAGAAGATTGGATCTCCCTAGACTAAGGGTCCAGGCCCCCTTATATAGGCAGGGGCCTGGTTACAGGTTGGGTAACGATTCGGCCGGCTACCGGCTCCTCGGCGGCGGCGTCCTTAGCGTGATCCCTTCGCCCTGCTCTGACAGCTTCGTTTTATAAAGTACCTTTCCCCTGGGACCGGCATCTGGGAGGCATATGCCCTCCCTTTTTCCTTGGATCCTATCGTGGGGAAGGGTTCTTGGTCGCTGATTGGTTGGACTTGGTCACGGCGTTCGTCACTTCCGTCCTTGGCCTCTGTCGCTCTTGTCGGGGCCAGCCCACTTTCGGCGAAACAGCCGTTGGTGGGCTCTTGTCTTCATTGCCCGGCTCCGGCCTTCCACGGTGGAATCACCAGCCGGCTGCTGGCACAGCCGGCCCTCCAGGCGGAGCCGGTCTTCTTGTCTTCGAGCCGTGGAGACTCCTGGGACGCCAGCCGACAAATAGCTCGGCATGTAGCATGCCCCATAAGTCATCCCCACGACAATCAAAGTACTCTAAACATAGGCATAAAAGATATAATTCTAACAATAGAACTTAGCAACCATGTTGCAACATGAAAAGCAACACAAATAAAAGATTATGAATAATAATGCATTGAAAGTTATTTGTTTGTTTTGAGCATAGAGAAAACATAGTAAAGTGGTATTCAGCTTGTCCTTCATGGAATAGCAAAACATAAATGCATAGGACACCTTCAAAGTTCAAAGAGTGACTAGATACAAATAATTTGAGAACAAGCAATACCATAATCATGAATTAATCAATAATAAATTTTGGGACTATGCACATTATACTCAGAATGACAACTATGCTTTCTTAATTTGTGCATAAGGATAGAAGATGAAGACTCAACATAAAAGAAAGGCCCTTCGCAGAGGGAAGTAGGGATTAACAAGTTTTATAAAGCTTCCAAAAAGTATGGTACTCGTTAGCTTTGAGCTCTCATTGCCCCTATCATAAGCATCTTGAATGGTTAAAGTTAATGTGAGGGCAAATATGAGTTATATGCTTGACAAATCACAAGTTGAAAACCTCATTACCCTTGAATACGAGTACCTAAACCTCATGCTACTCAACTTAGGTCCCAAATAAGTTCTTGTCAATGTAAGCATACATGTGTCATTGAGAACGCCAATGGGGTACCTCTTGCCCCATGATATAAAAGTTTTCCCATACCAAAATGACAAGACAAACAGACAATGAGCATCTCAGCAATCCTTTTATTTACTATGGGCATAGTTTTCTTAATTGAAGATGCTTCACAGAATGCTCACTATGGTATGCTATAAATTTCCACCATGAATGATGTATTGCTTGGGTTGGCCGCCCGGGCGTTTCTCTAACACATATACAAACTCCATGAACTTACAAGTTTCCATTTTATTTCGTAGTGCTAGTGATACGTTGCAAACGTATCTATAATTTTTGATGCTCCATGCTTGTTTTACACCAATTGCTATATGTTTTGTGTACACTTTGTGGCACTTTTATGATTTATTTGGACTAACCTACTTATAGTTGGAAAAGTGCACAATGTTCTTGTTTTACACTTTGATGTGAAGGAATTACCAAGAATACAAGTGGAAACCTTGTTGGAGTTAAATTGGGACTTTCCAGAAATCTGTGCCAGAACTCTTTTCGACGATGGTCACGTTATGGGTCGAAGACGGTGTCAAACAGAAAACTCTTCTACTACAAAGTTGTAGGGAATTTCACGATAAATGTTCTGGATATAAAATTCACCTGATTCCGAGTCCGGACGGCCGAGTTAGGCCCGATCTAGTGCGGCCCAAGATGGGGAGATGGGAATCCGAGACACTATATAAAGAGAGGAACCCTAGCTCGTGGGGGCCACCTCCACCCATGAATTTGCAGCCACCAGAGCCACGTTTTCGCCTCCCCCATAGATCCCATCTCCATGGGGGAGGTCTCCCATGAATCCATGAAGGAAGGGGGCTAAGGGGCGGCGCTTCCCCATGATGCCAGCAGCGGGGGAGTCCCCCGCGCTGCCGCTGCCGCCGGTGCCGCTGCTGCGCCCCTCGCTGCTCATCTCCGCCATCTTCACCGCCATCTCCATCACCAACTCCTCCTATTATGTAGTGGTTAATTATCCCACACACCTCTGTACCGTCCTATGTAAACATGGTGTTTGATGCTATAATATTTATCCTATGATCTATGTCATGTTTGCATAGTTTATTTGTTCTTAGATTGATTTGTTGAATGTCTTTGGTTCATTAGAGTTGTATGTTGATATGGTACTGTCCTTTGGTGTCCATTATATTTATGTGTGCATGGATTAAACATCTTAAGGTTAGTAGTATGTGCAAAAGGAAGGGGGTAGTTCTGCCAGAGTGACAGAAACCTGAGGACGCGAACCGGAACGTTGCACGTATGGTAGTAAGAGGACCATTAACTTAAGGCTATGGTTGGGGAAACCTTAATGCATTGTTAGTATTTGCGGATGCTTGCTAACAATCCAATCATATAGTACTTGTATTTCCAAGTAGTGAAGTGCTTGTATATTTAGCCTCTCCCACATAGAAAACTGCATCGAAGACAATGAACCCGATTTATTCCCTAATTGAACTTAGACAAAGTCACTACTATTACCACCACTTTTTCACACCCATGGTACTGTTAGTTTATGGTTACTTAGTATATTTTATTACTGCAGCACTAACAATTACTTTCTTGTATTTATTATCTTGCAAAGCTATCTCTCATACCCGTATTGTTGCTCTAGTTTTATTTCCTAGATGATGCAAACATTTAGTGTGCGTAGAGTTGTATCAGTGGTTGATAGAACTTAAGAGAACATTTATCCTCTCTTTAGCTCCTCGTTGGGTTCAACACTCTTACTTATCGAAAAAGCTACATACGATCCCCTATACTTGTGGGATATCAAGACCTTTTCTGGCGCCGTTGCCGAGGAGCAATAGCGTGTGGGTGAATATTCTTATGTGCACTTGTTTGCTTTATCTCTAAGTAGTTTTTACTTCCAGTTTTAAGTTGTTCTCTATCTTAATATGGATATGGAATGCGAATTACAAAAAAAATTAGTTGTACTTGTTACCTAAAAACATTTTCAAAAAGGAAAGTGATTGGAAAGATGAGTAATGGTTAAGTGGGGGTCGACCTTGAACACTTGTGTTCATGCCTATGAAACCAAAACAAATATTTCCATGGAAGTTTTTCAGTTAAAAACTTGTACATATTGTGTATATTGTATATATGTACATATTCCTCTGTACCATAAAAGTAAAGTGATAATTATAGTTCCTAGTTACTTGGAAGTTGATAGTTTTGCTTTGCTGTTCAAAAACAGATTTTCTGTGCTTCACCGTTTAAAATGTTTAAAATCACCAGAATGTGATATTGACCTGAAATTTCTCGAGTGCAAAGTAATAATAATTATCTTTCTTTCGTTAGACAAACTTTTTCTGATTTGAGTTACGTAGCTATCTCAAAAAATTCGATTTTCACCAACTGTTCTGTTTAGACAGATTTCTGTGCTTCACTATAAAAAATCGTGAAAATCTCAGAATAGTGTTTTGATCTGAAATTTTTTTGTGCATAAACTTGAGATTATGATCTGTCTTTCTTTAGTTTGGAGTTTTTCGATTTGAGCTACCTAACTATCTCGTTGAGTGTGATCTTTACAGACTGTTCAGTTTTGACATATTTCTTAGTTTATTCAATATTGTACTTGGTGTTATTAGTTTCATTAGTTTTTCGACGGACGACGGAAATCATGAATACCTTAGTATATATAGTGACTAATGTTGAGTTTAGATTATGAAACTTGTCAATGCTTGAACATGAGTGGATTTTAATTAAGGAGTACTAACCCTACTAATGAGTTTTGTGAAGTTTTATGTGGATGTAGCTTATAAGTTCTAATCAATATGGTGATATGAGATGAACAAGAAGACACAAGAGCTCAAGCTTGGGGATTTTTAGGTGCATCCCAAGAAAATGTCCAAGAAGATACAATCATCTAAGCTTGGGGATGCCCGAGTCATCCCCCTATTCATCAACTAACATGAGGTAGTCTCCTTCATACTCTATATTACACATCCACATGATATGTATTGTGTTAACTTGTCTTATAATTGCTTTTATATTTCTTGGTTTTATCTTCTTTAATTTTATTAGGCTCTTTATTTTGTTTTTATTGCTTCTTTACTTTCACTTATAAATTAAAAACAACAAAAATAGTTCCTTTTGTTTTGCTTCTTTGTTTGGTTCTCTATTCTGCGCCTAGCTCAAAGGTTTTCTCTTAGTACTTTTTGTTTATTTGAGTCTTGGAAGTTATTACTATTGTAATGACCTCTCCTTATCATTTTTATTTCATTGTTGTGCCAAGAAGAACCTCTAATTTGAGGGAGGTAAAATTTGGGGAAGTTGCTGTCATGAAACAGATCTCGGTGCTGCACCGTAAAAATTCGTGAAAATTCTTATAATATATTTTTGACTTGCGATTTCTTGTGGATATGCCCTAGGTTATATCCAAACTTTCATTAGTTTTACAATTTTCTATTTGAGCAACAGAAGGTCCTCGAAAAAATCAACCTTTGTCAGCTGTTCTATTTTGACAGATTTCTGCCACTATTTGTGTTTGCCTCTCGATCGCTTTCTTTTTGAGTTCTTTTGATCATGGAACTTTTGGGGAAGTTGCTACAGTAGTATATGCTTTATATGTGGTGTTTTTGAGTTGAAACCTGAGCCAAAAGGGTTGATACATCTCAAACGTATCTATAATTTTTGATGCTCCATGCTTGTTTTTACACTATTTGCTTAGTGTTTCGTTACACTTTGTGGCATTTTTATGCATTTTCCGGAACTAACCTATTAACGAGATGCCAAAGTGCCAGTTCTCTGTTTTCTACTGTTTTTGTGTTTCAAAAAAGTTACACAGGAAATATTCTCGGAATTGGATGAAACAAAAGCCGAACATCCAGATATTAAACGAAGCTTCCAGAACACCGAAGAGGAGACGGAACCGAGCCAGGGGGTGGCCTCACCACCAGGGGGCGCGGCCCAGGGCCTGGCCGCACCGCCCTATGGTGAGCCTCCCCTGGTCCACTTCTGACACTGCCCCTTCGCCTATAAAGACCCCCCGATGGAAAAAACCTAAAGACGCAATCACTTTTCCAGAAACACATCGCGATCCGCCGCCATCATCGACCCGAGATTGGGAGGGTCCAGAAGCTCTTCCCGGCACCCTGCCGGAGAGGGGAATCGCCACCAGAGGTCTTCTTCATCGCCATGCTTGCCTCTGGCGTGATGAGTGAGTAGTCTACCTTGGACTATGGGTCCATAGCAGTAGCTAGATGGTTGTCTTCTCCACCATGTGTGTCATGTTTAGATCTCGTGAGCTGCCTTACATGATCGAGATCACCGTTATGTAATTCTACATGTTGTGTTTGTTGGGATCCGATGAATAATGGTGTTATGATTGAGTTGATGTGCTGAATATTATCTTATGTTATCTCTATGTTGTGACGCCGCCCCTTCGCCTATAAAGACCCCCCGACGGAAAAAACCTAAAGACCCGATCACTTTTCCAGAAACACATCGCGATCCGCCGCCATCATCGACCCGAGATTGGGAGGGTCCAGAAGCTCTTCCCGGCACCCTGCCGGAGAGGGGAATCGCCACCAGAGGTCTTCTTCATCGCCATGCTTGCCTCGGGCGCGATGAGTGAGTAGTCTACCTTGGACTATGGGTCCATAGCAGTAGCTAGATGGTTGTCTTCTCCACCATGTTTAGATCTCGTGAGCTGCCTTACATGATCGAGATCACCGTTATGTAATTCTACATGTTGTGTTTGTTGGGATCCAATGAATAATGGTGTTATGATTGAGTTGATGTGCTGAATATTATCTTATGTTATCGCTATGTTGTTTACAATCTTGCATGCTCTCTGTTGTTAGTAGCTATCTTGGCCGAGTAGTTGCTAGTGACTCCAAGAGGGGGTATTTATGCTCAATAGTGGGTTCATGCCTCTATTTAATCTAGGGGAATGATAGAAACCTCTAAGGTTGTAGATGTGCTATTGCTACTAGGGGGAAAACAACATTCATATGCTCGAGAGCATATGCTTTGTTTACATTACACACTTTGGTTAATGCAGTTATCTGTTGTTCATAACTTAATACTTGTGGAGTTCTCGGATTGATTCGCCACAAGTGGATTATTAGTCATAGATGCAGTTGGATGGCGGTCTATGTATTTTGTTGTAATGCCCAGAGTAAATCTCATAGTTATCCTCTCGACATATGCATGTTATCTTTATTCTATCAATTGCCCAATTGTAATTTGTTTACCCAGCATGTGTTATTTTATCTTTTGGAGAGACACCACTAGTGAACTGTGGACCCCGGTCCTATTTCCTTCACATTGCTATCACCTGTTTACTTTACTCGCACTGTTTACTTTACTCGCATACTACTATTGCTTTCCACTTGATACGCTCATTCCTTTATTTACAGCAAACCGGTGAGATTGACAACCTCATCGTAAGTTGGGAACAAAGTATTTGGTTGTGTTGTGTGCAGGTTCCACGTTGCTACCAGTTGAAGATGCGCTAACAAGATATCGTTAACAGTGCCCTTGTTGGAGTGTCACTAGACTAGCAAGCATCACCTTCTTGAGTTTGGCTTTTTCCTACTGGATTGACATACCTTGGTTTCATAACTGAGGGAAAACTTGCTGCTATATTCATCAAACCTTCTCTTGGGGTTTCCAACTGACCGGTCATTTACATCATCAACTACACGCCAACATCTCTGGCACTATTTAACACCGCGCCATCAAGGGTCGATTTACTATTATGCTTATGCTAACATTACTAATAGAATTGTGTGAAGTTTTGTATGAAGGAAGTTTTCAAGTGTAGGGATTGGAGAATGATGAGATGAGATGAAGAATGAACAAAATCTCAAGCTCGGGGATGCCCATGTCACCCCAAGAATTATCCAAGAGGTACAAGAATCAAAGCTTGGGGATGCCCCCGAGGCACCCCTTCTTCATCGGCAAAAATCAGGTCACCTTTCAAAACACTATATTTTTATTGCTTCATGCACTATGCATTTTGTCTTGGAGCGTCTTTACTTTTGATTTCAATTTTCTTTTGTTTTGTTTGCTGCAATAAATGGTTGGACCCCAACAAATTTCTTTTGGAGGAGATGTACTCGTTTTTCATTTGCCAAGAACACTCTGTTTTTCACTCTTATCGTTCAACGAGTGTTCTCTTTTTCTAGAACTGTGTTTAGCTTTTGTTTTTTGCCTTGATTTTTGTTCAGATCTTGTTATATCTTTGCATCAAGGTATATTTGGACCTCTGGTCTATGTTGGTATTCGTCAAAAGAGTTGTTTCAAAAAGGTTTGAATGGTGTTGGAAAGGAGAAAAAGTTTCATGCAAAAAAGTGGTACAAAAAGAAGCTTGTTTAGACTGCGGCTTAGACTTTTTCATGCCATGCTTGATGTTGTTTTGATAGAATGCTTAGTGATTTTTTCTGTAGCATGACTTGTCTCAAATGACTGAGATTGCTTAATGAGGCTTTGAAAAAATCATGCGTTATTCTCATTATGTGGAAGCATTTATTTGGTTTTCTCCTTTGATGCTTTATTTGGGTTGACTTGGCGCATTCTTACAACATGTTTGACTCTTACAAAGTCGCCATAATCCTCTATGATCATTTGGTTTTTGACTTGTGATGCCATTTTATGCTTCTCTTAATGATGCTTTGTCGCTTTGCATGATTATGGCCGTTATTGCTCTCTTAGTTGGTCGCCCCCAGTCTTTTGCTAGCCCTCATTTTGTACCGAGTATGAGCTCTACTCGTGCATCCAACTCCCAAAAACCAAGTTATTCCAAGTGTCCACTATAAATTCCTATGCATGGTATTTGCAAGTCATTCCAAGTAAATTTTCATGTGCTACCTTTCAAAAAACCTTCAAAATACTTCTCATTTTGTGACACTGTTTTCAGCTCGTGGGGACGTAGTAATCGGATTTGCTCTCTTCCATATTGTTTCATTCCAAAAAGAAAAAAGGGAAAATAAAGAAAAGAAAAAAGGCACTCCTCCATGGTATGTGAATGTTGTGGGCACCCGATGGAATTGGTTAGCCATGGTTTGTGAAAGGAAAAAGGTGGGGAGGAGTGCCAAGCTTTATAAAAGAGCACAAAAGTGCCAATCTCTCTCTCTCAAAAACTTGCTCATTTTTGTATAGAAGATAGTAAGAACCCCATTGCCAGTCGTTGACAAAGACAACCACCTCTCAAAATCAAGTTTTATCTCTCTGTTTTACAAATGAAAAGCTCTAGCACATGTTTAATCACTGCTTCTCTCTGCGAATGGCCTTTCTTTACTTTTATGTTGAGTCTCCACCTTCTACCTTTATGCACCATCTAAGAGAGCACAGTTGCCATTCTGAGTTTAATGTGCATAGTCCCAAAGTTTATCATTGATTGATTTATGATTATGGTTTCACTTGTTCTTAAATTATTTGTATCTAGTCGCCCTTTTAAACTTGAAGGTGTCCTATGTATTTATGTTTTGCTATTCCATGAAGGACAAGCTGAAAACCCCTTGTTATGTTTTTCAATATGATTTGAACACACGTTTGACTTTCATTGTTTCATTATTCATGATCTTTTGTTTGTGTTTCTTTTTATGTTATAATATGGTTGCTAAGTTTTTATTGTCAAGATTATGTCTCTTATGCCCATGTTTTAAGTTCTTTGATCCCAGCACTCAATGCTTTACTTAGGTGATCAAGATTGTGATGGTGCATGTCACCTAAAAAATTATTCTTTTGTTATCACTTACCTACTCGAGGACGAGCAGGATTTAAGCTTGGGGATGTTGATACGTTGCAAACGTATCTATAATTTTTGATGCTCCATGCTTATTTTACACCAATTGCTATATGTTTTGTCTACACTTTGTGGCACTTTTATGATTTATTTGGACTAACCTACTAATAGTTGCAAAAGTGCACAATGTTCTTATTTTACACTTTGATGTGTAGGAATTACCAAGAATACAAGTGGAAACCTTGTTGGAGTTAAATTGGGACTTTCCAGAAATCTGTGCCAGAACTCTTTTCGAAGATGGTCACGTTATGGGTCGAAGACGGTGTCAAACGGAAAACTCTTCAGCTACAAAGTTGTAGGGAATTTCACGGCAAACATTCTGGACTTAAAATTCACCTGATTCTGAGTCCGGACGGCTGAGTTAGGCCCGATCTAGTGCGGCCTAAGATGGGGAGACGGGAATCCGAGAGACTATATAAAGGGAGGAACCCTAGCTCGTGGGGGACACTTCCACCGACGAATTTGCAGCCACCAGAGCCACATTTTTGCCTCCCTCATGGATCCCATCTTCATGGGGGAGGGCTCCCATGAAGCCATGTAGGAAGGGGGCTAAGGGGCGGCGCTCCCCCATGATGTCGGCGGCGGGGGAGTCTCCTGCGCAGGCGCCGGCGCCGCCGCCGCCACGCCCCTTGCTGCTCATCTCCGCCATCTTTACCGCCATCTCCATCACCAACTCCTCCTATTATGTAGTGGTTCATTCTCCCACACACACCTCTGTACCGTTCTATGTAAACATGGTGTTTGATGCTATAATATTTATCTTATGATCTATGTCATGTTTGCATAGTTTATTTGTTCTTAGATTGATTTGTTGAATGTCTTTGGTTCATTAGAGTTGTATGTTGATATGGTACTATCCTTTGGTGTCCATTATATTTATGCGCGCATAGATTAAACATCTTAGGATTAGTAGTATGTGCAAAAGGAAGGGGTAGTTCTGCCGGAGTGATAGAAACCTGAGGACGCGAACCGGAACGTTGCACGTATGGGAGTAAAAGGACCATTAACTTAAGGCTATGGTTGGGGAAACCTTAATGCATTGTTAGTATTTGCTGATGCTTGCTAACAATCCAATCATATAGTACTTGTATTTCCAAGTAGTGAAGTGCTTGTATATTTAGCCTCGCCCACATAGAAAACTGCATCGAAGACAATGAACCCGATTTATTCACTAATTAAACTTAGACAAAGCCACCACTATTACCACCACTTTTCCATACTCATGGTACTGTTAGTTTATGGTTACTTAGTATATTTTATTACTGCAGCACTAACAATTACTTTCATGTATTTATTATCTTGCAAAGCTATCTCTCATACCGATATTGTTGCTCTAGTTTTATTTCCTAGATGATGCAAACGTTTAGTGTGCGTAGAGTTGTATCAGCGGTTGATAGAACTTAAAAGAACATTTATCCTACCTTTAGCTCCTCGTTGGGTTCGGCACTCTTACTTATCGAAAAGGCTACATACGATCCCCTATACTTGTGGGATATCAGCTAGGCATACATAAACAAAATAACATGATATCAGCTAAATAGCTATAAGTGCAATGTTGAAAGCATGCCCCATAAAAGCATGGTTGTGCTAACTCCCAACTCACAATTTGCAAGCATATAATCTTCATAAGATAGTCACAATGGTTCAAGTTTATTAAGTGCAAGAAAGTAAATGTGCCATCAAGTTTGTGAGAGCTTTACTAACTAATTTTATCATAACAAGCATTTAATTTGGAAGATAGATAAAAACATGGTGAATATACTTGGAATAGTGATGTCTCAAAGGACCAGTTGGGAAACCCCAAGAGGAAGGTATGATGAGCACATCAGTAAGTTTTCGCTCAGTTATGAAACCAAGGTTTAATCGACCAGTAGGAGAAATAAATCACTTCTGAAGGTTGTTGCTAGCTGACTTTGGCAACATCGCCAGAAAAAGTCTGGTGCATGGCTTCAGCGCCAGCAGCAACGTGGAACCTGCACACAACACAACTAAACTACTTTGCCCCAACTTACGGTGAGGTTGTCAATCTCACCGGTTTGCTATAAACAAAGGATTAAACATATGGTGTGGAAATGGATGTTTGTTTGTGGTAAAGTAAATAATGCTTGCGGAAAGTAAACAGTGCTTGCAGTAGATGGTAATATAAATGTAAAAGAATGGACCGGGGTCCACAGTTCACTAGAGGTGTCCCTCCATAAAGGTAAATAACATGCTGGGTAAACAAATTACAGTTGTGCAATTGACAAAATAAATAATGCATAACAATGCATGTACATGTCATGAAGATCACTATGAGATTCACTTGGGCATTACAACATAATACATAGACCGTAATCCAACTGCATCTATGACTAATAATCCACCCGCAGGATATCATCCAAACAACCCTTGGGTATTAAGTTGCAAGCAACAGATTATCGCCTTAAGCAAAGTGTGTAATGTAAACAATACAAATGTCCTTGAACACAAAATTGTTGTTTTCTCCCTACTTGCAACAGCACATCTACAACGTTAGAGGTTTCTGTCACTCCCCCAGATTACTAGAGGCATGAACCCACTATCGAGTATAAATACTCCCTCTTGGAGTCACTAGCATCTACTCGGCCAAGATATCTACTAGCAACGGAGAGCATGCAAGATCATAAACAACATAGGGATGATAAATCAATAAATCAACTTGACAATGTACTCAATATTCATCGGATCCCAACAAACACAACATGTAGAATTACACAACGATGATCTTGATCATGATAGGCAGCTCACAAGATCTACACATGAGGCGCATGGAGGAGAAGACAACCATCTAGCTACTGCTATGAACCCATGGTCCAGTGGTGGACTACTCACACATCACTCCGGAGGCTGGCATGGTGATGAAGAAGGCCTCCAGTGATGATTCCCCTCTCCGGCAGGGTGCTGGGAAGAGCTTCTGGACCCTCCCGATCTCGGGTCAATGACAGCAGCGGCTTGCAGTATATTTCATGGAAATGTGTTCTCTCCCTTATGGTTATCTCGATGAAGGGAATTTATAGGCGGAAGGGCGATGTCAGAAGGTGGACCAGGGGCCCACACCACCTGGTGGCGCAGCCAGGGAGTGGCCCGCGCCACCCTATGGTGTGGCTGCCTCCTGGCTGCTCTCCATCTCTCCTTTGGACTCCGTCTTCGTGTCAGGTAAATAGGAACTTTGTCTTTCGTTTCGTCCAATTCCGAGAATATTTCCTGTATAACTTTTCTGAAACACAAAAATAGCAGAAAACCAGAACTGGCACTGTGGCCTCTTATTAATAGGTTAGTTCCAGAAAATGTATAAAAATGCCACAAAGTGTAAACAAAACACAAAGCAATTGATGTAAAATAAGCATGTAGCATCAAAAATTATAGATACGTTTGTAACGTATCAAATAGCAATGATGCTAATAGGTAGATATGGTGGACACTTTTGACAAACTTTGGTTTTTGGGAGTTGGATGCACGAGTAGAGCTCATACTCACTACAGGTGAAGGCTAGAAAGAGACTGGGAGCAACCAACTAAGAGAGCAATAACAACCATAATCATTCATAGCGATAAAACATTATTAATCAAAGCATAAAGTGATATTACAAGTCAAAAATTAAATGATAATAGAGGCTTGAGGTGACTAGTTCATAGTCATAACATGGTGTGAGCATGAGCCAAGTCAACCCAAATAATGCATTTAAAGGAGAATACCACAATATTATGCTTTTGTATGATAAAAACAACACATGATTCTTTTAATGGCATATTACGCACTCTCAGTTATTTGAGACAATTTATGCTACAATAATAACTACTAAGCATATAATAAAATAATATCTAGCATGACATGCTAAAGTCTAAGCCATAGTCTAAACAAGCTTCCTTTTGCACCACTATAAGCATGAAATATTTTACTCTTCTCCAACACCAATCAACTTATTTGAAACAACTCTTATAGATAATAATCAACAAAGATCAGAGAGCTAAACACACCTAACTAAAAAAACTAACAAGTTCTGAACAAAATAAGGGTGAAAACAAAGGCTAAACGCAGTACTAGCAAAAGAGAACACTCATAGAACAATAAGAGTGAAAACTAGAGTGTTCTAGGCAATGAAAATGGAGTGTGTCTTCTCCAAAAGAAGTATGCTGGAATCCAACCATTTATTACAACAAACAAAGCAAAGAAAACTAAAAACAAAAATAACGATGCTCCAAGAACAACACATAGCATATGAAGCAATAAAAATATAGTGTCTTGAAAGATGACTGGTATTTTCATTGAACAGTGCCTCCATGTCCTCTAGTCCAATATCTGATAGCACTGTAAGCGCCGTCGAATCAAACCCACCCTATTGTTGGAATAGTAGTGGTTTACATTACAGTATTGAGTTTGTCATGAATCATTATATTTTGTCAAATGATTGCCTCTTTGAAAGCATACATACACAACATTCATGATCTATATCATAGGACTAGTACATACTGCTAGTGTGAGAAAAACTAATGTTCTTTTAGTATGTTAGTATATGCATCTATGCACCAATGATGCCATACATTTGTTATTTGAAGCTGAAAACTTTGTGCACAGTTTTTATATTATTAAGTATATTTGTGCAGGATGATCTGATTTTCTGAAAAAAAAATTAGGGATCGAAGCACTCCTGATCTATTTCGTAGGTACGCTTTCTTTTCTAATCTCCCTAGTTTCTGTTCAAAACATATCTAGTTTGTAGGAAGGATGTTTGTCCATATTCAGTTATGTCATGCTGATTATTATCTATTACAAACTACTTGTCTTCTCAATGTATACATATTTTGAGGCAGAGGTTTAGGCTATGTTTGTTAGCAAAGTATGAATTATTATAGCAATACTATATTTTTTTGAAAATACCACAGTTTCAAGTACTTTGATGTGTTTGTATGTAACTAAAAACTGTGGTATTATTACTTCATTATCCCTCAAAACGTGCTATTTTTGAAGTATTGGAAAAATAACTCTGGATCTCTCAATACTACAGTTTTATAATACTTTAGTTTTAGAAATACTTTTTTTTGCCGAACTAGGCCCTAATCACCTTTTGCATGATTTACTCATGTTTCCCTTTATCCCTTGATGCAGTGGCGCCACAAGAAGATGCGGCATGATCTACTCATGTTACCCTTCATCCCTTCATCCCTTGTCTGTGATGTTCTCACACTTCTTAATTTGATGTGCTATGAACTTTGAAGTATGTCATATGTGACTCAAATATTGTACTGGATGCAATATTTTCTTAAGATTTTGTAAACTTGCTAGGCAACAATTGTAAGTTTGAAGGGAGCATTTATGATACACCAGCATCGGGATCCTGCTGCAGTCGAGATCGTACGGTAGCCGGGATCATACTGATACGGCAGCCGGGATCTGTCATTTTTTTCACTGTAAAGTAAACCAACAACGAGCATAAATTGGGAACCATTACTACTAAACACTTACCCACGATGGCAAAGGAAAATTACGAATGTCAGTCGTACTATACCGATGATAGCATGTGTTAGTAACATACTCGTCAGAAGTGCCATATGCTAATGACGCGCGGGGCTAACAGCTAGTGTGTCAGCGGTAACATACTAATGACTATCCGTGTGGAATTCTCCATGTCACACGAACAGTATGCGTGTATGCTTGCGTTATGGCTCGTCAGATCAGGAACATCCCTGACGCGCAAATCATTGTTTGTACGCCGCTGTAATGTCGCTGCCTAGCGCCGTTCATTAGATGAAGGACCTTAAGTTGATGGACGAAAGAAACTATACATGACAGACCATCAGCGGTTTCGATTACCAGTGGCTGGTTATCATTGGCGTTCGGCTGGATCGTCAGTGTACGGGAAAATACGCCCGTCACTGCTAGGCCCTTTTGGCGTAGTGAAAGGTAAAGAAACTCATGTTAATGATCACAAATGCTAATATTGAAGATGTCGACTTCATTGCTCGTAATCCATATATGCCTGCTTGGAAGAATCAAAATTATGGCTCTAATTTTCAAAAGAATTATTCTAACCCTCCAAGCAATCCAAATCCAAATAATAATACCAATAACAATGGAGTTAGTGTTAGTAATCTTCCTGTATTAGAAAGCTCAGTAAAATATTTTATAAATTCTCAGAATGAGTAAAATAAAATGTTAATGAAAATCACCGAAAACCACAATACTCTTATTGCTAAATTATGTAACCAAGCTGTGAGTATGAAGAGTGATATGCAGGATCTCCAAGAGAGAACCAAGACTATGGAGGCATAGTTGGGCAAAATAGCTTAGAGTCAAACTCTCATACTAGCAAAATTTGCTGGAAAGCCTGAGCCTAACCCAGTGGAAGAATTAAAGATGATAAGGGTCAAAGAAGATGAAGACTCTAAAGAACTTGACTATAGAAATGCTCCTACACCGGATTACACCATGGAGGACCTTGTCAAGATCATCACTCTAAAGAATCCAACCATTGAGGGAGGTAGCGAAGCCGCGTACCAACAATTCATTAATCAAGTTGCTATGCAGGTACATGATGTAACACCCCATCTTTTCTAAGCTTGGTTAGGTAGAGTTTAGTGAGGCAAAAATGAGGGCCAACAAAAACTTATTAGTTCTAAATAATATTTCCTGCATGTTTGCCTTGATTGTTGTGTAAATCATATTTGTAAGAGTGTTGTTTGGTAAATAAGATTGTGGACCAACACAATCCTTGTGTTCTTGTGATCATGTCATCATTTGTGCTTCTAGCTTTTTCTCTGAACAAAGTATGTTGGCACCTCATTCATTTTTTTAAATGTTTTAATTTCCCAAAATAGGAGCCAAGACCTATTTTAAAACAAAGGCTTTACCAAAACTAAGTATTTATAAAACTACAGGGACATAGTGTTGTGATCCCACTATTTTATAAAACTACTATTTTATAAACCTTTGGCAAATGGTTTTAAACACCTTTGAGAAAACTTGAATAAGGAGATGTTTGTGTCTCCAATAGTTTATAAAAATATTTACATAAGCATTCGTCTCTTATCTCAAACTCATTTCAAACTTTCCCATGGCATGATCGTTATTGAGCACATGTTCAACCATTTATTCTAAGGATGCTTGACTAGTTGCTAGTTTTTGACTTTGTCTGATGAGTTTGACTATGTTGACTTTGTGTGATGTCCACTTGTATGCATGCTTGTTTTGATTAAAGACTTCCCTCTAAGTACTTAATGTTTATTGTGAAACCTTATTAATGCTTGATAGCATTTAAGTGAAGCCAAATAGCATTAAAAAGGCAAACTAAAATGCAAAATCATCCAAACTCCAAGTTTGACCCTATCTTCACTTCTATTATCAGATTCAATCTTTAGAGACTTGTCTTAAGCTCATATCCTACATCCAGGACAATGCACCTTCCTATATTTCATCTTTATCATCTGATCTTCCATTCTCTCCATTAACACTTGGCCATTCGAGGCCGGCCCTAATCAAAACATCGACTATTTGTTATTCATCCCTAACCAAATTTTGGTTTAGTTTAAACCTCTACCATTTCCCCTAGACTTGAACCAACCTCACCTCAACACTATTTTTTTCATCAATCCAAGATCATTCATCTCTATAACTTTTTTTTCTCCTTCTAAGATCATAAACCCCTTTTATTCTCGTTCCTCTTCTACAAAAAACTATTTATAGGTTTTACCATTTGTATTCAAAGAATTCTTCTTATGAATCTCATTCAATTTTGGGCCAACTCACATAATGTAGTTGAAGAAAACACAAGCAAAATCCTTCTTTAGATGGATCATCTCTACATCAACCCCACCTCTCCGATATACCATCTATCTTCATCATGTTGGCAAATAAAAATAAAATAATAATAATAATCTCATGCTATGATGATCCTTGTAGACATTAATCTCTAACCCCATGTGTAATTCTTTAAAGCTTCTTTAATCATCATCAAACCACCTAAATGACCACCATCAGCATGTCATATCCTGGTCGATCAGGCAGTAGCTACAGTACCCATTTTGGTTGTTTGTACTTGGACAAAGAGGAGAGAGGCTGGGGACACAATCTTGGCAAAGATCTTGGGCAATCTTTCCACATCCCCCTCCTTCTCTCTAGCTAGTAGTCATGCGAGTACCAGCACCCCACATACTCCCAATATCCCACTTGACAGCCCCTCTTGGTAGCCCTGCTAACATCTCTCTCTCTTTCCCTAGGGCGCCGATGGCATGCTCCAAATCTAAAGGGAGCCCCTCTGTCCAAAACATCGCGCCACTGACATCCTCGGTGTGTGCTTGATCCTTGCCGAGCACACCCTCGACTTTGTCCGGTCTTTCTTGTCCTCTCTCGACGATGCTCTGGTACACATCAAACCATCGAACACCTGGCGGGCACGGAGTCGACGACTCCCTCCCAGGCCGACCGGCCTCCTCCTGCCATTTACTCTCGCCATGCAGCGCGACCCTCGACCCTTGACACCCCGGTGCAAAACCTGCCCCTCTACTTGTCCCCTTCTTGCTGGCTGTTCTCGCCGCGCTCCGCGGCCAGATAGCGGGCACCATGTCATTGGCAGAGCGCTGGCTCGCCCTCGGCCGCACCCTAGCCTAAATAAACTCCCCGAGCTCTCCTTCCACTCACAGCACCTCTCTCCAAAAACCCTAGGCACGCGCTAGATGCTCCCCCACTGCCCCTCTGCCCAATGGCATGACTGTGGACCGGTACACCGCCGCGGTACTCCGCGTCCACCATAGGCCTATCCATGGCTATGAAAGCCAGACGAGCCGCTCCACTCCACCTCACACCACCACTCCCACACCTTTTGTGGGAATTTGGAGACAGTAGCCATGGGGTGGCTTATCGGANTTGATAACCCGGCACAAAGTCAGTCATAGACCTTGTGTCTTTCTACTCTCTTGACCCTACCGGGGGTCATCCCCCGACACGGCTGACGACTCCACCGAGGAGGACTGGAGCCGGGCGATGGAGACAAAACTCCCCAATGGCTGTCTAGCCAAAAGCGGAACGGCCCCGACAAGATCGTCAGGGGCGCAGGACAGGAGTGACGAGCGCCACGATCGCGTCCAACCAATGAGAGACCGAAGACCCTTCCCCATGACGGGATCCGAGGCAGAGGAGAGGGGATATGCCCCCCAGATGCCGGTCCAGGGGAAAGACACTTTATAAAGTGTCTTTGCTAGAGCAGGGTCAGAGGATCACGCCAAGGACGCCGCCGCCGAGGAGCCGGCAGCCGGCCGAATCGCCACCTAAACCTGTAATCAGGCCCCCATCTATATAAGGGGGCCTGGACCCTTAGCGTAGGGGAGATCCGATCTTCTTCTTCCTCCTCTAGCCGAACAGCTCGAGGAGCACTGTAATCGTTACAACCCAATCAATACGAAGCAGGCAGGAAGTAGGGGTTTACCTCCACCCGGGAGGGCCCTGAACCTGGGTAAACCGAGGTGTCTCTGTTGGCACAATCCCAAGCCGGACCCATCGTCACCAACGTCGAGCCCCTCCGATAAGCCACCCCATGGCTACTGTCTCCAAATTCCCACAAAAGGTGTGGGAGTGGTGGTGTGAGGTGGAGTGGAGCGGCTCGTCTGGCTTTCATAGCCATGGATAGGCCTATGGTGGACGCGGAGTACCGCGGCGGTGTACCGGTCCACAGTCATGCCATTGGGCAGAGGGGCAGTGGGGGAGCATCTAGCGCGTGCCTAGGGTTTTTGGAGAGAGGTGCTGTGAGTGGAAGGAGAGCTCGGGGAGTTTATTTAGGCTAGGGTGCGGCCGAGGGCGAGCCAGCGCTCTGCCAATGACATGGTGCCCGCTATCTGGCCGCGGAGCGCGGCGAGAACAGCCAGCAAGAAGGGGACAAGTAGAGGGGCAGGTTTTGCACCGGGGTGTCAAGGGTCGAGGGTCGCGCTGCATGGCGAGAGTAAATGGCAGGAGGAGGCCGGTCGGCCTGGGAGGGAGTCGTCGACTCCGTGCCCGCCAGGTGTTCGATGGTTTGATGTGTACCAGAGCATCGTCGAGAGAGGACAAGAAAGACCGGACAAAGTCGAGGGTGTGCTCGGCAAGGATCAAGCACACACCGAGGATGTCAGTGGCGCGATGTTTTGGACAGAGGGGCTCCCTTTAGATTTGGAGCATGCCATCGGCGCCCTAGGGAAAGAGAGAGAGATGTTAGCAGGGCTACCAAGAGGGGCTGTCAAGTGGGATATTGGGAGTATGTGGGGTGCTGGTACTCGCATGACTACTAGCTAGAGAGAAGGAGGGGGATGTGGAAAGATTGCCCAAGATCTTTGCCAAGATTGTGTCCCCAGCCTCTCTCCTCTTTGTCCAAGTACAAACAACCAAAATGGGTACTGTAGCTACTGCCTGATCGACCAGGATATGACATGCTGATGGTGGTCATTTAGGTGGTTTGATGATGATTAAAGAAGCTTTAAAGAATTACACATGGGGTTAGAGATTAATGTCTACAAGGATCATCATAGCATGAGATTATTATTATTATTTTATTTTTATTTGCCAACATGATGAAGATAGATGGTATATCGGAGAGGTGGGGTTGATGTAGAGATGATCCATCTAAAGAAGGATTTTGCTTGTGTTTTCTTCAACTACATTATGTGAGTTGGCCCAAAATTGAATGAGATTCATAAGAAGAATTCTTTGAATACAAATGGTAAAACCTATAAATAGTTTTTTGTAGAAGAGGAACGAGAATAAAAGGGGTTTATGATCTTAGAAGGAGAAAAAAAAGTTATAGAGATGAATGATCTTGGATTGATGAAAAAAATAGTGTTGAGGTGAGGTTGGTTCAAGTCTAGGGGAAATGGTAGAGGTTTAAACTAAACCAAAATTTGGTTAGGGATGAATAACAAATAGTCGATGTTTTGATTAGGGCCGGCCTCGAATGGCCAAGTGTTAATGGAGAGAATGGAAGATCAGATGATAAAGATGAAATATAGGAAGGTGCATTGTCCTGGATGTAGGATATGAGCTTAAGACAAGTCTCTAAAGATTGAATCTGATAATAGAAGTGAAGATAGGGTCAAACTTGGAGTTTGGATGATTTTGCATTTTAGTTTGCCTTTTTAATGCTATTTGGCTTCACTTAAATGCTATCAAGCATTAATAAGGTTTCACAATAAACATTAAGTACTTAGAGGGAAGTCTTTAATCAAAACAAGCATGCATACAAGTGGACATCACACAAAGTCAACATAGTCAAACTCATCAGACAAAGTCAAAAACTAGCAACTAGTCAAGCATCCTTAGAATAAATGGTTGAACATGTGCTCAATAACGATCATGCCATGGGAAAGTTTGAAATGAGTTTGAGATAAGAGACGAATGCTTATGTAAATATTTTTATAAACTATTGGAGACACAAACATCTCCTTATTCAAGTTTTCTCAAAGGTGTTTAAAACCATTTGCCAAAGGTTTATAAAATAGTAGTTTTATAAAATAGTGGGATCACAACACTATGTCCCTGTAGTTTTATAAATACTTAGTTTTGGTAAAGCCTTTGTTTTAAAATAGGTCTTGGCTCCTATTTTGGGAAATTAAAACATTTAAAAAAATGAATGAGGTGCCAACATACTTTGTTCAGAGAAAAGGTCCCGGTGCCGGCTGTCGAGGCTCTTTTGCAATCTTGAGCTCGTGCCAAGCGTGCAAGCTACAGTGCCTGCGGCCGGGTCGAGGGCTGGCGTGATTGCTGATTCCCTGCTCCTTGGGTTGGTCCCCAGTTCTGGCGGAGCTTCGCAAGGGCTCCTCGCCACTCAAGTGGCGTGGAGCGAACGTGGTGATGGCTCGCCTGCCCCTGAGGTAGCGGCCAAAGGCGCCTCTAGTGGGAAGGCTCTTGTCGCCGCGGCTGAGTCCAACATTGGAAGTTTGAGCTCCGCCAGCCGCCTTCAGCAGGAATGGGCAGACACCACCTCGAGTGCTGATGTCGGAGAGAAGCTCAAGGTGCAGGGCAGTAAGCCAACTCTGGCGGAATTGGACAAGCAGTTTACTGCTGCCAAGGGGTCGCTTCAGAACGCCGGCTTCTAGCTCCTTGACGCTATACAGATGACCAATGTGAGTACTGCGCCTTTAGCCTCTGATTTCTTCTGCTAACTGGGAGACATGATCTGCGGTTTCGCGACCCATTTTGCCATACATCCTAGCCCCCGAGTTTCGGGGTAGTTGTAGAGACAGCTGGCTCAAAAATGAATTTCGCTAAGAATCGTTGCCTTTCCGTTTTTCGCAGGAACTGAACGCGCTTCGAGCCAATGTCTTCCAGAAGCTGCTGGCGAAGTTCCGTGCTGGCAAGATTCAGTACCAGGAGTTGAAGAAGAAGCTGGAGAAGCTGTCAGGTAAGCTTGAGGCCCCTTGCTTCGCAGATTTTGCTGTCGTCCTTTCTGCTCTTACACCTCCGCTTTCAGACTCTGCCTCGCTCATAACTTCGCTTGAGTCCTAGTTGGCCGACTCGGTGTCGGCCGACGCTGTTGAATCGCTCAAGCAAAAGCACGCAGAGGAGCTTCAGGGCCTATGGACCCAGGCCATCCAGACTCAAGAGTTGGAGACTGAGCTGGCGAAGGCTCGGGAGGCGGAGTCGTCGCTGCGGCTGGAGTTTGATCGTCGGCTGGCTGAAGAGAGGAAACTCCTCTCTGTGGAGTACGACGGCAAAGTGAGCGAGCTTCGCGCGACCTTGGGGAGCGAGGTCGAGAGCCGCGGCGCCCAAATTGACGAGCTGCAGACTCTCCGGGGGCTCGACAGCGAGCGTTATGACAAGGAGATCGGCGTTTGGCGCGCCCGCGACCGCAAGGTTCAATCCGGCCTGCTGGGGCTGGAGGAAGCTCTTCGCGGTACACCTCTTTGCCTATTTCTTGGCTGTTGCCCTTTCATGCCATCCCCTCACTCTCGGACTGCCCTTGCAGGATCCTTCCCTGGCTCTGACCAGACTGCCGCGGTGGCGCTGAAGGAATACCGGGCGGACCAGAAAATCGTCCCCAGCAGTGATCCCAAGGCCGAGCTTTCCTCAGGAGAGTTAGTAGCGTTGGCGAAAGGGCGACTCCATCCGGTTGCCAAGCTGGGAAAGGATCTCCATGAAGCCCTTGTTTCTGTCTTTGAAACCTTGTGGCCGGGGAGGGCGGTGCCTGGCGAGATCCAGGCGCTCCTCCAGTGGGTCCTTCTCGCACCCAACTGGCTCGACATCTGGAAGGAGTCCGTGGCTCGGGCCGGTGCTCAACAGGCTCTGGAGTTCGTGCTCTCCTGGTATCCAGGCGTCAACCTGGACCAGCTGGAGAATCTTCGCGAAGGCGGATTAGCAGGCCTTGACAAAACCAAGCTCCGCCAGCGCGCCTGTGCCATTGCTGAGTGTGCCGAGACCGACGTGCTTTTCGACGCTGGGGATAGTGACGAATCTTTGGATGGCATGGACTTCGAAGAGCCCGACTCTGCGGAAGGACCTCAGAAGGCTCCCGAGGACCTCGCTGGTCACTCCATTCCGCCATCCCCCAGCGGCGATGACTTCGTCTTGGCGTCTCGAGCTGGCGACACTACTTCACTGGAGCCGGCTGGCTCGCCAAGCGCCCCCTGAGTGTGTCAGGGTTTTCTTATTCGTTTTTTATGTACGCAGAACTCATGTCGTGCCCAACAACACTTCGTTTGTTTGTACTGATGATGCTTCACCCTGAGTTCCTTACGTATTGATTTCTAGCTGTTTATGGACCGGATTTGACCTGACCCCTTTCGGCTTTTTCCTTTATCTCCCCATCCTTCGGCCCTTCTACCCCCAGCCGACAGCCTGGTGCCGGCTGGTCTCCCTTGGACCGACAGCCGAATGTCGGTCTAGGGTGGGAGCGTGCCGCGGGATGAGGAGTAGTACTTCAGCGTATAAGAGATCTGGCTTGGGCCGGCCCACGCACAGCTATTAACCAATGCGCGCGGTTTTTGGGTGAGCGTTCGTTAACGGCTCTGCGTTCTGTCCTCTTAGCGATTTCCCAGTGCGAGTGACCTGCCGGCTCCATTGCCCTCGACTTGGGTTGGAGGTTTGGCTCGGGGTCCGGCTCGCACACGGTACTTATTCGTCTGACAAGGGATTCGATTCGTCGGGTCACGGGCGTTTCCTCTTAGCGACTTTCCTAAGCGGGTGACCTGCCGGCTCCATCCTACGCGGTGTAGGGTAGAGGTTGGGCTCGGGGTCCAATCCGCACACAGTACTCGTTCGGCTGACGAGAGGATTCGATTCATCGGGTTGGGGCTGCCGGCTCCCGTTTGGAGCCGGTTTCCAGCCCCCGTGAATAACGCTTAGAAAGGTAAAAGGTACTTTAGAGCACTTTTCCAGGGATCAGCCGTATGCCGCCCAACTTTCTTTTATTCAACGACACTTGTTCGAGATACAAGGTTTTTGCCTTGGCTTAGCCGAAGGTCTTAAGCGATCTTGGACTTGTCTCAGGCGAAGCTGCGGAAGACCTCCCCCTACCTCGAGGAGGAGCCAGCCCCCGAGACAAGAGCTTTTGATTCCTTGCCCGCTTCGGGCGGGACTTCCTTGGACAGGCTCGCCGGCTTGAGGTGTGAAGCCGGCAGTCCCGACGCCAGGCGGCCCGGCTGGACTGCCGCCACCCCCCACAGCAGTTGACGCTTCTCTTCAGCAACGACCAAAGCCTCTGCTAGTTTGGAGCTGGCTCTTGCGCACTCTATTGACTTCTTGTAGCATCCCGTGACAGTAATCACCCCGCGTGGGCCTGGGAGCTTCATCTTCAAGTAGGCGTAGTGCGGGACCGCCATGAACTTGGCCAAGGCTGGTCGGCCAAGCAGCACGTGGTAGGGGCTGTTGAGGTCTACCACCTCGAACCAGATCGGCTCGCGACGATGATTGTCCTTCTCGCCAAACAGCACCTCCAACTCAATCCTTCCCATCGGCGTACAGGAGTGCCCATGCACAATCCCATGGAAGGTGAGCTTAGTTGGCTTCAGTTGGATCTCTGGGATCCCGAGCTTCTCCATCGAAGTGCGATAGAGAAGGTTGATGCTGCTGCCTCCGTCAATGAGTACTCGTGAGAACCGGCAAGTATGCGTCTCAGAGAACACGATTGGGTTCAAGACCAGCGCGTAGCCCCCGGGCCTCGGCATGAGCTGCGGGTGATCTTCGCGTCCCCAGGTAATCGACGAGTCAGACCAATGCATGTACTGGGGTCCAACTTGCACGATTGCATTCACCTCGACACCAAACCACGGTTCATCCTTTGGCTCCTCCTCTTGGGAAGCGAACACATGGTATTGCTCCACGTTCGCTTCCTCGGGGTAGTTCCCTGCTGCCTTGGCCGGTTGTCGATTCTTGTTTCCATGCGCTTCAGCCGGCTGGCCCGGTGGCGGTCCAGGCAGTTGGTGGTTTCCTTGCTCTAGATCTCTGGTGAAGCTGCACTGGCGAGTGGTATGCGCTGCCGGCTTGCCTGAAACGCTATGGAACTTGCAGGGTTGGTCTAGCATCACCTCGATGGTGTACTTGTCCTTGCTGAATTTGTCCCCTTTGCGCTTCTGGCTTCCACCCGTAGCCCCCGGGCTTCCTTGAATGGCAGCCACTTGCTGAGAGCCGTACTTGCTGTCGCGGCGCTCATCTTTCCTCTTGCCGTGTCGATCACGGTGGTGATGTCCTCCTTGGCCGGCTACCGACCGGCGCTGGCTCGATGCACTGCACCCTCGCAGCGGAGTCGGCAGAAGCATACTTGTCCGCTATCGCCATGAAGTCCGCCATTGACTTTGGCTCGGCTCTGTGGAGCTTGTGCTTCAGTAGGTTTCCTTCCCTGCATCCGTCCATGAAGTAGCCGATGGCTTGCTCCTCACCCACTCCTTCGCATGAGTTGTGCAGCTCGGACCATCTCGTGAGGTAGTCACGATCTAGCTCATCAGGGCCTTTCTTGCAGAGGGCCAGCTGTCGTGGGCGGGGTGGTCGCTTGTAGGTTCCCGTGAAGTTCTTGATGAATGCCTCTTGGAAATCATGCCAGGAGTTGATCTGCAGAGCCGGCAGGCTGTTAAGCCACGTCCGGGCAGATCCCGTCAGCATGAGTGGTGCGTAGCGCACCGCTGTCCTCTTGTTGCCGCCCGCGATGTCGACGGCTGTGACGTAGTCCGACAGCCAGTCTTCCGGCTTCACCGCCCCAGTATATTTGGGCATGTCTCGTGGGAGCGCAAACTTGGCCGGGAAAGGCTCGTTGCAGATGCGAGGGCCGAAACAGACCGGCCCTGCCGAGGATTCCTCCTCGTCGAACTTGGAGTCCGCTAGCAGGTTGAGCCGATGGCGTGTGTCGTCCTTCGGCGGATCGACGCGTTCCCCGATCCTCTGGCTCACGTGCGAGCGAGCCGGATGATGACCTTGAGCGCCCTGGCCAGCTCCCTGAGCCGGCTGGGCTGGCGCCACAGACTTGCCGCGTGCCGGTTCCACCACGTCCACCCGAGGAGGGTGGCGCGGCCTGCTGGTAACTGCGGCGGGATCTCGAGGCTGCCGGTTGTGGTGGCCGGAGTGCTGGGTACGGTGGTTTCCGCCACTTTTGCCTGGAGCTCGATTGCTCCGGCTGTGCTCCACCGGGCCGTGGTTTGGCGACGAGGCTTCTCCATGCGACTTGTTCTGGCCGGCCACGACGATACGGTTCTCGCCTCGAGTGCCGCTCGCCTCTCCGCGTGGTTCCATCGCCTGCTGCTGTAGATCGGCAGCGTCCAGGAGTTCCTGGATCCGGGCTTGCTTCTCCCGTAGGTCCTCGCCTTGCAGTCCGTCCAGCTCGGAGGTGATGTAGCACGCGGCGCGGAGATTCTTCGTAGGTGTGCTGTAAGTCGGCTTGTTGATGATCGGAGGTAGCTTTGCCGAGGGCGCCACCTGGTTCAGCTCCGCTCCCAGCTCGCGGCCTCGCTGACGAACTTGCCCCGCCCGGCTTGGGCCGTCTCCAGCTGGGGTGAAGCCGTGGGCGATGTTGTATTCGTTGATCGTGGAGAGGACGCGCCGACAGGTGTCATCGACGTCGACTGCTTCCTTGAGGAGGTTGAGGCGCGTCCACTCCAGATCCTCGGAGGCCTTGACCGGATCCGCAGAGATGTCGAGCGGAGCGCGCAGGTCCGTGATGGCCGCGTCCAGCACGTCCTGCTCTGGAGGTGGAAGATCTTGTTTTGGTGGAGGTGGGCGTTTGAGCAGCGGGCGCGCGGAGCGCGGTAGGCCACCGCCACCATCCTCCTCCAGGGCCCGCACCTTGACCATGTTGCAAAAGTCGCTGCTTTTGCCGTCGTCGGAGTCTGCGTCACAGAGTGGGTCAAACACATCGGTTACCTCTTCCGGGAAGGGCTTGGTGACGTAGAAGCGGTGGCTGCCGACGTCGAGGAAGGAGCCGCTGTTGCCGAGGCCGTTCTTGAAGTGGGCCAAGTTGTCGTCGACGCAGTCGAAGGTGCCGAACCTCCAGACGAGGCCGGAGGCGACCTTCTCACCGGAGGGTCCCGGCCAGAACTTGACTCCGCTCGCCACCGCGCTTTGCCCCACGGTGGGCACCAACTGTCGTGGGAATTTGGAGACAGTAGCCATGGGGTGGCTTATCGGAGGGGCTCGACGTTGGTGAAGATGGGTCCGGCTCGGGATTGTGCCAACAGAGACACCTCGGTTTACCCAGGTTCAGGGCCCTCCCGGGTGGAGGTAAACCCCTACTTCCTGCCTGCTTCGTATTGATTGGGTTGTAACGATTACAGTGCTCCTCGAGCTGTTCGGCTAGAGGAGGAAGAAGAAGATCGGATCTCCCCTACGCTAAGGGTCCAGGCCTGATTACAGGTTTAGGTGGCGATTCGGCCGGCTGCCGGCTCCTCGGCGGTGGCGTCCTTGGCGTGATCCTCTGACCCTGCTCTGGCAAAGACACTTTATAAAGTGTCTTTCCCCTGGACCGGCATCTGGGGGGCATATCCCCTCTCCTCTGCCTCGGATCCCGTCGTGGGGAAGGGTCTTCGGTCTCTCATTGGTTGGACGCGATCGTGGCGCTCGTCACTCCTATCCTGCGCCCCTGACGATCTTGTCGGGGCCGTTCCGCTTTTGGCTAGACAGCCATTGGGGAGTTTTGTCTCCATCGCCCGGCTCCAGTCCTCCTCGGTGGAGTCGTCAGCCGGCCGCTGGCGCAGCCGGCCCTTCGGGTAGAGCCGGTCTTCTCGTGCTGAAGCCGTGGGGACTCCTGGGACGCCAGCCGGCATATTGCCCGGCCCGTGGTGCGCCCCCTAAGTCATCCCTACGACAACGCCTCTCACAGCTGTTAGCTCCCAGAAGCGTTCGAAGAATCCTCTCCCTCTCCCTAGCCGAGGGGAGCCCGTTCTGATGTCGGCCATCGAGCGAGGGTGCGCGAGGAGACACTCAACCTCGCCCCTCTCCGCACTCTCTCTCTGTTGCTATATCTCTCCCTCAATATCGAAGCAGTAATGCCGCCCCACCTTTTCTTTTCATGAGCTCACCGGAAGACGTACAGTACTCCGTCGTTGAGCTCGACCATCGCTGTTTCGTCACCGACAATGCGGAGCTCAACTCCGTCTAGGAAAACGTCCTGGGGGCTCGCATCCGAGATGTAGAAGGGCCTCCCGTGCTGCAGCTCCTTCCCAGTGCCATCTCCATCATCTTCGACCCCCGTCGGTGAGCCCCCGCTTCCCTTCCGTCATCTCTATCGCGGCTGCGCCACCAGCTTTGGTCGCCTACGATGGGCGCGTCGGGTGCCGACGGATCACCATCCTGCGGCTGCATATAGCCCAGTCTTGTGCATGGCTATAGGCCATCGGGCCCCGCCTCGGAGACACCGACCCGGGTCGGCCCAGCTGTGCTGGTCGGATCCGTCGAATCCGGCCTACTTTGTTTTTTCCAGTAAATCTGCTGATTCAGTAACAAACAGATCTGCTACTTCAAAAATTCATAATTAATTCCCTGGACCTCTAAATGGAGTGATTCAAATTTCTGAGTGATCCTTGTTTATAGATCTACCCATTGGTACTACTCCCATGTAAATTAGAGCCCTGTAAAATTTCTTAGTTTTAATCTTATGAAATAGTGTAGTTTTCACCATTAATTCTAAATCTAGAGTTATAAGAACCCTAAAAGTATGAATCCAAGTTTCCTGAAATACTTGATAACATATCTATCCTGTGATACAGGTTTGAGCCCATTTTGACCTACTATTTGTGTGCAGTAAAAATAACAAATATGTTTCTATATTGTGTTAATTAAATTGTAGCTCAAGTTTTATAATAGATATTGAGTGGATTCCAATTTTCAGTGGTCATGCACTGTGTTATATTGCATATTCCCTGTTTTCAGAATTTTTCTCATAGACAGGGATTATCTGAGAATTCTTTTGTCTTTTTGGCCTTTGTTAGCACTAGAAAATTCATAGATAAATAACCATAAATCCTTTTTGGGTGAATTCACTTTTGTTGGATTCAGAAAAATCATATCTATCTGTTGGCATGCTGTTTGCATGGTTTTGCTGCTTAAAACTTCCTGAGTGTTAGGTATAGCTTATTAGGGTTTAGTTAATAGGTAAATCCTTGCTTTATTCTTAGGAATAGTTATTGTTATAAAAAACATATGAAAATGTTTAGTAAGTAAACGTGTTTGTCTTTGATACTTGCTTAGTGTGAATTGTTTGCTGTGAGGTGTATGTGGCTTGTTTATGCTAGTATACTTATATCGTTACTATTTACCTGCGCTAGATTCGAATGACACCGAGTGTACCGAGGAGGGAGAAGTATTTGAGTATCAGGAAGAAGAAGACCAGGGACAGGACAACCAAGGCAAGCCATCTAAACTTGTTGCATCTCTGATCCTAGTTTTACTTATGCATGATTTATTACTGTTTATAAAAATGCATGGTTTTATATATTGCTATTGTCTCTAGATAGCAATTGTTGGTGACTTGGCTCCACAAGTCACTTGATATCAGCCTTAGGGATGACATCTTTCTTGACCCCTACTTATCCCCTGGGTTAGTGGCTTGATGGTTAGCATCATGACCTTTGGAAAACCTTATAGTGGAGCAAAAACTCTAGGTTGGGAACACCCAATTTGGGAATTTGAAAATGTTTTCGAAAACCTTGGAATAGTGCCCTATTCCAATGAAATATTTTCAGAAATGAGGTTTTTTTAAAAAATGGAGGAAAAAGGAGATGGTGGATTTAGTGAAAAGGCATTGCGTATAAGTGTTTGCCAAACCAATTTAACCCGTGCAACCACAATTACCCTGGTATGGGACGGGGCGTAGCGGAGTAGTTTGTTCACTTTGGTATGGGGCCTCTGATATGTCTCAAACGTATCTATAATTTTTTATGCTCCATGCTTGTTTTTACACCATTTGCTTAGTGTTTCGTTACACTTCGTGGTGTTTTTATGCATTTTCCGGAACTAACCTATTAACAAGATGCCACAGTGCCAGTTCCCTGTTTTCTGCCGTTTTTGTGTTTCAGAAAAGTTACACAGGAAATATTCTCGGAATTGGACGAAACAAAAGCCAAACATCTAGATATTTAACGGAGCTTCCAGAAGACCGGAGAGGAGATGAAGAGGGGCCACGAGCCGGCCACACAGTAGGGCGGCGTGGCCTAGGGCTGGCCCGCGCCCTCCTGTGGTGAACCCCACCAGGTCCACTTCTGATGCCGCCCCTTCGCCTATAAATACCCCCCAACGAGAAAAACCTAAATACCCGATCACTTTTCCAGAATACATCGCAATCCGCCGCTGCCGTCGACCCGAGATCGGGAGGGTCCAGAAGCTCTTTCCGGCACCCTACCGGAGAGGGGAATCGCCACCGAAGGTCTTCTTCATCGCCATGCTTGCCTCCGGCGCGATGAGTGAGTAGTCTACCTTGGACTATAGGTCCATAGCAGTAGCTAGTTGGTTGTCTTGTCCACCATGTGCTTCATGTTTAGATCTCGTGAGCTGCCTTATATGATTGAGACTACCTTTATGTAATTCTACATGTTGTGTTTGTTGGGATCCGATGAATATTGGTGTTATAATTGAGTTGATGTGCTGAATATTATCTTATGTTATCTCTATGTTGTTTATGATCTTGCATGCTCTCCGTTGTTAGTAGCTATCTTGCCCGAGTAGATACTAGTGACTCCAAGGGGGGGTATTTATGCTTGATAGTTGGGTTCATGCCTCTATTTAATCTGGGGGAGTGACAGAAACCTCTAAGGTTGTAGATGTGTTGTTGCCATTAGGGAGAAAACAACATTCATATGCTCAAGGGCATATGCTTTGTTTACATTACACACTTTGCTTAATGCAGTTATCTGTTGTTCACAACTTAATACTTGTGGATTTCTCGGATTGATTCACCACAAGTGGATTATTAGTCATAGATGCAGCTGGATGACGGTCTATGTATCTTGTTGTAATACCCAGAGTAAATCTCATAGTGATCCTCTCGACATATGCACGTTGTCTTTATTCTATTAATTGCCCAACTGTAATTTGTTTACCCAGCATGTGTTATTTTATCTTATGGAGAGACACCACTAGTGAACTGTGGACCCCGGTCCTATTTCCTTTATATTGCTATCACCTGTTTACTTTACTCGCATATTACTATTACTTTTCACTCGATACGCTCATTCCATTGTTTAAAGCAAAACGGTGAGATTGACAACCTCATCGTAAGTTGGGAACAAAGTATTTGGTTGTGTTGTGTGCAGGTTCCACGTTGCCGCTCGCAAAGCAAGGCTTGGACGAGGCGCCCTATAAATTGTCCAGAGCTGTCGCGAAGCTAGCGGGCATCACCTTCAGTCGTTTGGCTTTTTCCTACTGTATTGATAACCTTGGTTTCATAACTGAGGGAAAACTTGCTGCTATATTCATCAAACCTTCTCTTGGGGTTTCCAACTGGCCGGTCATTTACTTCATCAAGTACACACCAACAAGTTTTCTGGCACCATCATCACCGCGCCATCAATCCCTGGCCGCGACTCGAGGCCAAGAACGGAATGGCGTCGGCGTCGCGATGCACTGCCACTTTCGGCGGAAGAAATGCTCAACGGAGGGTGTACCAGGCACACCTACATCGACAAGGATGGGAGGCAAAAACCCGCACATCTCTTTATCGAGTGTAGGGAGTTCCTTCGGCTCAGTCAAGCTCTTCAGGACAAGATGCGGACCGAGCAACCGGTCGCAGGGAGCGTGGCCTACAACACGCCGCTGCCTCCTCCTAATCCACCAGCGAATGTGGTACAACAATGCCATCAAGCAGCCACGATCCAGCATGTCGAGCCGCGACAGCCAGCCATCGAAGAAGAAGCGTTCCCGCCACGAGGTTTTGTGCCCATGATCCAGAGAGGACGCTCGACAAATATGGTGCAGAGGAAGCGTGGCAGAGAGGTTTTTCACGCCGAGCATGCGCCACCAACGGGCCCGAATATTTGAATTGGTCAGAGCACCCGATTGGCTTTGACCGGTCAGATCACCTACCGAAGATCCCACGCCCTAGACACCACGCTTTGGTCCTCGAAGCGCAGATCGAAGGTTTTACCTCTAAAAAGGTGTTCATGGATGGAGGGAGCAGCCTGAACCTCATCTACACAGACACGCTGCGGAAGATCAAGATCCCAATAGACAAACTCCTACCGACAGAGACATCCTTCCACGGAATCATCCCAGGGAAGCCGACATACCCACTGGGAGCGATACACCTAGACGTCATTTTCGGCACTCGCAGTATCACGCTATTCTCGGGTGACCAACGTTCACCCGATTCATGGTGGTACCGCACTATGCTTATCTCAAGATGCGGATGCCCACAAACAGAGGACCACTGACGTTCAGCGGGAGTTTCGCCCACTCTGAAAACTGCGATAAGGACTTCAGCAGCATGTCCCAGACGTTTGGGGTGCACGAAGAGCTCAACCACATCAGGGAGAGCACCAACATGGTTGTCGATCCACCGGCGCAGCAGAACGCCCCAGAGCTATCATTCGACGCTAGCAAAGATACCCGAGAGCACCAGATCCACCTGACGGATCCAACCAAGACCGCGCGGGTGTCGAATTCTCTTTCCCCCGCATAGGAAAGCGCGCTCATCGAGTTCCTCCGTGAGCACTGGAGGATGTTCGTCTGGTGTCTAGCAGATATGCCAGGCATCCCCAGGGAACTCGCTGAGCACGAGCTAAAGGTTTTTGCTAACGCAAAGCCGATCAAACAATCGATGCGCCGCTACAACCCAGAAAAGGCCCGATCAATGGGCCAAGAAATAAATCGTCTCCTTGAGGCGAAATTCATCAAAGAGATAAAGGAGGCCACATGGGTGCTACTCGTGTGATGATGACGCCAGAAAAGAGCTGTGGCGTGTAGTTGACGTGGGAGCAGTAAGTCCTTGTGCGTGGTGATGACCAGCCCGTTGGGAACCCCAAGAGGAAGATATGATGAGTGTAGCGGCAAGTTTTCCCTCAGTTAAGAAACCAAGGTATATCGAACAGGAGAAGGGAGACGATGATGACTGAAGGTGTTTGTGGAACCTGCACACACACAAACAAATACTTTGCTCCCAACTTGCGATGAGGTTGTCAATCTCACCGGTTTGCTTGAAACAAAGGTTATGAGTGCATCGAGTGGAAAACAGTAGAGTATATGCGAGTAAAATAAACAGTGCGGGAAAAGTAAACAGGTGATTGCAATATGATTAAAATAGGACCGGGGTCCACAGTTCACTAGTGGTGTCTCTCCATAGATAAAATAACATGCTGGGTAAACAAATTACAGTTGGGCAATTGATAGAATAAAGATAACGTGATATGTCAAGAAGATCACTATGAGATTTACTCTGGGCATTACAACAAAATACATAGACCGCCATCCAACTGCATCTATGACTAATAATCCACCCCCGGGGATATCATCCGAACACCCTAGAAGTATTAAGTTGCGAACAACAGATAATTGCATTAAGCAAAGTGTGTAATGTAAACAAAGCATATGCCCTTGAGCATATGAATGTTGTTTTCTCCCTAGTAGCAACAGCACATCTACCACCTTAGAGGTTTCTGTCACTCCCCCAGGTGAAATAGAGACATGAACCCACTATCGAGCATAAATACCCCCTCTTGGAGTCACTAGCAACTACTCGGCCAAGATAGCTACTAACAACGGAGAGCATGCAAGATCATAAACAACATAGAGATAACAAAAGATATAATTCAGTACAGCAACTTAATCATAAACACCAATATTCATCGGATCCCAACAAACCAACATCATAGAATTACATAACGGTGATCTCAATCATGTAGGGCAGCTCATGAGATCTAAACATGAAGCACATCGTGGAGAAGACAACCATCTAGCTACTGCTATGGACCCATAGTCCAAGGTAGACTACTCACTCATCGCTCCGGAGGCAAGCATGGCGATGAAGAAGACCTCCGGTGGCGATTCCCCTCTCCGGCAGGGTGCCGGGAAGAGCTTCTGGACCCTCCCGATCTTCAGGTCGACGGCGGCGGCGGATCGCGATGTATTCTGGAAAACTGATCGGGCCCTTAGGTTTTTCTCGTCGGGGGGTACTTATAGGCGAAGGGGCGATGTCAGGAGAGGGACCAGGCACCCTCACGTGGGCCCGGTGCGGCCAGGGGGTTGGCCGCGCCACCCCCTTGTGTGGGGCCCTGGTGGCCCCCCTCCGACACTTCTTCGGATGTCTGGAAGCTTCCTGGTAAAATATGACTTCAGGAACTTGTTTCGTCCAATTCCGAGAATATTTCCTGTGTATCACTTCTGAAACACAAAAACAGCAGAAAACAGGAAACTGGCACTGTGGCACTTCGTTAATAGGTTAGTTCCGGAAAATGCATGAAAATGCCACTAAGTGTAACGAAACAATAGGCAAATGGTGTAAGAACAAGCATGGAGCATCAAAAATTATAGATACGTTTGAGACGTATCAAGCATCCCCAAGCTTAACTCCTGCTCGTCCTCGAGTAGGTAAGTGATAACAAAGAATAATTTTTGAGGTGACATGCACCTACACAATCTTGATCATATATGTAAGCATTGGTGAGCTGGGATCAATAGAACTTAAAACATGGGCATGAAAGATATAATCATGACAATAAAAACTTAGCAACCATGTTGTAAACATGTAAATGAACACAAACAAAAGATCATGATAATGAAACAATGAAAGTCAAACGTGTGTTCAAATCATAAGGAAAAACATACAAATGGTTTTTAGCTTGTCCTTCAAAGAGAGCAAAACATAAATGCATAGGACACCTCAAAGTTTAAGAGGGCGACTAGATACAAATAATTTAAGAACAAGTGAAACCAACAATATGAGTCAATCAATGAACTTTGGGACAATGCATATCACACTAAGAATGACAACTATGTTCTCTTAATGGTGCATAAAGAAAGAAGGTGATGACTCAACATAAAAGTAAAAGAAAGGCCCTTCGCAGAGGGAAGCAGTGATTAAACATGTGCTAGAGCTTTTCATTTGTAAAACAGAGAGATAAAACTTGATTTTGAGAGGTGGTTGTCTTTGTCAACGACTGGCAATGGGGTTCTTACTATCTTCCATACAAAAATAAAGCAAGTTTTTGAGAGAGAGATTGGCACTCTTGTGCTCTTTTTATAAAACTTGGCTCTCCTCCCCACCTTTTCCTTTCACATACCATGGCTAACCGATTCCATCGGGTGCCCACCAACATTCACATTCTTTGGAGGAGTGCCTTTTTTCTTTCTTTTTTTTCTTTTTTTTTTCTTTTTGGAATAAGCAATATGGAAGATAGCAAATCCGACCACTACGTCCCCATGAGCTGAAAACAGTGTCACAAAACGAGAAGTGTTTTGAAGGTTTTTGAAAGGTAGCACACGAAAATTTTACTTTGGAATGGCTTACAAATACCATGCATAGGAATTTATAGTGGACACAATGGCAAACTTGGCTTTTAGGAGTTGGATGCACGAGTAGAGCTCATACTCAGTACAAGGCGAGGGCTAGCAAAAGACTGGGAGCGACCAACTAAGAGAGCAATAATGGCCATAATCATGCAAAGCGACAAAGCGACATTAAAAGAAGCATACGATGGCATCAAAAGTCAAAAACTAAATGATCATGAAGGCTAATGGCGACTTTGGAAGAGTCTAACATGTGTGAGCATGCGCCAAGTCAACCCAAATAAAGCATCAAGGAGAAAACCAAAATAATGCTTCCATACAATAAAAACAACGCATGATTTTTTCAAAGGCTCATTAAGCAATCTCAGTTATTTGAGACAAGTCATGCTACAGCAAAACCACTAAGCATACTATCAAAAAGACATCAAGCATGACATGAAAAAGCCTAAGCCGCAGTCTACACAAGCTCCTTCTTGTACCACTATTTTGCACAAAGCTTTTTCTCTTTTCCAACACCATTTGAAATTTTTATAAACACCTCTTTTGATGTAAACCAATGAAGATCAGAGGCAAAAATACACCTTGATGAAAAGATATGTCAAGATCTGAACGCAAATCAAGGCGAAAACGAAAACCAAAAGCAGTAGCAGAAAAAGAAGAACACTCGATTTTTAATAAGAGTGAAAACTAGAGCGTTCTTTGCAAATGAAAATGAGCAACTTCTCCAAAAGAAAATTTGTTGGGGTCCAACCATTTATTGCAGCAAACAAACAAACTAAACAAACTAAGAAAACTAAAACAACTGACGCTCCAAGAAAAACACATAGTGCATGAAGCAATAAAAATATAGTGTTTTGAAAGGTGACCTGATTTTTGCCGATGAAGAAGGGGTGCCTCGGGGGCATCCCCAAGCTTTGACGCTTGTACTTCTTGAATATTTCTTGGGGTGATGCATGGGCATCCCCAAGCTTGAGCTTTTGTCCATTCTTCAACTCATCTCATCATTCTCCAATCCCTACACTTGAAAACTTCCTTCATACAAAACTAAACACAATTCTATTAGCAACATTAGTGTAAGCATAAAATATATTCAACCTCTTTTAGCTTTAGGTTTCAACCCAAAACCACCACATATAAAGTATATACTACTGTAGCAACTTCCACAAGAGTTCCATGATCAAAAAGAACTCAAAAGAAAGCGATAAAGTGGCAAAAACAAATATTGGCAGAAATCTGTCAAAACTGGACAGCTGACAAAGCTCGAATTTTTGAGGGATTTTCTGTTGCTCAATTCAAAAAGTGTTCAACTAAGAAAAGTTTGGATATAACCTGGGGCATATGCATAAGAAATCGCAGGTCCAAAAGATAAACAGAGAATTTTCACAAATTTTTACGGTGCAGCACCGAAAACAGTTTCAGGACAGCAACATCCCCAAATCTTTACCTCACTCAAATTAGAGGCTTCTCTTGGCACAAAAACGAAATAAACAAGATAAGGAGAGGTCATTACAGTAGTAATGACTTCCAAGACTCAAATAAAAGAAAAAGTACTGAAAATAAAACATTGGGTTATCTCCCAAGAGTGCTTTTCTTTAACGCCGTTGAGCTAGGCGCAAAAAATTGCGAATCAAGTAATATCAATAGATGAAGTGCTAGTTACCTCAGTAGGCTCTTTGAAGGTTCCCGAAGATGATTCAACCTGCAAGTCACCCTTAGTGGAACTAAGAGTCTTACCAATCTTAAGAACATGTTGAGATTTAAGCGCAGAAACCTTGGGAACATACATAAATTTTTGCTCTTTTCCAACAAACACTTTCTCCTTCTTAAATTTAAGAGAAGAGAAGATTAAACTAAGAGTTTCCATGGACTCCTCTAGTTTACCAATCCTTAAGTTTTGATTGTCATGAGTAGTGCTAGCCTCTAAAATGGTAATTCTCTTACCAATATTTTCTATTAATTCACTAACGCGGCTAGCATTTTCTAGGATACTTGGCAAACTTTTTTCTAAGGAGCTGAGCTTTTCTACCACCTCTTCCAAGGTGGTATCAGTCTTAGCAACATGAATAGGTGGTACTCCCACTAAACTTTCAATTATAGTGCATGCTTCTCCCGCAGGAGTACCCAGAAAATTACCTCCTGTAAGAGTATCAAGAACATACCTATTCCAGCTAGATATACCAACATAAAAATTTCTAAGGAGGATCGTGGTTTAGTGCTTTTTGGTACACCTGTGATGAGCATTGTTAATACGGTACCAAGCATCTTTTAAACTTTCTCCCCCTTGCTGCTTGAAACTACGAACCTCTACTTCAGGATTACTCATTGTAACAAAACTAAAAGCAGATAAGTAAAAACAACTACCAAGGATTCTAATTTTTTTGGGTTTTTGATATAAAAGCAATGCAGGTAAAATAAAATAAAGTAAAGCAAAACAAATAACAAAGTAAAGAATGTGTGTGCGAAGAACTCCCCTCGCAGAAGTCTTCTCTCTTCCCCGGCAACGGCGCCAGAAAAAGTTTTTGATGGTGCCAAGTTGACGGGAGGAAATATAGTTGATGTAGGAGTTTCTTCTTCTTAAATTCCCTTCCCCGGCAACGGCGCCAGAAAAAGTGCTGCTACTCATGTGATGATGACGCCAGAAAAGAGCTGTGGCGTGTAGTTGACGTGGGAGCAGTAAGTCCTTGTGCGTGGTGATGACCAGCCCGTTGGGAACCCCAAGAGGAAGGTATGATGAGTATAGCGGCAAGTTTTCCCTCAGTTAAGAAACCAAGGTATATCGAATAGGAGAAGGGAGACGATGACGACTGAAGGTGTTTGTGGAACCTGCACACACACACAAACAAATACTTTGCTCCCAACTTGCGATGAGGTTGTCAATCTCACCGGTTTGCTTGAAACAAAGGTTATGAGTGTATCGAGTGGAAAACAGTAGAGTATATGCGAGTAAAATAAACAGTGCGGGAAAAGTAAACAGGTGATTGCAATATGATTAAAATAGGACCGGGGTCCACAGTTCACTAGTGGTGTCTCTCCATAGATAAAATAACATGCTGGGTAAACAAATTACAGTTGGGCAATTGATAGAATAAAGATAACGTGATATGTCAAGAAGATCACTATGAGATTTACTCTGGGCATTACAACAAAATACATAGACCGCCATCCAACTGCATCTATGACTAATAATCCACCCCCGGGGATATCATCCGAACACCCTAGAAGTATTAAGTTGCGAACAACAGATAATTGCATTAAGCAAAGTGTGTAATGTAAACAAAGCATATGCCCTTGAGCATATGAATGTTGTTTTCTCCCTAGTAGCAACAGCATATCTACCACCTTAGAGGTTTCTGTCACTCCCCCAGGTGAAATAGAGACATGAACCCACTATCGAGCATAAATACCCCCTCTTGGAGTCACTAGCAACTACTCGGCCAAGATAGCTACTAACAACGGAGAGCATGCAAGATCATAAACAACATAGAGATAACAAAAGATATAATTCAGTACAGCAACTTAATCATAAACACCAATATACATCGGATCCCAACAAACCAACATCATAGAATTACATAACGGTGATATCAATCATGTAGGGCAGCTCATGAGATCTAAACATGAAGCACATGGTGGAGAAGACAACCATCTAGCTACTGCTATGGACCCATAGTCCAAGGTAGACTACTCACTCATCGCTCCGGAGGCAAGCATGGCGATGAAGAAGACCTCCGGTGGCGATTCCCCTCTCCGGCAGGGTGCCGGGAAGAGCTTCTGGACCCTCCCGATCTTCGGGTCGACGGCGGCGGCGGATCGCGATGTATTCTGGAAAACTGATCGGGCCCTTAGGTTTTTCTTGTCGGGGGGTACTTATAGGCGAAGGGGCGATGCCAGGAGAGGGACCAGGCACCCTCACGTGGGCCCGGCGCGGCCAGGGGGCTGGCCGTGCCACCCCCTTGTGTGGGGCCCTGGTGGCCCCCCTCCGACACTTCTTCGGATGTCTGGAAGCTTCCTGGTAAAATATGACTTCAGGAACTTGTTTCGTCCAATTCCGAGAATATTTCCTGTGTATCACTTCTGAAACACAAAAACAGCAGAAAACAGGAAACTGGCACTGTGGCACTTCGTTAATAGGTTAGTTCCGGAAAATGCATGAAAATGCCACTAAGTGTAACGAAACAATAGGCAAATGGTGTAAGAACAAGCATGGAGCATCAAAAATTATAGATACGTTTGAGACGTATCAATGGGTTTCACCACCGGTCATGGTGGAAAAGAAGGACACCAAGATCTACAGGATGTGCATCGACTTCACGGCGCTAAATAAGCACTGCCCGAAAGACTACTTTCCCCTACCCCGAATTGACCACATCATCGATTCGACCGCTGGCTGCGAGCGTCTCTCGTTTCTCGATGCATACTATGGGTACAACCAGATAAGGTTAAAGGTTGAAGATGAGGACAAGACAGCGTTCATCACCCCGCATGGGGTATACTGCTACATGACAATGCCCTTCAGGATCAAGAATGCCGGAGCCACCTATCAACGGTGCATGCAGGCATACCTGAAGGAGCAGATCGGCCGGTACGTTGAGGTCTATGTCGATGACATCATCATCAAATCCACAAAGGCAGACATCCAGTTTGACGATCTGAGAGAAACCTTTGCCAACCTCGACCGCTATATTATCAAGCTCAACCTGAAGAAGTGTTCCTTCGGAGTACCTACAGGCTAGCTGCTGGGCTACCTCATCTTTGAGAGAGGAATCGAGGGCAACCCAGAGAAGATTCAAGCCATCATCAACATGCAGCCGCCAAAGACCCTTCGACATGTCCAGCAGCTGATAGGTCGACTAGCAGCACTTAGCCGCTTTATAAGCAAGCTCGGCGAAAAGGCTCTCCCCTTCTATCGGCTCCTCCGGAAGACGGACAACTTCACTTGGATAGAAGAGGTGTAGGCTGTGTTTGACGACCTCAAGCGTCGCCTTTCGACGTCCCCGGTCCTATTCACTCCTCGAGAAAAAGAGCCGATGTTGCTGTACATAGCCGCAACCAATCAGGTGGTCAGTTCCGCCTTGGTGGTCGAACGCGCAGAAGACGGCAAGGAGCACGGAGTGCAGAGACCGGTGTACTATCTCAGCGAGGTCCCGTCTCCAACCAAACAAAGGTACCCCCATTATCAGAAGCTAGCGTACGCCATCTACATGACATAGAAGAAGCTGCCGCACTACTTCTAGTGCCACTCCATCATAGTAGTGGCCTCGACTCCAGTATCCAGCATCCTTAACAACCCCGACGCCATGGGGCGTGTTTCGCTATGGGGAATCACCCTGGGGCCCTGGGAGATCATGTACCAGCGGTAGTCAGCAATCAAGTCGCAAGTCCTGCTAGATTTCATAGCCGAATGGACCGAAGTGCAGATGCCCGAACTCCTGGAGCTGTCGAATTGCTGGACTATATATGTCAATGGGTCTAAACGAGTTTCAGGAGCAGGAGCAGGAGTGGTCCTTGTGTCACCACAGGGGGACAAGATGTGCTACGTCCTACGTATGCGCTTCGCGAACCCTTCGAACAATGAAGCGGAGTACAAAGCCGTTCTGCACGGTATGTGTATGGCAAAAGCCTGTGGCGCCACTCGCATCAAGATCCACGGAGACTTGAATCTCATCGCCCAACAATTCAACAAGGAGTGCGACGCGACCTGCGCAAACATGATCTCATATCGCGCAATGTACGACAAGCTCGAAGGTGACTTCGAAGGGTGCGAGGTGACTGATACATCTCAAACGTATCTATAATTTTTGATGCTCCATGCTTTATTTTACACCATTTGCCTATCGTTTCGTTACACTTAGTGGTACTTTTATACATTTTCCGGAACTAACCTATTAACGAAGTGCCACAGTGCCAGTTTCCTGTTTTCTGCTGTTTTTGTGTTTCAGAAGTGATACACAGGAAATATTCTCGGAATTGGACGAAACAAGTTCCTGAAGTCATATTTCACCGGGGAGCTCCCAAACATCCGAAGACCTGACGGAGGGGGGCCACTTGGCCCCCACACACAGGGGCGGCGTGGCCTGGCCCCTGGCCGCGCCAGCCCCGTGTGAGGCCGCGTGGCTCCACCTCTGACAGCCCCCCTTCGCCTACATATACCCCCTGACGAGAAAAACCTAAGGCCCGATCAGTTTTCCAGAATACATCGCGATCCGCCGCCGCCGTCGACCCGAAGATCGGGAGGGTCCAGAAGCTCTTCCCGGCACCCTGCCGGAGAGGGGAATCGCCACCGGAGGTCTTCTTCATCGCCATGCTTGCCTCCGGAGCGATGAGTGAGTAGTCTACCTTGGACTATGGGTCCATAGCAGTAGCTAGATGGTTGTCTTCTCCACCATGTGCTTCATGTTTAGATCTCATGAGCTGCCCTACATGATTGAGATCACCGTTATGTAATACTATGATGTTGGTTTGTTGGGATCCGATGAATATTGGTGTTTATGATTAAGTTGCTGTACTGAATTATATCTTTTGTTATCTCTATGTTGTTTATGATCTTGCATGCTCTCCGTTGTTAGTAGCTATCTTGGCCGAGTAGTTGCTAGTGACTCCAAGAGGGGGTATTTATGCTCGATAGTGGGTTCATGTCTCTATTTCACCTGGGGGAGTGACAGAAACCTCTAAGGTGGTAGATGTGCTGTTGCTACTAGGGAGAAAACAACATTCATATGCTCAAGGGCATATGCTTTGTTTACATTACACACTTTGCTTAATGCAATTATCTGTTGTTCGCAACTTAATATTTTTGGGGTGTTCGGATGATATCCCCGGGGGTGGATTATTAGTCATAGATGCAGTTGGATGGCGGTCTATGTATTTTGTTGTAATGCCCAGAGTGAATCTCATAGTGATCTTCTTGACATATCACGTTATCTTTATTCTATCAATTGCCCAACTGTAATTTGTTTATCCAGCATGTTATTTTATCTATGGAGAGACACCACTAGTGAACTGTGGACCCCGGTCCTATTTTAATCATATTGCAATCACCTGTTTACTTTTCCCGCACTGTTTACTTTACTAGCATTTTACTACTGTTTTCCACTCGATACACTCATAACCTTTGTTTCAAGCAAACCGGTGAGATTGACAACCTCATCGCAAGTTGGGAGCAAAGTATTTGTTTGTGTGTGTGCAGGTTCCACGTTGCAGCTAGCAAGCAAAGCTTGGACGAGGCGCCATATATAAATTGTCCGCTGCTGTCGCAAACTAGCAAGCATCACCTTCAGCCGTCACCGTCTCTCTTCTTCAAGAACGATATTAAACCTTGGTTTCTAACTGAGGGAAAACTAGCTGCTATACTCATCACACCTTCCTCTTGGGGTTCCCAACGGGCTGGTCATTCACCACGCATCAAGCTCATTTTCTGGCGCCGTTGCCGGGGAAGAGAGAAGACTTCTGCGAGGGGAGTTCTTCGCACACACATTCTTTACTTTGTTATTTGTTTTGCTTTACTTTATTTTTATTTTACCTGCATTGCTTTTTATCAAAAACCCAAAAAAAATAGAATCCTTGGTAGCTGTTTTTACTTGTTTACTTTTGTTTTGCTGAAATGGGTACTCCTGAAAACACCAAGTTGTGTGACTTTGCTAGCACGAACAATAGTGATTTTATCTGCACTCCTATTGCACCACCTGTTCCTGCTACCACTTTTTATGAGATTAAGCCTGCTTTATTGAACCTTGTTATGAAAGAGCAATTTTCTGGTGCTAGTACTGAAGATGCTGCAGCTCATCTCAACAATTTTGTTGAGCTATGTGAGATGCACAAATATAAGGATGTTGATAGTGATATTATTAAGCTCAAGTTGTTTCCTTTTTCTTTGAGAGGAAAGGCTAAAGATTGGTTGCTGTCTTTGACTAAGAATAGTATTGATTCATGGGCTAAGTGTAAGGATGCTTTTATTGGTAGATATTATCCTCCTGCTAAGATTATATCGTTGCGTAGCAATATTATGAAGTTTACTCAGTTTGATAATGAACATGTTGCTCAAGCTTGGGAAAGAATGAAATCTATGGTAAAGAATTGCCCCACTCATGGACTGACTACTTGGATGATTATCCAAACTTTTTATGCAGGACTGAATTTTTCTTCAAGGAACCTACTTGATTCAGCTGCCGGAGGCACTTTTATGTCCCTTACCTTGGGCGCCGCATCAAAGCTACTCGACAACATGATGGTAAATTATTCTGAATGGCACACCGAGAGAGCTCCACAAGGTAAGAAGGTAAATTCTGTTGAGGAAACCTCTTCCTTGAGTGATAAGATTGATACAATTATGGCTATGCTTGCTAATGATAGGACTCATGTTGATCCTAATAATGTTCCTTTGGCCTCTCTGGTTGCTCAAGAAGAGCAAGTTGATGTGAATTTCATTAGAAATAACAATTTTAATAACAATGCTTATAGGAACAATTTTGCTAGTAACAATTATAGGCCGTATCCTTCTACCAATGGTAATGGTTATGGTAATTCTTATGGTAATTCCTACAACAACACTAGGGCCGCGCCCTCCGAGCTTGAGGTAATGCTCAAGGACTTCATCGGTAAACAAACTGCTTTTAACAAGTCTGTTGAGGAAAAGTTAGGCAAAATTGATATTCTTGCTTCTAAAGTTGATAGCCTTGCTCATGATGTTGAACTTCTGAAACTAAAAGTGTTTCCTAATGATCTGAATGTGAGCAATATTGTTGCTGCCGCTAATGCCACCCAAGTTGGAATTGATAAAAATATTAGATTATTAGCGGAATTGCATACCAGGTGGGAAAGAGAAGATGAGATGGCTAGAGAGATGAAGGTATGTACTATTACTACCTCTAATGATGTTGCTCCTACTGATAGCAATCCTCTTACTTTGATTGGTGTAGAGAAAACTCCCACTCCTTGTGTTAAAAAGCCTAAAACTGCCAAAACTTTTTCTCAAAAGAGTGCTGAAATTTTTCGGAGTGTGGGAGATGATAGCTCTATTTCCTTTAATGATTTTGATGTTGATGGCTGCAATATATCTGAAGTAATTTTGTTCTTGCAAAAGCTTATTTTGACTCCCAATGCTAGTTCTTTAAATATTGCTTTTACTAAGCATATTACCAATGCTCTCATAAAGATTAGGGATGAAAAGTTGAAGCAAAAAGCCTCTGTTCCCAAGAAGTTAAAAGATGGTTGGGAGCCCATCATTGATATGCATGTTAATGGTTATGATTGCCATGCTTTATGTGATCTAGGTGCTAGTATTTCTATTATGCCTAGAAAGATTTATGACATGCTTGGTTTACCACTGCTTGAAAAGTGTTATTTTGATGTTCCTATTGCTGATGTTGCTAAGAAGAAACCTTTGGGAAAGATTAATGATGTTCTTATTGTGGTTAACAATAACCTTGTTCCCGTTGATTTTCTTGTTATGGACGTTGAATGCCATGCTTCATGTCCTATTATTTTGGGAAGACCCTTTCTTCGAACTATAGGTGCTATTATTGATATGAGGGAAGGCACTATCAAGTATCAATTCCCGCTAAAGAAAGGTATGGAACACTTCCCTAGGAGAAGAAAGAAATTACTTTTCGACTCTATTCTTAGAGCAAATTATGAGCTTGATGCTTCATCACTTGATATTACTTGATTCGCAATTTTCTGCGCCTAGCTCAAAGGCGTTAAAGAAAAGCACTCTTGGGACATAACCCATTGTTTATTTTCAGTACTTTTTCTTTTATTTGAGTCTTGGAAGTTATTACTACTGTAATGACCGCTCCTTATCTTGTTTATTTCGTTTTTGTGCCAAGAGAAGCCTCTAATTTGAGTGAGGTAAAGATTTGGGGTTATTGCTGTCCTGAAACTGTTTTCGGTGCTGCACCGTAAAAATTCGTGAAAATTCTGTGTAAATCTTTTGGACCTGCGATTTCTTGTGCATATGCCCCAGGTTATATCCAAACTTTTCTTAGTTGAACACTTTTTGATTTGAGCAACGGAAAATCCCTCAAAAATTCGTCCATTATCAGCTGTCCAGTTTTGACAGATTTCTGCCAATATTTGTTTTTGCCACTTTATCGCTTTCTTTTGAGTTCTTTTTGATCATGGAACTCTTGTGGAAGTTGCTACAGTAGTATATACTTTATATGTGGTAGTTTTGGGTTGAAACCTTAAGCTAAAAGAGGTTGAATATATTTTATGCTTGCACTAATGTTGCTAATAGAATTGTGTTTAGTTTTGTATGAAGGAAGTTTTCAAGTGTAGGGATTGGAGAATGATGAGATGAGTTGAAGAATGGACAAAAGCTCAAGCTTGGGGATGCCCATGCATCACCCCAAGAAATATCCAAGAAGTACAAGCGTCAAAGCTTGGGGATGCCCCCGAGGCACCCCTTCTTCATCGGCAAAAATCAGGTCACCTTTCAAAACACTATATTTTTATTGCTTCATGCACTATGTGTTTTTTTGGAGCGTCAGTTCTTTTAGTTTTCTTAGTTTGTTTAGTTTGTTTGTTTGCTGCAATAAATGGTTGGACCCCAACAAATTTCCTTTGGAGGAGATGTACTCGTTTTCATTTGCAAAGAATGCTCTAGTTTTCACTCTTATTAATCGAGCATTCTACTTTGTCTGCTACTGCTTTTGGTTTTCATTTTCGCCTTGATATGCTTTCAGATCTTGTCATATCTTTTCATAAAGGTGTATTTTTGCCTCTGATCTTTATTGGTTTTCATTAAAAGAGGTGTTTATAAAAATTTCAAATGGTGTTGGAAAAGAGAAAAAGCTTTGTGCAAAATAGTGGTACAAGAAGGAGCTTGTGTAGACTGCGGCTTAGGCTTTTTCATGTCATGCTTGATGTCTTTTTGATAGTATGCTTAGTGGTTTTGCTGTAGCATGACTTGTCTCAAATAACTGAGATTGCTTAATGAGCCTTTGAAAAATCATGCGTTGTTTTTATTGTATGGAAGCATTATTTTGGTTTTCTCCTTGATGCTTTATTTGGGTTGACTTGGCGCATGCTCACACATGTTAGACTCTTACAAAGTCGCCATAGCCTTCATGATCATTTAGTTTTTGACTTTTGATGCCATCGTATGCTTCTTTTAATGTCGCTTTGTCGCTTTGCATGATTATGGCCATTATTGCTCTCTTAGTTGGTCGCTCCCAGTCTTTTGCTAGCCCTCGCCTTGTACTGAGTATGAGCTCTACTCGTGCATCCAACTCCTAAAAGCCAAGTTTGCCATTGTGTCCACCATACATACCTACTAGCAATTTGCTATTCCAAGTAAATTTGACTTGCTTTTATATTCTCTTCAAATTAAACTCTTACCAGTGTTATGCGAAATTCGGTCAGTAAAGCTCTCACGAACCGGAAGGCACACTTTATTTTTCCTGTTCTTAAAATTTTGACATTGTGGTCTTTTATGTTGAGTTGTTATGCTTGCAAGTTGTAAGTTGGATTCTAGCCCAGCCATGCTGTCATGGGGCAAGCTTTCAACATTGCACTTCCTTTTGAGTTGATATCGTGATCTTTTGTTTATGGATGCCCGCTGTGTGAAATGAATTGGGAATCTTGTAGGGATCATGGAGTTTTTATATGTGTTAGGGAAACGCCGGGCCGCCAATCTAAGCCATGCATAATTCATGGTGGAAATTTGCAGCATACCCATGGTGAACATTCGACGACGCATCTCACAATAAAAAGCTAAACAATATAGCAAATAAAAGAGATGTCGAGGTGTTCATTGTCTGCTTGTCCTGTCATTTTGGTGTGGGCTTGTTCCATGTCATCGGGCACGGAGGTACCCCATTGGCGGTTCTCAATGATATGCATATACTTACAATGACAAGAGCCTTGCTTGGGACTCTAAGTAAACTAGCATGGTTTGGGTACTTGTATTCACGGGACACGAGGTTTTCAACTTATGATTTGTCAAGCATATGCATCATAATTGTTCTCGCATTAACTTTAACCATTCAAGATGCTTATGATGGGGTCAATGAGAGCTCAAAGCCGGTAAGTACCATAATTTTTGAAGGTTATAAAACTTGCAATCACTGCTTCTCCCTCTGCGAAGGGCCTTTCTTTTACTTTTATGTTGAGTCACCACCTTCCTTCTTTATGCACCATTAAGAGAGCATAGTTGTCATTCTTAGTGTGATATGCATTGTCCCAAGGTTCATTGGTTGACTCATATTGTTGGTTTCACTTGTTCTTAAATTATTTGTATCTAGTCGCCCTCTTAAACTTTGAGGTGTCCTATGCATTTATGTTTTGCTCTCTTTGAAGGACAAGCTGAAAACCATTTGTATGTTTTTCCTTATGATTAGAACACACGTTTGACTTTCATTGTTTCATTATCATGATCTTTTGTTTGTGTTCATGTGCATGTTTACAACATGGTTGCTAAGTTCTTATTGTCATGATTATATCTTTCATGCCCATGTTTTAAGTTCTATTGATCCCAGCTCACCAATGCTTACATATATGATCAAGATTGTGTAGGTGCATGTCACCTCAAAAATTATTCTTTTGTTATCACTTACCTACTCAAGGACGAGCAGGAGTTAAGCTTGGGGATGCTTGATACGTCTCAAATGTATCTATAATTTTTTATGCTCCATGCTTTGTTTTACACCATTTGCCTATTGTTTCGTTACACTTAGTGGTACTTTTATACATTTTCCGGAACTAACCTATTAACGAAGTGCCACAGTGCCAGTTTCCTGTTTTCTGCTGTTTTTGTGTTTCAGAAGTGATACACAGGAAATATTCTCGGAATTGGACGAAACAAGTTCCTGAAGTCATATTTCACCGGGGAGCTCCCAAACATCCGAAGACCTGACGGAGGGGGGCCACGTGGCCCCCACACACAGGGGCGGCGCGGCCTGGCCCCTGGCCGCGCCAGCCCCGTGTGAGGCCGCGTGGCTCCACCTCTGACAGCCCCCCTTCGCCTACATATACCCCCTGACGAGAAAAACCTAAGGCCCGATCAGTTTTCCAGAATAGATCGCGATCCGCCGCCGCCGTCGACCCGAAGATCGGGAGGGTCCAGAAGCTCTTCCCGGCACCCTGCCGGAGAGGGGAATCGCCACCGGAGGTCTTCTTCATCGCCATGCTTGCCTCCGGAGTGATGAGTGAGTAGTCTACCTTGGACTATGGGTCCATAGCAGTAGCTAGATGGTTGTCTTCTCCACCATGTGCTTCATGTTTAGATCTCATGAGCTGCCCTACATGATTGAGATCACCGTTATGTAATACTATGATGTTGGTTTGTTGGGATCCGATGAATATTGGTGTTTATGATTAAGTTGCTGTACTGAATTATATCTTTTGTTATCTCTATGTTGTTTATGATCTTGCATGCTCTCCGTTGTTAGTAGCTATCTTGGCCGAGTAGTTGCTAGTGACTCCAAGAGGGGGTATTTATGCTCGATAGTGGGTTCATGTCTCTATTTCACCTAGGGAAGTGACAGAAACCTCTAAGGTGGTAGATGTGCTGTTGCTACTAGGGAGAAAACAACATTCCTATGCTCAAGGGCATATGCTTTGTTTACATTACACACTTTGCTTAATGCAATTATCTGTTGTTCGCAACTTAATATTTTTGGGGTGTTCGGATGATATCCCCGGGGGTGGATTATTAGTCCTAGATGCAGTTGGATGGCGGTCTATGTATTTTGTTGTAATGCCCAGAGTGAATCTCATAGTGATCTTCTTGACATATCACGTTATCTTTATTCTATCAATTGCCCAAATGTAATTTGTTTACCCAGCATGTTATTTTATCTATGGAGAGACACCACTAGTGAACTGTGGACCCCGGTCCTATTTTAATCATATTGCAATCACCTGTTTACTTTTCCCGCACTGTTTACTTTACTAGCATTTTACTACTGTTTTCCCCTCGATACACTCATAACCTTTGTTTCAAGCAAACCGGTGAGATTGACAACCTCATCGCAAGTTGGGAGCAAAGTATTTGTTTGTGTGTGTGCAGGTTCCACGTTGCAGCTAGCAAGCAAAGCTTGGACGAGGCGCCATATATAAATTGTCCGCTGCTGTCGCAAACTAGCAAGCATCACCTTCAGCTGTCACCGTCTCTCTTCTTCAAGAACGATATTAAACCTTGGTTTCTAACTGAGGGAAAACTAGCTGCTATACTCATCACACCTTCCTCTTGGGGTTCCCAACGGGCTGGTCATTCACCACGCATCAGTGACGCATATTGGCAGGGAAAGCAACGAAGAGGCAGACAACTTGGCCAATATTGGATCCAAGTGTTTGCCGATACCGCCAGGAGTCTTCTTCGAGGAGATATTCGAGCGCTCCGTCAAGATCAAGCCAGTCATCGACCCGGCGTTAGCAACATGCTCGGGGGCCAAACTGTCAGGTCCCACCCCAGCAGCGGGAACACAAAACCTATCCAAGGAAACGGCCACAGTCATGCTCGTCGAAGCGGTCTGGACAAAACCATCGCTGGCCTATCTGATACGAGGCGAACTAGCAGAAGACACTATCCATCGTCGACAGATCATGCGGCGCTCCAAGGCCTTCACGATAATCAACGGAGAACTCTACAAGCGCAGCACCATAGGGGTTCTCCAACGGTGCATAGCACCTGAGGACGGAATCGCCCTCCTCTGAGATATTCATGAAGGAACCTGTGGGAATCATGCCAGCAGCCAAACCCTCGTCGCTAAGGCTTTTTGGTCGGGGTTCTACTGGCTTTCGGCCCTCCACGATGCCAAGAACATCGTCCAGCATTGCGAAGCATGCCAGCGATTCGCCACAAAGCCTCACGTGCCTGCATCAGAACTACGCACCATACCCGTTGCCTGGCCCTTCGCGCAATGGGGGCTCAATCAAGTAGGGCCTTTGCCCAAATTGTCTCGAGGAAGCCACACTTACCTGCTGGTCGCCGTCGACAAGTTCTCCAAATGGATCGAAGCTGTCCCCATCACCAATCAAGAGGCAACTACGGCGGTCAAGTTCTTCGAGTCCATCGTCTACCGGTACAGCATACCGAACAGCATCATCACCGACAACGGCACCAACTTCACCTCAGGCAAATTTCAAAAATTCGCCAAAGAGCTCAGTATCAAGATAAAGTATGCTTTGGTGGCGCATCCCAAGTCCAACGGCCAGGTCAAAAAGGCCAACGGGCTCGTCTGCGCAGGCCTGAAGAAGCGACTCCTTCGACCTCTCAAATGCACGGCAGGTGCTTGGGTCGAAGAGTTGCCGTCGGTCCTATGGAGCCTACGAACAACACCAAACTCTTCGACCGGCTACACGCTGTTCTTCATGCTTTTCGGAGCAGAAGCAGTGCTACCTATGGACGTGTGTTACTGCACGCCCCGCATGGTCGCCTACGTCGAAGAAGATGCACAAACAGCACTGGCAGATGCCCAAGATCTGCTGGACAAAGCTCGAGACGTCACACTCGCCCGCTTAGCAGTCTATCAGCAAAGCCTCCGCAATTACCACAGCAGACGGGTACGCGGACGGTCCTTTGAGCCCAGCAACCTCGTGCTTCGCCTCAGGCAAACAAGCACATCCAAGCTGGAGCCACCATGGGAAGGCCCATACCTTGTCCACGAAGCAATCCCAGGAGGGGCATATCGACTACGCAACCCCAAGACAGGGGCGGATGTCGATAACACATGGAACGCCGCGCAGCTATGCCGATTCTATCCTTAGATATGACAGACTTTTCCCCCTTTCTCTCTCTCTCTCTCTCTCTCTCTCTCTCTCTGTAACTAAGCGTTCGCAGCAGACCACACTCACCAATCGCGCCTTTAGTGCCAAGCAATAAAAAGTGTGATTCCTCATATCATTGTTCGACCCATACTCGGGGGCTTCGCCTTAAAAATCACTCGACCCACACTCAGGGGCTTCGGCTTAAAAAATATTCGACCCATACTCGGGGGCTTCGCCTTAAAAATTATTTGACCCACGCTCGGGGGCTCCACCCTTCGACCTACGCTCGGGGGCTCCGCCTTTTGTCCTACGCTTGGGGGCTTCACCCTTCGACCCACGCTCAGGGGCTCCGCCTTTCAACCTACGCTCGGGGGCTCCACCCTTCGACCCACGCTCATGGGCTCCGCCTTTCGACCTCCGCTCGGGGGCTCCACCCTTTGACCTACGCTCGGGGGCTCCGCCCTTCGATCTACGATCGAGGGCTTCGCCTTTCGACCCGTGCGGTTCAACAAACATGGTCAAGACTTCACGTGTCCTACAGGGGACAGTACTTCAAAGAACTTTACAAGATATAATCACATACTACGATACAGATCGAGTCTAAGTCACCAAAGCAGCCTGATTCGCTCTCTGGTGGTCACTCTTGACAATGATCTAACCCGCTATGCAATCAGCGGCCTGCTTACAAGCGGAGTAGTGCACGTCCATTTCAACACGACCGCTAGGAGTTGGAGGCAGCGTCTTCACCAAGTCCATGTCAACCTTCGGATAGCGGGCTCGCACAAAGGAAAGGGCAACCAGAGCCCCGCACCTCAAGTGCTCACCAATGAAGCGGTAGATGGCCTCACCATTCTTGAAGCGGCCAAGCAATGCAGAAAGACCATCGGGTTGGTCGTTCAAGGGGAACATCGCCTGATGCACAAGGGCAAGAGCAGCTCGGCTGGTCTCAGCTAACTCCCCAGCTTGGGAGACCCGATCTTGAAGGACGGTCAGCTTCATTGCCTTCGATCGATTCGACCAAAAGTTATCGGCAACCGAATTTGCGTGACTTTGGGCCGCCCGAAGATGCGCATTCACGCATCGAGCCTCGGCTTGGCTGTCAATACATGCATCTGCAATCGACAAAAAGGATGCTCAGAATTCATCCACCAGAAGAAGAACAGATCAAGAGCTCGAAAACTTACATTTCATCGCTTTCCCAAGACTTTCGATCTCCCCAAGAAGGAAGTTCTCCGCATCCATGGCCAGCGAAGCCTTGGAGAGAGCAACGTCGACTTTCGCGGTGACGATCTTCAGTTCTTGCTGTGCGTGTCTAAGTTGGTCGTGCAAGGAGTGGATCAAGGAAAGCTCGCTCGAGGAAGGCGCTCGCCTCTCAGCGGCGGAGGAAGAACTACCAATCATTTCATACAAAACTGGCCAGGCGTCAGATCCTGCGGAAGTGCCCTGCAAATGGGGTGCCCGGTCACAAATAGCCATCCATAGATCAAAACCCGACCGAGCATAAAATATCTCGAAAGAAAGTAACAAGAGCCGAAGTTAGCTCAACAGTAGGCAATATTCAAAGATACACCACAAGTACAAAAGGACAGTGCATCATTCATTACAATTACGCTCAGTTCATCGACTAGGCTATGTCAAACTGCCGGCGGCTCTGCTGGACGGAGCACCTGATGCACTACGCTTTCGCGCCTTCACCGCCGCCTTCTTTTCATTCCTATCAGCTAAGAAGCTCGTCATCCGGGCAGACAAGTCTCGGGCGCGCTCAAGGTAGGCCTTGGGAGCAATGTCGCGCCCGTCCTTGTTTTTCGGGTACATGCTCGCGACCTTGCCGGTGTCGAATTCGACCCTGTGCATCATCAGCATAGAGAAGATGGACTCGGAGCCAATGGTTACCTGTCGGCGAACCATAGCAACTAAAGGATCCTCGCCGTTCTCCTTCACCGCCAGGGCCTCGAGGATGCTGGCCATGGTGCTGCTTGTTGATTCTGGAGCGAAAATATCGTGAACACAGTCAAGTGTCGACCGTACCTTCGCCGGAAGATCGCGCACCTCTCGGCAAAGGCGTTCAGCGTTGCCAACGCTGGACTCGAGTCCAGCGGGCTCCTTCATCGCCGTAGCACCAAATTCGGCAGCAACTTCATAAACAAGCAAGACTTTGGTCAGCAAATAGAAGAGATCATCATAAATCTTACGCTAAACGGAGAACAAGACTTACCATGCAAGGAATTGAGGGCGGCCTACAGGCGTTATTGTAGGTCCTTCTCCTTCGACTCAGCTTCCAATCGTTGCTGATTGACAAGCTCTTGAGCCTTCGCCGAATCAACCTTGAGCTGGGTCACCTCGTCGGCCAAGCCATCAGCTTTTGCCCTCAGCAAAGAATTCTCGGCCGTAAGATCATCTATTTGAGCTTTCAGCGAGGTCTTATCGGCTGTGGCTTGAGCAGTAATTCCTAATCATCCGACGGACAGCGGTGTAAACGAGAAAGAAAACATGTCAAGACAAAAGTTCAGAATAAGAAGGAATCACTTATGACGCATGTCTTCTAGCTGGGCAGAAAATCGCTGGTTCTCCTCCTCTAGTGCAAGAAAGTTCTTGCATATCCTCGACAGGTCCCGGACGACAGGCTAACCAGGGGAAATAAGGATGAGAATCGAAGATTTCTGCTTTAGAGGGCAAGCCCAAGTGTAAACACTTAGACTCACCCTCGGGGGCTACTGATGGGTAAATGCTAGATTCATAAAGCTAGGATCATGGGACTTACATGGCGTTTCGAACCAGAAGGCTCACCAGAGGAAGAAACCAGAATAAGATCGGGCTTGACCGTATTCTTCTTTGGAGGGGGCGACGACTTCGGGAGGTCCTCCAGTGCGGCATCCCCAACGTCCTTCTCTTGCGAGTCAGCTGTCTGCTCGAGGGTGGAGTCGTGGGGTCGAAACTGGAATCGATCACGATCACCCAAGCTCATCGAAGTTTCCTCGGTCGAAGATCTGAAGTATGCAACGTAATCAGAACGAGACAAAGTCATCCAGGAAAGAAGTTCGGTAGTGAAATCTTCTCCTCGTCGAAGCTCATGACGTCATGGGTGCGGCGGATCCTGACTCTTCGGGAACCTCGACGAAATCATGCCCAGGATATTCTCCATCTTTGGGCTGGGGCAGATAGCATCGGGCTATGTTGGGAATCTGGACAAGGCACTTTGATCAATTCTCAATGCGCTATAAGAAATTCATCACAAGTCAAAAACATTCTGTCGAAATATACGGGAAGCATACCTCGGTTCGGGGGTGCGACTTGCTAAAAGCTACTGCGCTGAAAATCTTCGGCACAGTCGATTTTTTCTTCAAGTTGGTGATGGCGCGAAAACCATCATCGATCTCGGCTTCCTTCAGTTTGATGGAGGAAATGCATGTTGGGTCCCGGCGATCGGAGTAATCCCACATGCAGTGGGCCCCAGCGGCTAGCGGCTGGACCCGATGCTCGATGAAGGTGCGGATGAGCTGGATGCCTGATAGCTCCTTCTTAGGCATAGCCCGAAGCTGCTGGATCTTCTCAATCATAGGCTGTGTAATCTTCATCTCTTCCTCGGATGGCTCGTGCGCCCACGACGCCCGATGCCGAATGACAGTGGTGGGCTAAAATTCTTCAAGACCAAAATTTTGGCTAGCAGAGGTCTTGTCCCTGGCATAAAACCACTTCATCCTCCACCCGAGATTGTTCTCCAGAGTCTGGAGGTTGAAATAGTCGACGTCTTGGCACACCTGGCAGCTGAAACTGCCAGTTTGGTAGTGCAGGGGGCGCCTGATGACGAAAATTCGGCTCCATAGCGTCCAGTGGGGCTCGATCCCCAGGAAACACTCACAAAGTGTGATGAAACACGCAATGTGCAGAATGGTGTTGGGATTCAGATCATGAAGCTGAATCCCATAAGCAAAAATAAGACCTCGAAGGAAAGGATGCGGGGGAAGTGAGAGCCCCTGGAGGAGGAATGCGAGGAAAAGTACCCGGAATCCCGGAGGTGGCCGGGGTACGATCTCCGGACCGGTGGCGAGAACTTCCGCCGAATCGTTCTTCAGTAGGCCGACCTTCTTGGCGCTCGCTAGCTCCCTGTCTCCTATCTTGGTCTAGACCCAATTCCCAACAGCAGGCGGGTCAGCGTCGGCGGTCTTTGTCTTCTTTGCGGCGGCACCGGCTGCGCTCGAGCTTCTCTTGCCCATGATGGCGGCGCTCAGCAAGAACTTCACGAGGATTAGAGGAAAGAGAGATGCATCGCAGGGGCAGACCGCAAGGAAGAAGATGACGGCGGTGGAGTGGGATAAATAGTTACTCCTCCTGTGCCATTTTTATCTCGCCACGAGAGATTGCTAGTCCATCCTAGCCGCATGTTGCAAAGGGGAAGCAGCGGCATGGATCTGGCCATCCATGGTTAGCACCACATGCGCCATGCCCTCCACTACGCACGGTAATTGAGGAGACATGGCAGACTTTTTCACCCATGCATGGGATGTGTGGTCAAACGTGGTCAACAGCCGGGGCACGCGGCTGTTGGGCCCACAGGACGTCTAGTCTTGTCAATGTCAGGCTATCCTTGCAGAGGATGGCGTGACAGCTCGAAGGAACCAAGCGTCATCACTGACGTCACTACCTGTGAAGCTGTTTCCTTTCGACCCAAAGGATAAGCTCAACTTTGAGTTCTCGTCTTTTTTGAGGTATGTACTTTTGAAATCCGAATTTCTTTGATGTTCGGTGTTCCGTGAAGCCTTTCGCCCTCTTTGTGCTATTCAGAAGCAAGTCTCGCCTTTTTGAGCGGCCATGTTCTTTACTCGAAGTTTTAATTTGAGTCGCTCGAGAGCTTTTTCAGTTGGGTTTTCTGCATGACTACCCAAAGGATCTTCTTGCTTTGACTATTATCGTCTTGACATTTGAGTTGTGGATTCTTACCCCTCGAAGTATTTATTACGGGCCAGCAGTGCCTCCATGCTTCATGAATTAGGGGTATCGATTCTCCCCGTCTACCGTATTCGAGCGGATTACGCTGCTTCGGCCTTCGAGTTGTGGATTTTAATCCCTCGAATTGTCTTCTGGTTGGCAACACCCTTTCGCTGTTCAAGTCATGGCTTTCGATCTCATGATCCTCTCTTTTTTCAGCCCGCAGTGCCGCAAGCTCACCTGAATAATGGATTCTTCCGTCCAGGCCATCAGCGCCGTTATTGCATCTAGCCATGGGCTTTAGTCCCTAAGTCATTTCTAACTCAGGGCCAGCAGTGCCTCAATTTCGACTCGTGAGTAGATTTCAGTCCCCTGGAATCTAACTCTATGCTTATGCCTACTCCTAATGCCCGAACTCTGGAGGCAATATACCAATTCGGATGCCGTATGTCAAATACGAAGGTAAGTCTTATGGGATCGTAGCATAGAAAACAAAAAAAATCCTACGCATGAACACAAAACTAGCCAAGAACATCTATGAGATGGTAGCAACGGAGACTAACCCTCGAAGACCTGTAGCGGGGATTACGTTCCCGCACAAACGTTGCCGATGGAGAGTCAAGGAAGATGCACGTAGTCGATGTAGTCATTCACTTAATGTAGTCGACGTAGGGGTTCACTTGACGATCACGAGATCGTGTACATGGTGCCACAACCGCCAGTGCCCCCGTGCTCGGTCACACGTACGGCTCGTCGTCGACTCCTCCACGCCCTCGGTCCAGCGGGGCAGCGGAAGAAGGGATCCGCCGGACACTCCAACACTCACTTCTCCAAGTGTGTGAAACTCGAACTAACAATCCGGCAGAGCTTCGCTAAGCCAAGATGGATTTGGGGCAGCAACTTTGCGGCAGAGGGAAGAACCAAAGTGTGTATGAATATGGAGGAGAGGGGGGCCTTTTATAGGAGAGGATGGGCAGCCCCCAAGGGGTGGCCGGCCAAGGAGGCTCTCCTCCTCTTCATGGTCCTCTTCATTGTGGTAACCCCCTCTTCATGGTGGTAACCCCCTCATCAACATGAGGTAACCCCCCATTTAATTTTGCATGACATTCATGCTAATTAAAATTCACACTTATTGATTTAATAAAACATTTTTATTTCTTTAATATTTGTTAATTCATTTAATTAACAAACATTAACAAATACCCCCTTGAGTTATTTCGATATCCCGAAACAGTTTCGGTGCTTTTCTGAAACAACCCTCATGCTGTCCTATAATTCGATCGGAGTATCGTATCCACTCAAAAACGACGGCGAACCTTAAGTGTGTCACCCTACGGTTTGTGAATAACGTGAACATGATCGAGACTCCTCTCCGATCAATAATCATCAGCGGGATCTGGAAATCCATGATGACTCCCACTTACTCAACGATGAACTAGTGATCGTGTGAACCAATAACGAACATAGTTAATTCCTTTTGTCTTGCAATATTATTACTTGTTCGAGATCCGATCATTTGGTATCAACCATACCTAGGTCGATCTCGTTCCCGACAATTCTCTTTACTCGTTCCGTGATAATGCATTCCTGTGACCTAGTCACATGCTTGCAAGCGATTCCAACGCAATATCACCGAGAAGGACCCAGAGAATATCTTTCCGTCATCCGGATGGACAAATCCCACTCTTGATCCATGAGCCTCAACTAATACTTTCAGAATACCCAAATCAACCTTTATAATCACCCTGTAATGGTGTGACGTTTGATATCATCAAAGCACTCTTCCGGCATCAGTGATTAACATGATCTCATGGTCTGAGGATTAGAACTATTTTGTATGAGTTTGATATAGCAATGAACTTGATGACTTGATCGTATTGCTAATCTTACTATGGGTGTGAGTGTTCATCACATCATTCTTCTAATGATATGACCCCGTTATTAACAACATCCAATGTTCATGATCAGGAAACCTTGATCATTAGTTAATCAACGAGCTAGTATGAAAGAGAGGCTTTACTAGGAACCTTTTTAGTTTATTAATCACACAAGTATTAATGTTTTCAATTAATACAATTCTAGTATGAGAAATAAACATTTATCATAAACATGGAATATGATAATAACCACTTTATTATTGCCTCTCGGGCATATTCCCTTCAGTCTCCCACTTGCACTAGAGTCAATAATCTAGTTGATACTTGCGTTTATAACACTTATGGCTTTCACGTGTTATCCGTACGCATTACAGTGGTTAATCTGATCTCCAAATCTAACACTTTCAGTTCTGTGTGTATTTGCATGTCTTTGCGTCTCTACGCATCACTCATTCTGAAATGAGACAGTTGGGTATAAATTTGGTCCTTATGTGAGACCTTAGTTCCTTTAGCTAAAATTATGTTGTCACTATTGTCGCACAATAGATCTTCACAGTAATAGCCAGCTTGGAACTACACCTAGTTTGATAACAAACTTCTTGACACAAATGCCCTCTTTTGCTACTTCTAAAGCAGCCATATACTCAACCTTTGTTGTAGAATCCATCACAATGTCTTAACTTTGGAACTCATCCAAATCCATCATGGAACTTCCTTCCATTACATTGTGCCACCTAACGTATAGCTAAAATTGAGATAAACTTAATTTGTATCTTGTGACAAACTTAGTATCAATGTAACACTTTACAATGAACTATGTGTCACTTTGTCATACATAATATATATCCTTAGTCCTTCCAAAGCACATGAGGATATCTTTACTATTGTCCAGTGATCATCTTATGACATTTATCACTCTGGTATATGCTCATAACATTTAGAGCATAGGACATATCTGGATATATACATATCATGGTATACATGATCGATCAAATCATTCATGTGGCTTCACTCATCAAGTGTCAAAAAACACCTGAATCTTGTTTCAACCTCTTCCATGCGACAAGAACTTTTCTCGTCGTTTCCATGTTGAACTTCATTCAATATTTCATCTATGTACTTTGGCACAACCATATTGGCACCTCGATCTATCTATATAGACATCGAGACCCAATATTTTGGTTTTGCCTAAGTCTTTCATTGAAATCTAATTTTAATGAAATTCTTAACTAGTGTCAATAAAAGATACATCATTTCCAATTAACAATATGTCTTCTACATAATGTACTGAAAATATGTCTCAGCGCTCCCACTTAATTTCTTGCAAATGCAAGCATATTCATCGTATCTGATAAAACTAAACCTTTTAATTATTTCATCATGGTGAATATTCCAACTCCGCGATGCTTACTTCAACCATTGGAGTTTGCATGCCTTTTTAGCATCCTTTGAATTTACAAGACCCTTTGGACCATGTCATGTACATGTCCTAGGTAACCATTCTATTAGAAGAATGTTGTCTTGTTTGTTCAACTAACATATACCAAACTTGGCATATGTAGGGGTTGCTACAGTAATCTGTCCAGACAAAATATCGCTATGAAAGATCAAATCTTATCATAGTCAACTCATTGAACATAATCATAAACTCTTTTAACGATGTGTCGACTATTTCATAGATGTTAAACATCCATGTCTGTCTTTATAGATCCAAATACGTTCATTAGGCTTCATGCCTTTTGAGGGTCTTCCAAGTTCATAAACTTGGTTTCTCGTGTATGGAACTATCATGGATTTTATGGCTTCTAGCCATTTGACGGAGTCAGGGCCCATCATCGCTTCTTTGCATGTAGTCTGTTCATCATTGTCAAACAATAATGATCTATTCTCAAATATAACTATTTGATTGTTACCCGACTCACACGGTTCAATAGGAACTTAGATCTATGTGACCACAACCTTTGAGATACAACAGCCATGCGCATTGTGGCCGCCTTCGGGACACTTCCCAGCACTGCGCTACTCAGCACATATAGCTTAGGTTCAATAACCCAATCAAAGTTCTATTGCCACTTAACTTTTCGTGAAAAATTCCTTCTTAAGAAACTTGACATTTTTTAGTGACAAACACTTTTGTCTTCAGTGTTCTGGAGGAATACCCAACAGTTACTTTGGGATAACCTACAAAGACGTATTTATCCAACTTTGGTTGTAAACATTTTACATATGCCTAGCATACCAAAATTTTAGAAAAGACAACTTGGGTTTTATCCCATGCCATAACTCATATGGTGTCATTTCAACGGATCATGATGGCACTCTTTTCAGTGTAAAAGCGGTAGTCTCTAAAGCTTTATCCTCAAAATATAACGGCAGTTTTATAGACGACACCTTTGATCCAACGATGTCAAACAAAGTTTGATTTCATCTCTCGAACACTCCATACTCCTATGGTGTTTCAGGAAATACAAGTCTATGGAACGATTCCTCAACTTTTAGGTGTTTGCTAAACTTGTAACTCAAATATCTTCCTTTATGATCAAATCATAAATTCTTTATTCTCTTGTTACAATGATTTTCCACTTCATCTAGAAATACTTTGAACATTTTTCAAATATTTCATGCTTCTTCCTTATCAAGTAAATATACACATATATCTACTCAAATCATCGGTTAAAGTAAATGAAGTTCAAGAATTCACCACACACGGCTACACATAATGGACTATATACATCAACATGTACAATATCCAATAAGTTAGTCGTCCGTTCTTCTTTGGCCTACAAACGGAGTTTTAATCATCTCTAGGAAATTTTCACAAGTGTCAATTGATCCAAAATCAAAAGACTCCAAAATTCCATCAACATGGAGTTTCTTCATGTTTACTTTCCAATATGATTTAAACGGTGGTGTCACTCATAAGTGATCTTCTAATCATTTGTCTTGAGACATTTTTTAGCATCAGTGTTATGGATGTGATTTCTCCAACAAGATAAGCGTTCATCCATCTTTTTATGAATGCGGTAATAATTTGAACAACCATTGTTCTCATAATACCAGAACAAAATAACAATTATTCAAACAAATCTTGAAGGCTAGGTTTAATTCCAACGAAACACAATAACACTTTATTTGTTTTCGACGAGAATCATCCCATATTCATTTGCTAGTTAATTAGGCCATTGTAGTTCTTGTATTGTGTTGTTCTGTATAACAGTTCATACCAACCAATTTAGTATCAAATACCCAAGAACCACATTGTTTTAACAAGCAACGAATACACCCATAACATGTATATCTTCTATATACCTGAGCTGGACATTTCTAGTCTTTTCTTTTCCGCCAGAATAAATTTTGGATTCTCTTTTAGCAATTCTTTTTCGTCTAGAAGAATCTATCAACATCAATAGTGGCGCCATACATATGGCACATAGTTCAAGGCATGATTAGTCAAACACTAATACCCTTGGACTCGCACTTTGAAGTAGATCACCATTATCAAATATTTGGCGTTCTTCTAAATTCCATTCTTTAGTAATCTTTTAGTGTAGTAAACATTTTACCTACATCTTCTAATTCATCCTATCATGACAACTTTCATGATCAAGCTACTATAGCTCATGAGGACGAATTTTGAGTATAATGTTAGTTCCCAAAACCTTTTTAGGAGATCTAGACGCCTAGCGTCTCCAATCTTCACAAATTCTCATACAATATGAGAACATGTGTCTTACTAAATTATACTCTATCACATTGCAACCTAACATTGTTTTAGATATCAAAATATCTTCCACATATGATAGTTTATGAAACAATTCTTTCAGCTCCTAGATAACCTTGATACTAAAAACAACTTTTGAATATCAAGGATCATGGAGGCAAGTGTGATACTTAGATACTAACACTGGAATTGTTACTCTTGATTTAATACTACTTATTAAATTTTGTCGAGTAACCAAGGTTTGCTAAAAGTTTGCAATAGGACTTTAAACCTTAGATTGACATTCAAACAATACCATACCAGTTCGTAAAGTTAACATCCAGAATTCTATAGTTCTATTATCTCAATTATAGCTAATCGCAAGGTAGTAAACGGATGCCAATGCCTACAACAAACTATGCAAATTCACTTTGATTTAGTTCATGATAAATTGAGTTCTATAATTCAAAATTACTAAGTGAACTCCCACTTAAAAACAACATCCCTCTTAGTTTTCTTAAGTGATTACTCGAACCAAATTCACTATATCGCAAGCGATCATCACGTGCAACGGCATAGTTTCAAAGGCGAACATCACCATGTTCATCATATCAACCATATGACTCATGCTTAACCTTTTGGTTCGTGTTCTGAGGCCATGTCTGTACATGCTAGGCTCGCCAAGTAGAACCATAGCACTCGCGTGTGTAAAACTGTCTTACACCCGTCGTATGTGAACGTAGAGTCTGTCACACCCGATCATCACGTGGTGTCTCGAAACGACGAACTTTCTTGACGGTGCATGCTATGGAAGAACACATTTTATCTTGATATTTATGTGAGAGGGATCATCTTATAATGCTACCGCGCGATCAAATCTAAGCAAAATAAGATGCATAAAAGGATAAACATCACATGCATATATAATGTGATATGATATGGTCCTTCACGCATTCGATCTCCATCTTGTGCGTCATGGCATGATCTCCATCATTCCACCGGTGATATGATATGGTCCTTCACGCATTCGATCTCCATCTTGTGCGTCATGGCATGATCTCCATCATTCCACCGACGTAGCACCAAGGTCCATGGCGCGCCACCTTGGTTGTCTTCCTCCATTACAATATATCACTTGGATATATATATTCGGCACGCAGGCCATTTAAATGTAAAGACAACCATATCACATCACATGCCCCGCAAAAACAAGTTAGATGTTTCTAATTTGTCTTGCATATTTTACGTGGTTTGGGGCTTTCTAGGAAGAACCGTTCTTACCTACGAACATGTAACCACAACGGTGATAAAATATTATTAACAACTCTTCGTAAAATAGATCATAACTATAGTGGGAGAAACGTGCACCCGCAAAGCCACATATGCCGAAACATGTCAAGTGTGGGACAAGTCTTGTGAACGCGGTCACGTAAGGTTAGTCTCGGGCAGCTTCAATCTCACTATGCCACTATGATCCAAAATACAAAATAAATTGCAATAACATGATCATCAATGCCCACATCCTCATGTGTTCTAACCGTGCATACCAACTACGCATAGAGATGGCTCTAATACCACTGATGGGTTCGTAGCATAGAAAACAAAAAAAATTCCTACGCATGAACACAAAACTAGCAAAGAACATCTACGAGATGGTAGCAACGGAGACTAACCCTCGAAGACCGGTAGCGGGGATTATGTTCCCACACAAACGTTGCCGATGGAGAGTCGAGGAAGATGCACGTAGTCGATGTAGTCGTTCACTTGACGATCACGAGATCGTGTACACGGCGCCACAACCGGCAGCGCCCCCATGCTCGGTCACACGTATGGCTCGTCGTTGACTCCTCCACGCCCTCGGTCCAGCAGAGCAGCGGAAGAAGGGATCCGCCAGACACTCCAACACTCACTTCTCCAAGTGTGTGAAACTCAAACTAACAATCCGGCAGAGCTTCGCTAAGCCAAGACGGATTTGGGGCAGCAACTTTGCGGCAGAGGGAAGAACCAAAGTGTGTATGAATATGGAGGAGAGGGGGGCCTTTTATAGGAGAGGATGGGCAGCCCCCAAGGGGTGGCCGGCCAAGGAGGCTCTCCTCCTCTTCATGGTCCTCTTCATTGTGGTAACCCCCTCATCAACATGAGGTAACCCCCCATTTAATTTTGCATGACATTCATGCTAATTAAAATTCACACTTATTGATTTAATAAAACATTTTTTTTCTTTAATATTTGTTAATTCATTCAATTAACAAACATTAACAAATACCCCCTTGAGATATTTCGATATCCCAAAACAGTTTCGGTGCTTTTCTGAAACAACCCTCATGCTATCCTGTAATTCGATCGGAGTATCGTATCCACTCAAAAATGATGGCGAACCTTAAGTGTGTCACCCTACGGTTCGTGAATAACGTGGACATGATCGAGACTCCTCTCTGATCAATAATCATCAGCGGGATCTGGAAATCCATGATGACTCCCACTTACTCAACGATGAACTAGTGATCGTGTGAACCAATAACGAACATAGTTAATTCCTTTTGTCTCGCGATATTATTACTTGTCCGAGATACGATCATTTGGTATCAACCATACCTAGTTGGATCTTGTTCCCGACAAGTCTCTTTACTCGTTCTGTGATAATGCATTCCTGTGACCTAGTCACATGCTTGCAAGCGATTTCAATGCAATATCACCGAGAAGGGCCCAGAGAATATCTTTCCGTCATTCGGATGGACAAATCCCACTCTTGATCCATTAGCCTCAACTAATACTTTTAGAATACCCAAATCAACCTTTATAATCACCTTATAACGGTGTGACGTTTGATATCATCAAAGCACTCTTCCGGCATCAGTGATTAACATGATCTCATGGTCTGAGGATTAGAACTATTTCGTATGAGTTTGATATAGCAATGAACTTGATGACTTGATCGTATTGCTAATCTTACTATGGGTGTGAGTGTTCATCACATCATTCTTCTAATGATATGACCCCATTATTAACAGCATCCAATGTTCATGATCAGGAAACCTTGATCATCAGTTAATCAATGAGCTAGTATGAAAGAGAGGCTTTACTAGGAACCTTTTTAGTTTATTAATCACACAAGTATTAATGTTTCCAATTAATACAATTCTAGTATGAGAAATAAACATTTATCATAGACATGGAATATGATAATAACCACTTTATTATTGCCTCTCAGGCATATTCCCTTCAAAGTCCACAGTTAGCAACACTAGATGGCCCGGTATACATATCAAGCGCGCTCTGCCGAGAAAATTTCCATACCTACGATATGAAGTCTTGCATCAATGGACGCATCGAGTGTCTTACGCATTACTGGGCTTCGACCTGATAAGTCCATACGCGGCTCGGGTCGAAGTAGCGCCAGTCCACGCAGGTTCGAGCCGGGGGATTCAAATCTGAGTAAGCTAACGAATGTTTTTGCGACTATGCAATTAACTGGACCCGACGTGAGTTCAGACTGGTTATGCCGATCCCCCTAGCAATCTAGTCATGCATTTTCGAGGCTCGAATCGAGCATTACTTGAATCTGTTTCTTCTACTAAATGAATCATTCGTATACCTGCTATGCCTTTGTGTTTTTACAGGTAGAGCAAAAAGAGGTATGAGCAAGCAAAGAAAGGTCTCGAATTGGAGTCCCTACCATAGTCTTCGACTATCCTAGGCACTCGGGGGCTACTGACGAAGGAATGATGAGTGGACCCCCGATATTCGCCTACCTGGTTTTCGGCCCAGAAGGGACATCTGCCGAAGAGATAGCAAGGCCCATGAAGTTAGCCATCTGGCGCAACCCAGGGGCAAGACTTGGCGTGTAACGCAAGACTCGAAGGAGGATACCTAGTCGAATTAGGACTCATCTAGGGTTTATTCAAACCGACTCTATCTGTAATTGGCTTGGAGAATAATCCCGGGACCCAACCTTCGCATATAAAAGGTTGGGAGGGAGATCCTAAAGCCTCTCTAGACACTTTTCGCCACCATCCACCCGAGCGCTTGTAATCTCGAGAGCTCTCCACCTCAGGGCTTGATACGTCTCAAACGTATCTATAATTTTTTATGCTCCATGCTTGTTTTTACACCATTTGCTTAGTGTTTCATTACACTTCGTGGCATTTTTATGCATTTTCCGGAACTAACCTATTAACAAGATGCCACAGTGCCAGTTCCCTGTTTTCTGCTATTTTTGTGCTTCAGAAAAGTTACACAGGAAATATTCTCAGAATTGGACGAAACAAAAGCCAAACATCCAGATATTTAATGAAGCTTCTAGAATACTGAAGAGGAGATGGAGAGGGGCCACGAGCCAGCCACACAACAGGACGGCGCGGCCCAGGCCCTGGCCGCGCCCCCTATGTGTGAGACCGCCTCGGTCCACTTCTGACGCTGCCCCTTCGCCTATAAAGACCCTCCGACGGGAAAAACCTAAGTACCAGATCAATTTTCCAGAAACACATCGCGATCCGCCGCCGTCATCGACCCGAGATCGGGAGGGTCCAGAAGCTCTTCCCGGCACCCTGCTAGAAAGGGGAATCGCCACCGGAGGTCCTCTTCATCGCCATGCTTGCCTCCGGCGCGATGAGTGAGTAGTCTACCTTGGACTATGGGTCCATAGCAGTAGCTAGTTGGTTGTCTTATCCACCATGTGCTTCATGTTTAGATCTCGTGAGCTGCCCTACATGATCGAGACTACCTTTATGTAATTCTACATGTTGTGTTTGTTGGGATCCGATGAATATTGGTGTTATGATTGAGTTGATGTGCTGAATATTATCTCATGTTATCTCTATATTGTTTATGATCTTGCATGCTCTCCATTGTTAGTAGCTATCTTGGCCAAGTAGATACTAGTGACTCCAAGAGGGGGTATTTATGCTCGATAGTTGGGTTCATGCCTCTATTTAATCTGGGGGAGTGACAGAAACCTCTAAGGTTGTAGATGTGATGTTGCCACTCGGGAGAAAACAGCATTCTTATGTCCAAGGACATATGCTTTGTTTACATTACACACTTTGCTTAATGCAGTTATCTGTTGTTCGCAACTTAATATTCACGGGGTCCTCGGATGATTCCCCGTGGGTGGATTATTAGTCATAGTTGCAGTTGGATGGCGTTCTATGTATTTTTTTGTAATGCCCAGAGTAAATTTCATAGTGATCCTCTCGACATATGCTCGTTATCTTTATTCTATCAATTGCCCAACTGTAATTTGTTTACCCAGCATGTCGTTATTTATCTTATGGAGAGACACCACTAGCAAACTGTGGACCCCGGTCCAATTTCCTTTACATTACTATCGCCTGTTTACTTTACTCGCACTGTTTACTTTCTCGCATACTACTATTGCTTTCCACTCGATATGCTCATTCCTTTGTTTACAGCAAACCGGTGAGATTGACAACCTCATCGTAAGTTGGGAGCAAAGTACTTGGTTGTGTTGTATGCAGGTTCCGTGTTGCCGCTGGCGAAGCAAAGCACTGGACGAGGCGCCCTATAAATTATCCGGAGCTGTCGCGAAGCTAGCAAGCATCACCTTCTTGAGTTTGGCTTTTTCCTACTCGATTGATATACCTTGGTTTCATAACTGAGGGAAAACTTGCTGATGTACTCATCAAACCTTCTCTTGGGGTTTCCAACTGGCCGGTAATTTATATCATCAACTACACGCCAACAGTTTTCTGGCACCATTCATCACCACGCCACCAGGGCTAGATCGCATCTACGCCTCCATTGTAATCAACCTTTGTAGCCACCACATCAATAAAGTCAGACAAGCAGGACGTAGGTCATTACCCATCGCGGGGGCCTAACCTGGGTAAAACCTGTGTCTCCCTGTGTCATCTGATCACCGTCGAGTTCGCCGGATCCCACAAGCTCTTCATGTCTCGAAAGCCCTCAAGCATGGGCATTGCCGGGGTTGAACCTCGTCAGTAGCCCTGCTAACATCTCTCTCTATTTCCCTAGGGCGCCGATGGCATGCTCCAAATCTAAAGGGAGCCCCTCTGTCCAAGACATCGCGCCACTGACCTCCTCGATGCGTGCTTGATCCTTGCCGAGCACGCCCTCAACTTTGTCCGGTCTTTCTTGTCCTCTCTCAACGATGCTCTAGTACACAGCAAACCATCGAACACCTGGCGGGCACGGAGTCGATGACTCCCTCCCAGGCTGACCGGCCTCCTCCTGCTATTTACTCTCACCATGCGGCGCGGCCCTCAACCCTTGACACCCTAGCACAAAACCCGCCCCTCTACTTGTCCCCTTCTTGCTGGCCATTCTCGCCGCGCTCCGCGGCCAGAAAAAAAGTGGGCACCACGTCGTTGGCAGAGCGCTGGCTCGCCCTCGGCCGCACCCTAGCCTAAATAAACTCCCCGAGCTCTCCTTCCACTCACAGCACCTCTCTCCAAAAACCCTAGGCACGCCCTAGATGCTCCCCCACCACCCCTCTGCCCAATGGCATGACTGTGGACCGGTACACCACCGCGGTACTCTGCGTCCACCGTACGCCTATCCATGGCTATGAAAGCCAGACGAGCCGCTCCACTTCACCTCACACCACCACTCCCACGCCTCTCGCAGCTATTAGCTCCCAGAAGCGTTCGGAGAATCCTCTCCCTCTCCCTAGCCGAGGGGAGCCTGTTCTGATGTTGGCCACCAAGCAAGGGTGCGTGAGGAGACACTCAACCTCGCCCCTCTCCGCACTCCCTCTCTGCTGCTATATCTCTCCCTTCTCTGCTGCTATATCTCTCCCTCAATATGGAAGCAGTAATGCTGCCCCACCTTTTCTTTTCAGGAGCTCACCGGAAGACGTACAGTACTCCGTCGTTGAGCTCGACCGTCGTAGTTTCATCACCGACAACGTGGAGCTCGACTCCGTCCAGGAAAACGTCCCGGGGGCGCGCGTCTGAGATGTCCAGAAGGGCCTCTGTGCTGCAGCTCCTTTCCCGTGCCATCTCCATCATCTCTGACCCCAGTCGGTGAGCCCCCGCTTCCCTTCTGTCATCTCTATCGCGGCTGCGCCGCCAGCTTTGGTCGCCTACGATGGGCGCGTCGGGTGCCGATGGATCACCATCCTGCGGCTGCATGCAGCCCAGTCTTGTGCATGGCTGCAGGCCATCGGGCCCAGCCCTAGGACACCGACCCGGGCCGGCCCAGCTGTGCTGGTCGGATTCGTCGAATCCGGCCTACATTGTTTTTTCAGTAAATCTGCTGATTCAGTAACAAACAGATCTGCTACTTCAAAAATTCATAATTAATTCCCTGGACCTCTAAATGGAGTGATTCAAATTTTTGAGTGATCCTTGTTTACAGATCTACCCATTGGTACTACTCCCATGTAAATTCGAGCCCTGCAAAATTTCTTAGTTTTAATCTTATGAAATAGTGTAGTTTTCACCATTAATTCTAAATCTAGAGTTATAAGAACCCTAAAAGTATGAATCCAAGTTTCCTGGAATCCTTGATAACATATCTATCCTATGATACAGGTTTGAGCCCATTTTGACCTACTGTTTGTGTGCAATAAAAATAACAAATCTGTTTCTTTATTGTGTTAATTAAATTGTAGCTCAAGTTTTATAATAGATATTGAGTGGATTCCAATTTTTAGTGGTCATGCACTGTGTTATATTGCATATTTCCTGTTTTCAGAATTTTTCTGATAGACAGGGAATATCTTAGAATTATTTTGTCTTTTCAGCCTTTGTTAGCACTAGAAAATTCATAGATAAATAACCATAAATCCTTTTTGGGTGAATCCACTTTTGTTGGATTCAGAAAAATCATATCTATCTATTGGCATGCTGTTTGCATGGTTTTGCTGCTTAAAACTTCCTGAGTGTTAGGTATAGCTTATTAGGGTTTAGTTAATAGGTAAATCCTTGCTTTATTTTTAGGAATAGTTATTGTTATAAAAAACATATGAAAATGTTTAGTAAGTAAACTTGTCTGTCTTTGATACTTGCTTAGTGTGAATTGTTTGCTATGAGGTGTATGTGGCTTGTTTATGCTGGTATACTTATATCGTTACTATTTACCGGCGCTAGATTCGAATGACACCGAGTGTACCAAGGAGGGAGAAGTATTTGAGTATCAGGAAGAAGAAGACCAGAGATAGGCCAACCAAGGCAAGCCATCAAAACTTGTTGCATCTCTGATCCTAGTTTTACTTATGCATGATTTATTACTGTTTACAAAAATGCATGGTTTTATATATTGCTATTGTCTCTAGATAGCAATTGTTGGTGACTTGGCTCCACAAGTCACTTGATATCATCCTTAGGGATGACACCTTTTTTGACCCCTAGTTATCCCCTGGGTTAGTGGCTTGATGGTTAGCATCATGACCTTTGGAAAACCTTGTAGTGGAGCAAAAACTCTAGGTTGGGAACACCCAATTTGGGAATTTGAAAATGTTTTCAAAAAACTTGGAATAGTGCCCTATTCCAACGAAATGTTTTTAGAAATGAGGTTTTAAAAAAATGGAGGAAAAAGGAGATGCTGGATTTAAAGAAAAGGCACTGCGTATAAGTGTTCGCCAAACCAATTTAACCCATGCAACCACAATTACCCTGGTATGGGACAGGGCGTAGCGGAGTAGTTTGTTCACTTTGGTATGGGGCCTCCAAATGTAATGGCAGGGGCACCCTATATAGCAGCGGCTACTCAGGCTCGCATTGTCACCTTTTCAGGTGGCAGGGTTACAACCTAGGGGCCCTCATTGAAAATGCCTGCAAGTGATGGTAGGGTTCCGGAGGGTCAAGTGGGCTGGGGAATTTGCAACTCCTGGGTCAAACAGCCACTTGGGCTTTAGTGTTGAGGGGTGCACCTCTAGGTGGTAGGTCCTATGCTAAGGTGGGCAAGCGAAAAACTATGATCGGGTGCTTGTCGTGGCATATGTTGTTATGCGGGGAAGATGCCCACACGATGAGTATTCGAATGTTGTGGGTAAAGTGTACAACCTCTGCAGAGTGTAAATCTATTCGAATAGCCGAGTCCTCGGTCATGGATGGTTGGAATTGCCATACTTAACCTGTGTCGGTTTTGGTTTTAAAAGTGGTTTTCGGAAAAATGGAGGAAAGTACCGGATGGAGTACTCAGAGGGTACTGCTGTGGCACGGGTATGGTTCAGAGTACTTGTAGGGTACTGCCGATGAATTGGAGATGGTCATGTGTGATTGACCTGGTTTTATGAATGGAGATGGTCATGTTTGATTGACCGGGGTTTTGAAATAAAAAGGGTTTCCCCCTTCCTAGAGATTTTTTTTTACTAAAAATGTTTTATAAAAGATTTTAGTAAGGATATAGAGATGTCGTAGAACATGTTTCTGGACATGCTATATCAGCACGATAAGAAGGGTTTTCAAAGAAAATAAACTAGACTAGAGCCTTTCCTTGCTACAGCCATACTGCATATCAAACTCCTTCTCTTTAGATGGTTTGTGAGTACAATTCAAAATGTACTCACGGCTTTGTCCCTGGCTATTAACTTGGTCAGACTATGAAGAAGACTACGAGGAAGGTGACGATGGTTACGATGACGCCGGTGCGAACTAGGAACGTCTCCCAGTCAGTTGCCTGTAGGGTAGTAGGCATGATGTGGGTCATCAACGCTGCTTGGTATCCGCTGCTTAGTTCTAGACTTGCCCTGCGTGGCAATATCATACTTTGTCATGATACCAATTGTAAGTATTATTCAGTACTGTAATGGATGATGTAATTCTGTTATCAACTCGGATATGTGGATTCATGACACACTGATCATGGGATCGTGAATTGTATGCATATCGGGTATTCTGGATGGGTAATCCGGGGTCCCCACACATGAGCTAGATTATGAATATATAAAACTATCTGAAAAACTCCCTGCTAAGCAAGAAGATATATTTGAGCCAACAGTTAGAATCAATATAGGAATTAACGAAATTGCTGCACTTTGTGATCTAGGTGCTAGTGTTTCCACTATTCCAAAAAGTTTATTTGATAGACTAAACCTTGGTTCATTTAAAGTAACTGAACTCAAACTACACTTAGCAGATTCTACTTACAAGCAAGCTGTAGGCATTAAAGAAAACATTGTTGTAAACATTAAAGAATGCCCAGGTCTTATTGATCTAGTTGTAGTTGATATGTCCAAAGATGTCAATGCCCCTACCATTCTAGGTAGGCCATTTTTAAGAACTATAAAGGCTTTATTTAACCTTCATGAAGGGAACATGAGGATTGATCTACCCTCGCGAGAACCTTTTGTTGTTCATTTTCCTAGGAGGAAGAAGGCAATGAAGAACGATGATGGAATCATCACCTTAAAGGCCAACTACTTTGGAGTGGGAATTCTGCTCAAAAAACCTAAATGATCAAGAATGATGGTCAAGCTAAATGACCAAAACTAGAAGCGCTTCATGGGAGGCAACCCATGTAAAATAAATTTTAGTAAGTTTTACTTTGACAATTATTTGTTTTAGTTTAATCTTAGTCAAAATAAAAAGTGTTCATAAGATCCATCGGAGAAGAATATAAGAATGTTTAAAATTATGCCTAATCATTGGTTTCATTATCAATCCTCCGTTTTATTATTATTGTGCTCCTATTTTGTATGCCTCAACTGATCTTTCAGACTTATAAGAAAAATTCCAGAGAAAAACACAAGAAGCCAAGTTACAGACACTTTAACGAGCATCCATACGGGCACGCGTCCCCCGTATTGGTGCCCGTATCGTCCCTAGCACTTCAGTAATGAAAATAATGTAGCAATATAGAGAGTTTAATGAGAAGCCATATGGGCAGGCATGCCCATAGCGGTGCCTGTGTTGATCTGCAAAATTTCATTCAGAGGCAACAGAGAGTTTAACGAGCGACCATACGGGCAGAGCCTGCCCATATTGGTCCCCATATCAAACTCTGAGGCAGAGGCAGGAATCATCAAAATATCATAGAGAGTTTAACGAGCATCCATACAGGCAGGTGTCCCCGTATCGGTGCCCATATCGAGGCGGTGAAAAATTGACGTGGAGTACTAAATGTTTAACGACCAGTCATACGGTCGCGATATGACCATATCACCACCCGTATCGCCACACATCAATGACGACATACATGTTCGAAACCCTAACCCAGAGCAACAAGGTCTGATATGGGCAAAACCCATGGTATCGCTCCCCATATCGCATGCATGACAATCATATCTAGCCACCAGGGGAGGTAAGTAATCAAAGTTCTCCACACCTCTTATTTTCTCCTCCTCCAAACCTTCAAACCTTCTCCAAAGATCTTCATCTCTACTCATTTTTTATCCGATTCCTCGCACCTCAACAATCTACGGTATGTTTCTCCTATGATCCCCCATTTATTTTGTTCAAATCCATGCTTCATATCTTGTCATTATCAATCTAGACTTAGCACTTCCATGAAACAATTTTAGTGATGAGCATGTTTTGTAGTCATCTTTTAGAGGAGATTTCTTTGTATAATGTGTAGAGGATACATCATTGTTTAATTTTATTGGATCAAAAAATTATTTTTGCAAAATTATTTTTAGATGATGAACACAAGGAGCCGCACGCGTGTGCAAGACGCCAAGGCATCACATCAAGTGTACCTCCACCGAAGAATGACCGTATGGGTATTTAACTTACCAGAGATATACCCACTACCCGGTTCAACATGCTTATCGACTGGGAGATCAAGAGCACCAAGTGGGCTTGTCCCACTACCATCAACCAACTTGGTATAACTAATGATTTCAATTTGCTTTGCAACCAAGTTGGCTTGTCTCCATTTGTTTCTCAGGGTGTTCCAACATACCGATGGTTCACTCTTGAGTTACTAAGCACATTGATGCACAATCGTGTATTCCATGTCTCCATGGAATGAAGTACAAGGGACTGTGATACGCCTCAAACGTATATATAATTTTTGATGCTCCATGCTTGTTTATGCACCATTTGCTTTGTGTTTTGTTACACTTCGTGGCGTTTTTATGCATTTTATGGAACTAACTTACTAACAAGATGCCATAGTGTCAGTTCCCTGTTTTCTGCTGTTTTTGTGTTTCAAATAAGCTACACAAGAAATATTCTCCAAATTGGACGAAACAAAAGCCAAAGTTCCTATTTTTCCCGACATGAGACGGAGTCCAAAGCAGAGACGGAGGGGGACCAGGGGCCAGCCACACCATAGGATGGCGCGGCCAGCCCCTGGGCCGCGCCACCAGGAGGTGGGGCCACCTGGCCCACCTCCTGACGCTGCCCTTCCTCCTATATATTCTCCTCAGCAAGGAAAACCTAAATACCCGATCAATTTCCACGAAACATACTGCAAGCCGCCGCCGTCATCAACGCGAGATTGGGAGGGTCCAAAAGCTCTTCCCAGCAACCTGCCAGAGAGGGGAATCACCATCGGAGGCCTTCTTCATCACCATGTCTGCCTCCGGAGTGATGTGTGAGTAGTCTACCTTGGACTAAGGGTCCATAGCAGTAGCTAGATGGTTGTCATTTCTCCATGTGCTTCATGCTTAGATCTTGTGAGCTGCCTATCATCATCAAGATCATCGTTGTGTAATTCTACATGTTGTGATTATTGGGATCCGATGAATATTGATACTTTGTCAAGTTGATTTATGACTTATCATCTCTATGTTGTTTATGATCTTGCATGCTCTCCGTTGCTAGTAGATATCTTGGCCGAGTAGATGTTAGATGATAGTGGGTTCATGCCTCTAGTAATCTAGGGGAGTGATAGAAACCTTTAAGGTTGTAGATGCGCTGTTGCTACTAGGGAGAAAACAACAATCTTGTGTTCAAGGACATTTATATTGTTTACATTACACACTTTGCTTAAGGCAAGAATCTATTGCTTGCAACTTAATACCCAACAGTTGCTCGGATGACATCCGGCAGGTAGATTATTAGTCATAGCTGCAGTTAGATTACGGTCTATGTATTTTGTTGTAATGCCCAAGTGAATATCATAGTTATCCTCATGACATTTGTATGCTTGCTTTATTCTATCAATTGCCCAACTGTAGTTTGTTTACCCAGCATGTTATTTATCTTATGGAGAGACACCTCTAGTGAACTGTGTACCCCGGTCCATTCTTTTATATTGTTATTACCATTTACCATTTACTCGCTTTATTTACATTCTTGCAAACTACTATCTTTTACCACTCGATACGCTTAATCCTTTGTTTACAGCAAACCGGTGAGTTTGACAACCTCACTGTAAGTTGGGGCAAAGTACTTGGTTGTGTTGTGAGCAGATTCCATGTTGCTGCTAGTGCAAAGCTACGCCCCGGACGAGGCACCATAAATAAATTGTCTGGAGCTGTCGTGAAGCTAGCGAGCATCAACCTTCGGAAGTTGGTTCTTTCTCCTACTGGTTCGATAAACCTTGGTTTCATACTGAGGGAAGACTTGCTGCTGTGCTCATCATACCTTCCTCTTGGGGTTCCCAACTGGGTGGCCATCTACACACCATCAAGCAATTTTTCTGGCGCCGTTGCCGGGGAGAAAGAGGATTTCCGCAAGGGGAGTCTCTCGCTTCCAATCTTTTACTTTGTTATTGTTTTGCTTTATTTTATTTTTGCTTGCATCTTTTTATCAAAAATACAAAAAATTTAGTTCCTTTTATATTTGTTATTTCGTTGCTTTTACTTTTAGTTCATTATGTTGTTCCCTGAGTATGCTCTGGAGGACCTTACAATAGGTAGTGGTTCTATAATTGGGAAAGGTAACATTGAGGAGTTCTTTAATCATGTTAGTATGCATAAAGATGTTGAGGATAGATCTTTAGCCGAGCTTGCTCATAGTTATGAAGTTGCTGCTGCTTATTTAGTTCACAAGTTGGAGGCTAGGTTTGTTAACCTTAATCCTTTTATGCAAAAAATGTTTCTTAAGCTTCATGATATCGAATACTCCAAAAAGAAAGATTTTATTTTGGAGACTTTGCGTAGAGAATTTAGAGATGTTGTTATAGAAGCTAGGAAAGTTTTTGAGTGTTTTAATATGCTTGGCTTGCGTGTAAATGTTGTTGGTACAAACAAGGAAGAAATCAAAGTACCAATACCTTGCAAACTCGTAGGATTGCATGAAGCTTTGGAAAAGAATTTTGATTTGATTGTTCCTGATAACCTTTTTGATGAAAGTAGTGAACCCAAGAGTGTTCATAAGGGATCTTCAAAAACTCATTTGGATACAATACAATTCATTGTTGAAAAGACTTCTGCAATTGATCTTAATGCCTCATTTGAAAATACTTGATTTCCACTTTCTGCGCCTAGCTCAAAGGCGTTAAAAAAAGCACTCTTGGGAGATAACCCAATGTTTTATTTTTAGTACTTTTTCTTTTTGTTGATTATTGGAAGTTATTACTACTATAATGACCTCTCTTTATCATTTTTATTTCATTTTTGTGCCAAGAAGAACCTCTAATTTGAGGAAGGTAAGATTTGAGGAAGTTGCTGTCCTAAAACAGATTTCTGCGCTGCACCATAAAAATTCGTGAAAATTCTCAGAATATCCTTTTGGTCTGCGATTTATTTTGCACATGCCCCAGGTTATTTCCAAACTTTTATTAGTTTTTCACTTTTCGATTTGAGCAATAGAAGGTCCTCAAAAAAATCGATCTTTGTCAGCTGTTCTATTTTGACAGATTTCTGCCGCTATTTGTGTTTGCCTCTCGATTGCTTTCTTTTTGAGTTCTTTTGATCACAGAACTTTTGAGGAAGTTGCTACAGTAGCTTATGCTTTAATGGATGGTATGTTTGAGTTTGAAACTGAACCAAAAGAGTAGATTTACTATCATGCTTACACTAATGTTGCTAATAGAATTGTGTGAAGTTTTGTATGAAGGAAGTTTTCAAGTGTAGGGAAAGGAGAGTGATGAGATGAGATGAAGTATGGAAAAAATCTCAAGCTTTGGGATGCCCATGTCACCCCAAGAAATATCCAAGAGGTACAAGCGTCAAAGCTTGGGGATGCCCCGAGGCACCCCTTCTTCATCGGCAAAAATCAGGTCACCTTTCAAGACACTATATTTTTATTACTTCATATTCTATGCATTTTTCTTGGAGCGTCTTTACTTTCCCTTCCATTTTTCTTTTGTTTTGTTTGATGCAATAAATTGTTGGACCCCAACAAATTTCTTTTGGAGAAGACACACTCCATTTTTCATTGCCAAGAACACTCTAGTTTTCACTCTTATCATTCAACGAGTGTTCTTTTTTTCTAGTACTGCATTTAGCATTCATTTTTCGCCTTGATGGGCTAGCAAAAGACTGGGAGCGGCCAACTAAGAGAGCAATAACGGCCATAATCATGCATAGCAACAAAGTGACATTAAATGAAGCATAAGATGGCATCAAAAGTCAAAAACTAAATGATCATATAGGCTTATGGCGACTTTGTATGAGTCAAACATGTGTGAGCATGCACCAAGTCAACCCAAATAAAGCATCAAAGGAGAAAACCAAAATAATGCTGCCAAATAATTAAAACAACGCATGATTTTTTCAAAGGCTCATTAAGCAATCTCATTCATTTGAGACAAGTCATGCTACAGCAAAACCACTAAGCATACTATCAAAAAGACATCAAGCACGACATGCAAAAGCCTAGGCCACAGTCTACACAAGCTCCTTTTTGTACCACTTTTTTGCATAAAGCTTTTTCTCTTTTCCAACACCATTCAAACCTTTTTTGAAACAACTCTTTTGATGAAAACCAACATGGAACAGAGGTCAAAATACACCTTGATGCAAAGATATAACAAGATCTGAACAAAAAATCAAGGCGAAAATCAAAAGCTAAACGCAGTTCTAGAAAAAAAGAACACTTGTTGAAACGATAAGAGTGAAAAACGGAGTGTTCTTGGCAAATGAAAAGCAAAGCAACTTCTCCAAAAAGAATTTGTTGGGGTCCAACCATTTATTGCAGCAAACAAAACTAAACTAAACTGAAAACTAAAAACAACTGACGCTCCAAGAAAAACGCATAATCCATGAAGCAATAAAAATATAGTGTTTTGAAAGGTGACCTGATTTTTGCCGATGAAGAAGGGGTGCCTCGGGGGCATCCCCAAGCTTTGACGCTTGTACCTCTTGGATATTTCTTGGGATGCATGGACATCCCCAAGCTTGAGATTTTTTCCATTCTTCAACTCATCTCATCATTCTCCAATCCCTACACTTGAAAACTTCCTTCATACAAAACTAAACACAATTCTATTAGCAACATTAGTGTAAGCATAGCAATGAATCAACCCTTTTTGCTTCAGGTTTCAACTCAAAACCACCACATATAAAGTATATACTACTGTAGCAACTTCCCCAAAAGTTCCATGATCAAGAGAACTCAAAAAGAAAGCGATAAAGCGGTAAACACAAATATTGGCAGAAATCTGTCAAAACAGAACAGCTGACTAAGGTCGAATTTTAAGAGGGTTTTCTGTTGCTCAAATCAAAAAATGTATAACTAATTAAAGTTTGGATATAACCTGGGGCATATGTATAAGAAATCTTAGGTCCAAAAGATATTCTGGGTATTTTCACGAATTTTTATGGTGCGGCACCGAAAACTGTTTCAGGACAGCAACATCCCCAAATCTTACCTCACTCAAATTAGAGGCTTCTCTTGGCACAAAAACGAAATAAAAAGGATATGGAGCAGTTATTAAAGTAGTAATAACTTCCAAGACTTAAATAAAAGAAAAAGAACTGAAAGTAAAACAATGGGTTATCTCCCAAGAGTGCTTTTCTTTAACGCCTTTGAGCTAGGCTCAGTAATTCGAGAAGATGCTCACATAAGAAATATGAATTGAAACAAAAGAGAGCATCGAGGAGCAAACATGAAACACATTTAAGTCTAACCCACTTCCTATGCATAGGAATCTTGTAAGAAAATAAATCAAAGAAGCACATAGTAACAAGCATGGGTAGATAAAATAAGAGCAACTTCGGAACTTTCAATATAAAGAGAGGTGTTTTAGTAACATAAAAATTCCAACAACCATATTTTCCTCTCTCATAATAATTTTCAGTAGCATCATGAACAAACTCAATAATATAAATATCACACTCACCCTCCTTTGTTAAGCATGGAGGGCGATCAAATAAGGTATTAGTTAAAGAGTTACTCTTGTTGGGAGGTAGACATAGGTAGCTCCATTCTTCCTCCTCTTGATCATCACTCTCCTCTTCTTTTTCATCCAATGAGCTTCCAGTTTCAGCAATTTCTTCTTCCATAGGCTCCTGCAAGGCATTAGTCTCTTCCAATGGAGAGCATCTATTGAGATATTTAAGAATATAGCCATTTTCTTCCTTGTAATTATCAAAGAAAAATTTAAGTATATCATAAACCTCATATTTATAAGGTGCATCATCAATATTTCAAGAAAATAAGCAAGTTCAAATGCACCCTTCCAAGCAATAAATTCTTCAATTTGTTCCACATCATAAAAGTCATAATTTCCATTAATATAAGAAGATATGGTACCATCATCATTATACTCACATTGAAAAGGGAGGTGTTTATACCTCCTACAGCAACAAGATTTATCAAAGCAATAAGTAACATTATAAGTAGAGCACACATTTCTAGCAATGATATACAATTTATCAATATGTTCCCATAAGTGCTTCCCTTTTTGTGACAAGTGGTGTTCCTCATAATAATCTTACTGCTCTTCCGTGAACCCACCTTGCCAAAAAGATTTAGTTTCAAAGAAACCAACCATTGATAGAAAGCATGATAAAGCAAGACAATAACAGACCAACAAAAATAACAACTATAAAAGGAACTAATTTTTTTGTATTTTTGATAAAACGATGCAAGCAAAAATAAAGTAAAGCAAAACTTAAAACAAAGTAAAGGATGTGCGTGCAAAACTCCCCTTGCAGAAGTCTTCTTTTTCCCCGGCAACGGCGCCAAAAAAAGTCTTGATTGCTATTGATGGCACGGTGATGAATGGTGCCAAAGAACTTGTTGGCGTGTAGTTGATGAAGTAAATGACCGGCCAGTTGGGAACCCCAAGAGGAAGGTATGATGAGTATAGCAGCAAGCTTTTTCCCTCAGTAAGAAACCAAGGTTTAATCATCCAGTAGGAAAAAGCCAATACTCCAGAAGGTGATGCTTGCTAGCCTAGTGACACTCCAACAAGGGCGTCGTTAACGATATCTTGTTAGCGCGTCTTCAACTAGTAGCAATGTGGAACCTGCACACAACACAACCAAGTACTTTGTTCCCAACTTACGATGAGGTTGCCAATCTCTCCGGTTTGCTTGAAACAAAGGGTATGAGCGTATCGAGTGGAAAGTGATAGTAATATGCGAGTAAGTAAACAGTGCGAATAAAGTAAACAGGTGATAGCAATATAAAGGAAATAGGACCGGGGTCCATAGTTCACTAGTGGTGTCTCTCCATAAGATAAAATAACACATGCTGGGTAAATAAATTACAGTTGGGCAATTGATAGAATAAAGACAACGTGCATATGTCGAGAGGATCACTATGAGATTTACTCTGGGCATTACAACAAGATACATAGACCACCATCCAACTGCATCTATGGCTAGTAATCCACTTGTGGCGAATCAATCCGAGAACTCCACAAGTATTAAGTTGCGAACAACAGATAACTGCATTAAGCAAAGTGTGTAATGTAAACAAAGCATATGCCCTTGAGCATATGAATGTTGCTTTCTCCCTAGTGGCAACAGCACATCTACAACCTTAGAGGTTTCTGTCACTCCCCCAGATTAAATAGAGGCATGAACCCAACTATCAAGCATAAATACCCCCTCTTGGAGTCACTAGTATCTACTCGACCAAGATAGCTACTAACAACGGAGAGCATGCAAGATCATAAACAACATAGAGATAACATAAGATAATATTCAGCACATCAACTCAATCATAACACCAATATTCATCGGATCCCAACAAACACAAGATGCAAAATTACATAACGGTGATCTCGATCATGTAAGGCGGCTCACGAGATCTAAACATGAAGCACATGGTGGAGAAGACAACCATCTAGCTACTGCTATGGACCCATAGTCCAAGGTAGACTACTCACTCATCGTGCTAGAGGCAAGCATGGCGATGAAGAAGACCTCCGGTGGCGATTCCCCTCTCCGGCAGGGTGCCGGGAAGAGCTTCTGGACCCTCCCGATCTCAGGTCAACGACAGCGGCGGATCGCGATATGTTTCTGGAAAAGTGATCGGGTATTTAGGTTTTTCCCATCGGGGGGTCTTTATAGTCGAAGGGGCATCGTCAGAAGTGGACCCAGGTAGCCACACACATAGGGGGCGCCGCCTAGCCCTGGGCCGCGCCACCCTATTGTGTGGGCCCCTTGTGGCCCCACTCCGTCTCCTCTTCGGTTCTCTGGAAGCTTCGGTGAATTTCTGGATGTTTGGCTTTTGTTTCATCCAATTCCGAGAATATTTCCTGTGTAACTTTTCTAAAACACAAAAACAGCTGAAAACAGGGAACTGGCACTGTGGCATCTTGTTAATAGGTTAGTTCCGGAAAATGCATAAAAATGCCACGAAGTGTAACGAAACACTAAGCAAATGGTGTAAAAACAAGCATGGAGCATCAAAAATTATAGATACGTTAGAGACGTATCACACCTTAGCTTGGTATGATCAAGGTACGTAACGTAAGATTCGTGCGGTTCTATGAACTAATAGCATTGGTGGTCTATTCTACTTAAACTATGCCAGGTATGTTTTTGTATTTCCCGTCCGGCGATGTTTGACTTCATTGTCCATGGGTTTCTCACCACTCGTCACCATAGAAGTCTCCTCTTCAGTGGTCTTGGGCGTCTCTTGCTTCTTGGGGTCCTCCTGGGGCGCCTCTGGAGTTGCTTCCTTATCCTTGTTAACTTGTGGTGTTCCTTTCTTGGTAGGCCATGGATCAAGCTTCTTCAAGTGCTGGTTGAGGTATGCACATTGTCCTTGCAGTCCTGAAATCTGTGCTTCCTGAGCTTCAATCTTGAATACCAGTTTATCATTGGTTGCTTCAAGTGTCTCTTGCTTGTCCTTCATCTTCAGTATCATATCCTCCAATAATTCAATCCTTTCCTGCCTTTCCTGGAGTAGATCTTTCGCATCATCTATGGCATCCATCTCGGCATGGAGTGCGTGCTCTAAGTTGTAGATGTGTCCTTCCATGTCCTCAAATTGAATCTCAGTCGAAGGTGCTATTGCACGGTTTCCTAGAGTCCTCATGGGCCATCCTTCCGAGTTGTGTCTTCCAAGGAGTTGAAAAGGCATACCCAAGTTGAATATTTCCTTGGAGTATGTTTCACAAACGCGTGCCAATGCTTCTTGCATAGCCATCACAACTCCTAACTCCCAGGATGAGTACCTTCTTTCGTATACCACCATCTCAGTGGGTGACTCGATGGTACGTCCTTTGATCTTTGTCTCAATCAACCACCAGGTTCTCCCTGGAATGCCACTTTGCAACGCTCTGCCACGAAAAGTGGGAGGGGCCAAGTTTAGCATCCGAGAAAGGCGAGAAAGCTGGTCACTGAAGTACTCTGTGTCATCATCGAAGGGAGTCTTCATCTTGGTGAAATGGGCCATCTAGAGAAAGGAACAAAGTTAATAAATGAATATGGTAAGTCTTACAAGAATTATGCAATAGATTTTTGTGGAAACAAATTCTTATATTTTAGGAAAACGGAATTAAAAAGTTTTGAGAAGAAAGGAATTCCTAAGGCTAACTAGTCTATTCCAAACCCAGGGTCTCGATCCTACAGGCAACACTATGCTCTGATACCATTCTGTAGCGCCCTATCTTTTGATTAAGGCAGAACTCCTGTGTTAAGTGTTATTCCCAGGATCACTGATAGCACCATAGTACAAAATATAGTAATCATTGCAATAGTATCAAAATTACAATATAAATCCAGTTACATAGGTCTCCAACCTTACAATACACAGCAGAAAGCATAGTGGCAATGAGCCTCCATCTTTATCAGGTGCCACAGGCAGACATGTTGGAATGTAGACTCGAGATCCTACAAAACGTTCCTCATCCGAATAAAACCTGCACATTTGAATATGCAGCCCCAATGAAAGGGGTCAGTACAACAACGTACTGGCAATTGACACACATTTGGTGGCTGTTGTGAAAAGACTATACTACATGATATTTGGCTGGTGGATATCATAGGCTAATTTGCATAAAGCCAATTTTATCCTAAAATCTTTTGCAAAACCTTCTGTCAAAATTTTATTTATGAAGGGTTGAGATAACCCCCATACATTACATACTGGCCGGTATGTAGTTCTGGGCAATATAACAATAAAGTTGAAACATCAAAAATCACCACCCCTTGGAGTGCATGATCCTAAGCTCCTATTTTAGAGTTTCTAACCAAGTTTTAAAGCATTCAAAAAATGGTGATGAGATTCTTCCAAACATTCTATGACTAGAGACTCAATTGTCCATAACCGAGGACACAGCTAATCGATTAGGTTTGACACCCTGCAGGGGTTGTGCACTTTCACCTTAAGACTCATTTTACCCAAAGAATAAATGAGACAAGACCTTTCAAAAGAAGCATTCAACCACACGAGTCTGACCGTTCCCCCTACAGTTCTGCTACCACCCTCTATCAGTACTCCTGGATAAACCCTTACATCATACTCAATCAAGACAGAGCCCATAGTGTCATAAGGCTGCACTGGAAGTACTCTAAATCATAGAAGACATAATAATCTCTTTAATCCTGAGTGGCAATCCACGAGTAAACTCCCAAGGTCCACCTCATCCTCTAGTAGGCATGAGGCATTGGGAGGCACTCAATTTCAATTCCTCCATCAACAAACCAATCCACCCAGGTGTTTCCTTTTAGTTGAAGTTCTTAATTTATTCACAAAACAACTTTAACAAAAGTGATCATAGCATGGCATCAATATTTTTCAAAGTATTTAGCATCCTAACAGGTGAGGTTCAAAGGATAGCTACACACTACTAGGATCTAAGCATTTTTATAAAACAGCTTGATAATTCCACCTATCATGCATAATACTAATTGCGGTGCGGTGTTGATGTAGATCACTGACCAGTTGGGAACCTCAAGAGGAAGGTATGATGAGCACAGCAGCAAGTTTTCCCTCAGTAAGAAACCAAGGTTTATCGAACCAGTAGGAAAAAGCCAAACTTCAGAAGGTGATGCATGCTAGCTTCGCGATAGCTCCGGACAATTTATAAGGCGCCTCGTCTAGGGCTTTGCTTTGCACCAGCAGCAACGTGGAACGTGCACACAACACAACCAAGAAATTTGCTCCCAACTTACGATGAGGATGTCAATCTCACCGGTTTGCTGTAAACAAAGGATTGAGCGTATCGAGTGGAAAACAATAGTAGTATGCGAGAAAGTAAACAGTGCGAGTAAAAGTAAATAGTAATAGTAATGTAAAGGAAATTGGACCGGGGTCCACAGTTCACTAGTGGTGTTTCTCCATAAGATAATTAACAATATGCCGGGTAAACAAATTACAATTGGGCAATTGATAGAATAAAGATAACGTGCATATGTCACGGGGATCTCTATGAGATTTACTCTAGGCATTAATACAAAATACATAGACCGCCATCCAACTGCATCTATGACTAATAATCCACTCGCGGGGATATCGTCCGAACACCCCTCGAGTATTAAGTTGTGAACAACAGATAACTGCATTAAGCAAAGTGTGTAATGTAAACAAAACAAATGTCCTTGGACACAAGAATGTTGTTTTCTCCCTAGTGGCAACAACACATCTACAACCTTAGAGGTTTTTGTCACTCCCCCAGATTAAATAGAGGCATGAACCCAACTATCGAGCATAAATACCCCCTCTTGGAGTCACTAGTATCTACTTGGCCAAGATAGCTACTAACAACGGAGAGCATGCAAGATCATAAACAACATAGAGATAACATAAGATAATATTCAGCACATCAACTTAACATAACACCAATATTCATCAGATCCCAATAAACACAACATGTAGATTTACATAAAGGTGATCTCGATCTTGTAAGGTAGCTCACGAGATCTAAACATGAAGCCCATGGTGGAGAAGACAACCATCTAGCTACTGCTATGGACCCATAGTCCAAGGTAGACTACTCAGTCATCGCGCAAGAGGCAAGCATGGCGATGAAGAAGAACTCCGGTGGTGATTCCCCTCTCCGGCAGGGTGCTGGGAAGAGCTTCTGGACCCTCCCAATCTCGGGTCGACGACGGCGGCGGATCGCGATGTGTTTCTGGAAAATTGATCGGGTCTTTTGGTTTTTCCTGTCAGGGGGTCTTTATAGGCGAAGGGGCAGCGTCAGAGGTGGACCAGGGTGGCCTCACCCATAGGAGGCACGGGCCAGGGGCAGGTTGCGCCGCCCTATGGTGTGGCCAGCCCGTGGCCCCCCTCCATCTCCTCTTCAGACTTCTAGAAGCTTCAGTAAATATTAGGAGGTTCGGCTTTTGTTTCGTCCAATTCCGAGAATATTTCCCGTGTAACTTTTCTGAAACATAAAAATAGCAAAAAACAGGGAACTGGCACTGTGGCATCTTGTTAATAGGTTAGTTCTGGAAAATGCATAAAAACGCCACGAAGTGTAACAAAACACTAAGCAAATTGTGTAAAAACAAGCATGGAGCATCAAAAATTATAGATACGTTTGAAACGTATCAAGCATCCCCAAGCTTAACTCCTGCTCGTCCTCGAGTAGGTAAGTGATAACAAAGAATAATTTTTGAGGTGACATGTGCCAACACAATCTTGATCATCTATGTCAGCATTTAGTGCTGGGATCAAAAGAACTTAAAAATGGGCATGAAAGACATAATCTTGATAGAAGAAACTTAGCAACCATGTTATAATATGAAAAAGAACACAAACGAAAGATCATGAATAATGAAACAATGAAAGTCAAACATGTGCTTAAATCATATGGAAAAACATAGCAAATGGTTTTCAGCTTGTCCTTCATGGAATAGCAAAACATAAATGCATAGGACACCTTCAAGTTTAAGAGGGCGAGTAGATACAAATAATTTAAGAACAAGTGAAACCAAAATCATGAATCAATCAATGATAAACTTTGGGACTATGCACATTAAACTCAGAATGACAATTATGCTCTCTTAGATGGTGCATAAAGGTAGAAGGTGGAGACTCAACATAAAAATAAAAGAAAGGCCCTTCGCAGAGGGAAGAAGTGATTGCAAGTTTTAAAAACCTTCAAAAATTATGGTACTTACTAGCTTTGAGCTCTCATTGCCCCCATCATAGGCATCTTGAATTGTTAAAGTTAATGCGAGTACAATTATGAAGCATATCCTTGACAAATCATAAGTTGAAAACCTCGTGTCCCGTGAAGTACGAATACCCAAACCTCATGCTACTCGACTTAGAGTCCCAAGCAAGCTCTTGTCATTATAAGTATATGTGTATCATCGAGAACCGCCAACGGGGTACCTCCGTGCCCGATGACATGGAACAAGCCCACATCAAAATGACAGGACAAACAGACAATGAACACCTCGACATCTCTTTTATTTACCATTGGTATAGCTTTTTATTTTGATATGCATCGTCGAATGTTCACTATGGGCATGCTGTAAATTTCCACCATGAATTATGCATGGCTTAGATTAGCGGCCCAGGCGTTTCACTAACATGTATATGAACTCCATGATCCCACAAGATTCCCAACTTGTTTCACATCGCGAGTATCCATAAACAAAAGATCACGATATCAACTCAAATAAGAAGTGCAATGTTGAAAGCTTACCCCATGACGGCATGGTTTGGCTAATTTCCAACTTACAACTTGCAAGCATAACAACTCAACATAAGAGAGCCACAATGTCAAATTTTTAAGAACGAGAAAAGTAAAGTGTACCATCAGGTTGGTGAGAGCTTTACTGACCAATTTTTGCATAACACCAAAAAGAGTTTAATTTGAAGGATAGATAAAGCAAGTCAAATGTACTTTGGAATAGCAAATTGCTAATAGGTATGTATGGTGGACATGTTGGAATAACTTGGTTTTTAGGAGTTGGATGCATGAGTAGAGCTCATACTCAGTACAAAATGAGGGCTAGCAAAAGACTGGGAGCGACCAACTAAGAGAGCAATAACGGCCATAATCATGCGCATAGCGACAAAACCTCATTAAGAGAAGCATAAGATGGCATCAAAAGTCAAAAACTAAATGATCATAAAGGCTTATGGCGACTTTGTATGAGTCAAACATGTGTAAGCATGCGCCAAGTCAACCCAAATAAAGCATCAAGGAGAAAACCAAATTAATGCTTCCAAATTATAAAAACAACGCATGGTTTTTTCAAAGGCTCATTAAGCAATCTCAGTCATTTGATACAAGTCATGCTACATCAAAAATCACTAAGCATACTATCAAAATGATATCAAGCATGACATGCAAAAGTCTAAGCCGCAGTCCAAACAAGCTCTTTTTTGTGCCACTTTTTTGCATGAAACTTTTTCTCTTTTCCAACACCATTTGAACCTTTTTGAAATAACTCTTTTGATGAAAATCAACATGGACCAGAGGTCAAAATACACCTTGATATAAAGATATAACAAGATCTGAACAAAAATCAAGGCGAAAAACGAAAGCTAAACGCAGTTCTAGAAAAAGAGAACACTCGTTGAACGATAAGAGTGAAAAACGGAGTGTTCTTGGCAAATGAAAAGCAAGGCAACTTCTCCAAATGAAATTTGTTGGGGTCCAACCATTTATTGCAGCAAACAAAACTAAACTGAAAACTAAAGTAAAGACGCTCCAAGAAAAATGCATAGTGCATGAAGCAATAAAAATATAGTGTGTTGAAAGGTGACCTGATTTTTGCCGATGAAGAAGGGGTGCCTCAGGGGCATCCCCAAGCTTTGACGCTTGTACCTCTTGGATATTTCTTGGGGTGCATGGGCATCCCCAAGCTTGAGCTTTTGTCCATTCTTCAATTCATCTCATCATTCTCCAATCCCTACACTTGAAAACTTCCTTCATACAAAACTCAACATAATTTAATTAGCAACATTAGTGTAAGCATAATAATGAATCAACCCTTTTTTGGTTCAGATTTAAACTCAAAACCACCACATATAAAGCATATACTACTGTAGCAACTTTCCCAAAAGTTCCGTGATCAAAAGAACTCAAAAATAAAGCGATCGAGAGGCAAACACAAATAGTGGCAGAAATCTGTCAAAACAGAACAGCTGACAAAGATCGATTTTTTAGAGGGTTTTCTGTTGCTCAAATCAAAAAGTGTAAAACTAATGAAAGTTTGGATATAACCTGGGGCATATGCACAAGCAATCGGAGATCAAAAAGATATTCTGAGAATTTTCACGAATTTTTACGGTGCAGCACCGAAATCTGTTTCAGGATAGCAACATCCCCAAATCTTACCTCACTCAAATTACAGGTTTCTCTTGGCACAACAACGAAATAAAAATGATAAGAAGAGGTTATTACAGTAGTAATAACTTCCAATACTCAAATAAAAGAAAAAGATCTGAAAGTAAAACAATGGGTTATCTCCCAAGAGTGCTTTTCTTTAACGCCTTTGACCTAGGCGCGGAAAGTGCAAATCAAGTAATATCAAGTGATGAAGCTTCAAGTTCATAATTTGCTCTAAGAATAGAGTCAAAAAGTAATTTCTTCCTCTTTCTAGGGAAGTGTTACATACCTTTCTTGAGTGGAAAATGATATTTGATGGTGCCTTCCTTCATATCAATGATGGCACCTACAGTTCGAAGAAAGGGTCTTCCCAAAATAATAGGACATGAAGCATTGCATTCAACATCCATAACAAGAAAATCAACGGGGACAAGGTTATTGTTAACCATAATAAGAACATCATTAATCCTTCCCAAAGGTTTCTTCTTAGCAACATCAGCAATAGGAACATCATAATAACACTTTTCAAGCGGTGGTAAATCAAGCATGTCATAAATTTTTCTAGGCATAATAGAAATACTAGCACCTAGATCACATAAAGCATGGCAATCAAAACCATTAACATGCATATCAATGATGGGTTCTGATTGCTTCGGTGGTGATGATAAAAATGACCGATCAGTTGGAACCCCAAGAGGAAGGTATGATGAGCACAGTAGCAAGTTTCCCTCAGTAAGAAACCAAGGTTTTATCGTCCAGGAAAAAGTCAATACTCCAGAAGGTGATGCTTGCTAGCTTCGCGACGGCTCTGGACAATTTATAAGGTGCCTCATCCAGGCTTTGCTTTGCGAGCGGCAATGTCGAACCTGCACACAACACAACCAAGTACTTTGTTCCCAACTTACGATGAGGTTATCAATCTCACCAGTTTGCTTGAAACAAAGGTTATGAATGTATCGAGTGGAAAACAGTAGTAATATGCAAGTAAAGTAAACAGTGCGAGTAAAGTAAATAGGTGATAGCAATATGATGGAAATAGGACCGGGGTCCACAGTTCACTAGTGGTGTCTCTCCATAAGATAAATAACACATGCTGGGTAAACAAATTACAGTTGGGCAATTGATAGAATAAAGATAACGTGATATGTCAAGAAGATCACTATGCGATTTACTCTGGGCATTACAACAAAATACATAGACCGCCATCCAACTGCATCTATGACTAATAATCCACTTGTGGCGAATCAATCTGAGAACTCCACAAGTATTAAGTTGCGAACAACAGATAATTGCATTAAGCAAAGTGTGTAATGTAAACAAAGCATATGCCGTCGAGCATATGAATGTTGTTTTCTCCCTAGTGGCAATAGCACATCTACAACCTTAGAGGATTCTGTCACTCCCCCAGATTCAATAGAGGCATGAACCCAACTATCGAGCATAAATACCCCCTCTTGGAGTTACTAGCAACTACTCGGCCAAGATAGCTACTAACAACGGAGAGCATGCAAGATCATAAACAACATAGAGATAACATAAGATAAATTTCAGAACAGCAACTCAATCATAACACCAATATTCATTGGATCCCAACAAACACAACATGTAGAATTACATAACGGTGATCTCAATCATGTAAGGCAGCTCATGAGATCTAAACATGAAGCACATGGTGGAGAGAACAACCATCTAGCTACTGCTATGGACCCATAGTCCAAGGTAGACTACTCACTCATCGCGCCGGAGGCAAGCATGGCGATGAAGAAGACCTCCGGTGGCGATTCCCCTCTCCGGCAGGGTGCCGGGAAGAGCTTCAGGACCCTCCCGATCTAGGGTCGATGATGGCGGCGGAACGCGATATCTTTCTGGAATTCTGATCGGGTCCTTAGGTTTTTCCCGTTGAGGGGTCTTTATAGGCGAAGGGGCAACATCAGGAGTGGGCCGATGCGCCATCACACATAGGGGGCGCGGCCAGGGGCTAGGCCGCGCCGCCCTATTGTGTAGGGCCCTCGTGGCCCCACTCCGTCTCCTCTTCGGTTCTCTGGAAGCTTTGGTGAATTTCTGGACGTTCGGCTTTTGTTTCATCCAATTCCGATAATATTTCCTGTGTAACTTTTCTGAAACACAAAAACAGCAGAAATCAGGGAACTGGCACTGTGGCGACTTGTTAATAGGTTAGTTCCGGAAAATGCATAAAAGTGCCACGAAGTGTAACGAAACACTAAGCAAATGGTGTAAAAACAAGCATGGAGCATCAAAAATTATAGATATGTTTTGGACGTATCAAGCATCCCCAAGCTTAACTCCTGCTCGTCCTCGAGTAGGTAAGTGATAACAAAAGAAATAATTTTTGAGGTGACATGCACCTACACAATCTTGATCATCTATGTAAGCATTGAGTGCTGGGATCAAAAGAACTTAAAACATGGGCATGAAAGATATAATCTTGATAGAAGAAACTTAGCAACCATGTTGTAACATGAAATAGAACACAAACAAAAGATCATGAAAATGAAACAATGAAAGTCAAACGTGTGTTCAAATCATAAGGAAAAACATACACATGGTTTTTAGCTTGTCCTTCATGGAGAGCAAAACATAAATGCATAGGACACCTTCAAGTTTAAGAGGGCGACTAGATACAAATAATTTAAGAACAAGTGAAACCATGATCATGAATCAATCAATGAAAACTTTGGGACAATGCACATTATACTCAGAATGACAACTATGCTCTCTTAGATGGTGCATAAAGGTAGAAGGTGGTGACTCAACATAAAAGTAAAAAAGAAAGGCCCTTCGCAGAGGGAAGCAGTGATTGCAAGTTTTATAAACCTTCAAAAATTATGGTACTTACTAGCTTTGAGCTCTCATTGCCCCCATCATAAGCATCTTGAATGGTTAAAGTTAATGCGAGTACAATTACGATGCATATGCTTGACAAATCATAAGTTGAAAACCTTGTGTCCCGTGAATACGAGTACCCAAACCTCGTGCTACTTTCCTTAGGTCCCAAGCAAGTTCTTGTCATTGTAAGTATACGCGTATCATCGAGAACCGCCAACGGGGTACCTCCGTGCCCAATGACATGGAACAAGCCCACATCAAAATGACAGGACAAGCAGACAATGAACACCTCGATATCTCTTTTATTTACCATTTGTATAGCTTTTTATTTTGAGATGCGTCGTCGAATGTCCACTATGAGCATGCTGCAAATTTCCACCATGAATTATGCATGTCTTAGATTGGCGGCCCAGGCATTTCTCTAACACATATACAAACTCCATGAACTCCACAAGATTCCAATTTATTTCACACCGCGAGCATCCATAAACAAAAGATCACGATATCAACTCAAATAAGATGAAGTGCAATGTCGAAAGCTTGCCCCATGACAACATGGATGGGCTAATTTCCAACTTACAACTTGCAAGCATAACAACTCAACATAAGAGAGTCACAATGTCAAAAAAATTAGAACGAGAAAAAATAAAGTGTGCCATCAGGTTCATGAGAGCTTTACTGACCAATTTTCGCATAACACTGGTAAGAGTTTAATTTGAAGAGTAGATAAAAGCAAGTCAAATATACTTTGGAATAGCAAATTGATAATAGGTATGTATGGTGTACACGTTGGAACAACTTGGTTTTTAGGAGTTGGATGCACGAGTAGAGCTCATACTCAGTACAAAACGAGGGCTAGCAAAAGACTGGGAGCGACCAACTAAGAGAGCAATAACAGCCATAATCATGCAAAGCGACAAAGCAACATTAAGAGAAGCATAAGATGGCATCAAAAGTCAAAAACTAAATGATCATAGAGGCTATTGGTGACTTTTTATGAGTCTAACATGCGTGAGCATGTGCCAAGTCAACACAAATAAAGCATCAAGGAGAAAACCAAAATAATGCTTCCAAACGATAAAAACAACGCATGATTTTTTCAAAGGCTCATTAAGCAATCTCAGTTATTTGAGACAAGTCATGCTACAGTTAAACCACTAAGCATACTATCAAAAAGACATCAAGCATGACATGAAAAAGTCTAAGCCGCAGTCTAAACAAGCTCCTTTTTGTACCACTTTTTTGCATAAATCTTTTTCTCTCTTCCAACACCATTCGAACCTTTTTAATCCAACTCTTTTGATGAAAACCAACATGGACCAGAGGCAAAAATACACCTTGATAAAAATATATAAGAAGATCTGAACGCAAATCAAGGTGAAAACGGAAACCAAAAGCAGTAGCAGAAAAAGAAGAACACTCGGTTTTTGATAAGAGTGAAAACTAGAGCATTCTTGGGAAATGAAAAGCAAGGCAACTTCTCCAAAAGAAATTTGTTGGGGTCCAACCATTTATTGCAGCAAACTAAACTAATACTGAAAACTAAAACAACTGACGCTCCAAGAAAAACACATAGTGCATGAAGCAATAAAAATATAGTGTCTTGAAAGGTGACCTGATTTTTGCCGATGAAGAAGGGGTGCCTCGGGGGCATCCCCAAGCTTTGATGCTTGTACTTCTTGGATATTTCTTGGGGTGCTGCATGGGCATCCCCAAGATTGAGCTTTTGTCCATTCTTCAACTCATCTCATCATTCTCCAATCCCTACACTTGAAAACTTCCTTCATACAAAACTCAACACAATTCTATTAGCAACATTAGTGTAAGCATAACAATGAATCAACCTCTTTTGCTTCAGGTTTCAACTCAAAACTACCACATATAAGGTATATACTACTGTAGCAACTTCCCCAAAAGTTCCGTGATCAAAAGAACTCAAAAAGAAAGCGATAAAGCGGCAAAAACGAATAGTGGCAGAAATCTGTCAAAACAGAACAGCTGATAAAGGCCGATTTTTAAAGGGGTTTTCTGTTGCTCAAATAAAAAAGTGTTCAACTAACGAAAGTTTGGATATAACCTGGGGCATATGCACAAGAAATCGCAGGTCCAAAAGATATATAGATAATTTTCACGAATTTGTATGGTGCAGCACCGAAAACAGTTTCAGGACAGCAACATCCCCAAATCTTACCTCGCTCAAATTAGAGGCTTCTCTTGGCACAACAACGAAATAAAAGGGATAAGGAGAGGTTATTACAGTAGTAATAACTTCCAAGACTCAAATAAAAAAAAGAACTGAATGTAATAACATTGGGTTATCTCCCAAGAGTGCTTTTCTTTAACGCCTTTGAGCTAGGCTCAGTAATTTGTGAAGATGCTCACATAAGAAATATGAATGGAAGCCAAAAAGAGCATCAAGGAGCGAATATAAAACACATTTAAGTCTAACCCACTTCCTATGCATAGGAATCTTGTAAGAAAATAAATGAAAGAAGCACATAGTCACAAGTATGGGTAGATAAAATAAGAGCAACTTTGGAACTTTCAATATAAAGAGAGGTGTTTTAGTAACATGAGAATTCCAACAACCATATTTTCCTCTCTCATAATAATTTTCAGTAGCATCATGAACAAACTCAACAATATAAATATCACACTCACCCTCTTTTGTTAAGCATGGAGGGCGATCAAATAAGGTATTAGTTAGAGAGTTACTCTTAATGGGAGGTAGACATGGGTAGCTCCATTTTTCCTCCTCTTGGTCATCACTCTCCTCCTCTTTTTCATCCAATGAGCTTCCAATTTCAGCAATTTCTTCTTCCATAGGCTCCTTCAAAGCATTAGTCTCTTCCGTTGGAGAGCATCTATTAAGATATTTAAGAATATAGCCATTTCCTTCCTTGTAATTATCAAAGCAAAATGTAAGTATATCATAAACCTCATATTTATAAGGTGCATCATCAGTATTTTCAAGAAAATAAGCAAGTTAGAATGCACCCTTCCAAGCAATAAATTCTTCAATTTGTTCCACATCATAAAAGTCATAATTTCCATTAATATAAGAAGATATGGTAACATCATCATTATACTCACATTGAAAAGGGAGGTGTTTATACCTCCTACAGCAACAAGATCTATCAAAGCAATAAGTAACATTATAAGTAGAGCACACATTTCTAGCAATGATATACAATCTATTGATTTGTTCCCATAAGTGTTTCCCTTTTTGTGACAAGCGGTGTTCCTCATAATAATTTTGCTGCTCTTCCGTGAACCCACCTTGCCAAAAAAGATTTAGTTTCGAAGAAACCAACCATTGATAGAAAGCATGATAAAGCAAGACAGTAACAGACCAACAAAAATAACAACTATAGTAGGAACTAATTTTTTTGTATTTTTGAAAAAACGATGCAGGTAAAAATAAAGTAAAAGCAAAACTTAAAACAAAGTAAAGGATGTGTGTGCGAAACTCCCCTTGCAGAAGTCTTCTTTTTCCTCAGTAAGAAACCAAGGTTGATGATGAAAATGATCGATCAGTTGGAAACCCCAAGAGGAAGGTATGATGAGCACAGCAGCAAGTTTCCCTCAGTAAGAAACCAAGGTTTTATCATCCAGGAAAAAGTCAACACTCCAGAAGGTGATGCTTGCTAGCTTCGCGATGGCTCCGGACAATTTATAAGGCGCCTCGTCCAGGCTTTGCTTTGCGAGCGGCAACGTGGAACCTGCACACAACACAACCAAGTACTTTGTTCCCAACTTACGATGAGGTTGTCAATCTCACCGGTTTACTTGAAACAAAGGGTATGAGCGTATCGAGTGGAAAACAGTAGTAATATGCAAGTAAAGTAAACAGTGCGAGTAAAGTAAACAGGTGATAGCAATATGATGGAAATAGGACCGGGGTCCATAGTTCACTAGTGGTGTCTCTCCATAAGATAAATAACACATGCTGGGTAAACAAATTACAGTTGGGCAATTGATAGAATAAAGATAACGTGATATGTCAAGAAGATCACTATGCGATTTACTCTGGGCATTACAACAAAATACATAGACCGCCATCCAACTGCATCTATGACTAATAATCCACTTGAGGCGAATCAATCCGAGAACTCCACAAGTATTAAGTTGCGAACAACAGATAATTGCATTAAGCAAAGTGTGTAATGTAAACAAAGCATATGCCCTAGAGCATATGAATGTTGTTTTCTCCCTAGTGGCAACAGCACATCTACAACCTTAGAGGTTTCTGTCACTCTCCCAGATTCAATAGAGGCATGAACCCAACTATCGAGCATAAATACCCCCTCTTGGAGTTACTAGCAACTACTCGGCCAAGATAGCTACTAACAACGGAGAGCATGCAAGATCATAAACAACATAGAGATAACATAAGATAAATTTCTGAACAACAACTCAATCATAACACCAATATTCATCAGATCCCAACAAACACAAAATGTAGAATTACATAACGGTGATCTCAATCATGTAAGGAAGCTCATGAGATCTAAACATGAAGCACATGGTGGAGAGCACAACCATCTAGCTACTGCTATGGACCCATAGTCCAAGGTAGACTACTCACTATTGGCGCTGGAGGCAAGCATGGCGATGAAGAAGACCTCCGGTGGCGATTCCCCTCTCCGGCAGGGTGCCGGGAAGAGCTTCAGGACCCTCCCGATCTCGGGTCGACGACGGCGGTGGAACGTGATATCTTTCTGGAATTCTGATCGGGTCCTTAGGTTTTTTCCGTCGAGGGGTCTTTATAGGCAAAGGGGCAACGTTAGGAGTGGGCCGAGGCGCCGTCACACATAGGGGGCACGGCCAGGGGCCAGGCCGCGCCGCCCTATTGTGTGGGACCCTCGTGGCCCCACTCCGTCTCCTCTTCGGTTCTCTGGAAGCTTCGGTGAATTTCTGGACGTTCAGCTTTTGTTTCGTCCAATTCCGAGAATATTTCCTATGTAACTTTTCTGAAACACAAAAATAGCAGAAAACAGGGAACTGACACTGTGGCGACTTGTTAATATGTTAGTTCCAAAAAATGCATAAAAGTGCCACGAAGTGTAACGAAACACTAAGCAAATGGTGTAAAACAAGCATGGAGCATCAAAAATTATAGATACGTTTTGGACGTATCAGGTTCCCAACCATCTTCTAACTTCTTGGGAATAGAAGTTTTTTGCTTCAACTTTTCATCCCTAATTTTCATGAGAGCATTGGTAATATGCTTAGTAAAAGCAACATTTATAGAACAAGCATTGGGACTCAAAGCAAGGTTTTGCAAGAACAAAATAAATTCAGATATAATGCAGCCATCAACATCAAAATCATTGAAAGAAATAGAGCTATCATCTCCTACACTCCAAAAAATTTCAGCACTCTTTTGAGAAAAAGTTTTTGCAATTTTAGGCTTTTTAGTACAAGGAGTGGGAGTTTTCTCTACACCAATCAAAGTAAGAGGATTGCTAGCATTTGGAACAACATCATTAGAGGTAGTAATGGTACATACCTTCATCTTTCTAGTCATCTCATCTTTTCTTTCCCACCTGGCATGCAATTCTGCTAACATCCTAACATTTTCATCAATTATAACTTGGATAGCATTAGTAGTGGCAAAAGTATTATTCTCCTTAACCTCATTAGGCAACACTTTTAATTTCAGAAGTTCAACATCAAGAGCAAGGCTATCAACTTTAGAAGCAAGAATATCAATTTTGCCTAACTTTTCCTCAACAGACTTGTTAAAAGCAGTTTGCTTACCGATGAAGTCCTTGAGCATTACCTCAAGATTGGAGGGCACGCCCCTAGTGTTGTTGGAGGAATTACCATAAGAGTTACCATAACCAATACCATTGGTAGAAGGATACGGCGTATAATTGTTACTAGCAAAATTATTCCTATAAGCATTGTTGTTAAAATTATTATTTCTTATTAAGTTTACATCAACATGCTCTTCTTGAGCAACCAAAGAGGCCAAAGGAACATTATTAGGATCAACATGAGCTCTATCATTAGAAAGCATAAGCATTATAGCATCAATCTTATCACTCAAGAAAGAGGTTTCCTCAACAGAATTTACCTTCTTACCTTGTGGAGCTCTCTCGGTGTGCCATTCAGAATAATTTACCATCATGTTGTCAAGAAGCTTGGTTGCGGCGCCCAAGGTAAGGGACATAAAAGTTCCTCCAGTAGCTAAATCCAATAGATTTCTTGAAGAAAAAATCAGTCATGCATAAAAAGTTTGGACAATCATCCAAGTAGTCAGTCCATGAGTGGGGCAATTTTTTATCATAGATTTCATTCTTTCCCAAGCCTGAGCAACATGTTCATTATCAAACTATCTAAACTTCATGATATCACTATGCAAAGCTATAATCTTAGCAGGAGGATAGTATTTTCCAATAAAAGCATCCTTACACTTAGCCCAAGAATCAATACTATTTCTAGGCAAAGATAGCAACCAATCCTTAGCTTTTTCTCTCAAAGAAAAAGGAAACAACTTAAGCTTAATAATATCACCTTCTACATCCTTATATTTCTGCATCTCACATAGCTCAACAAAATTGTTGAGATGAGCTGCAGCATCATCAGTACTAGCACCAGAAAATTGCTCTTTCATAACAAGGTTCAATAAAGTAGGTTTAATCTCATAAAAATTTGCAGCAGGAGCAGGTGGCGCAATAGGAGTGCAGATAAAATTACTATTATTAGTGCTAGTAAAATCACACAACTTGGTATTCTCATGAGTACCCATTCTAGCAAAGCTAAAAGCAGACAAGTAAAAATAACCACTAATAGGAAACTAATTTTTTTGTATTTTTGATAAAACGATGCAAGCAAAAATAAAGTAAAGCAAAACTAAAACAAAGTAAAGGATGTGTGTGCGAAACTCCCCTTGCAGAAATCTTCTTTTTCCCCGGCAACGGCACTAGAAAACAGCTTGATTGCGGTGCGGTGTTGATGTAGATCACCGACCAGTTGGGAACCCCAAGAGGAAGGTATGATGAGCACAACAGCAAGTTTTCCCTCAGTAAGAAACCAAGGTTTATCGAACCAGTAGGAAAAAGCCAAACTTCAGAAGGTGATGTCTGCTAGCTTCGCGACAGCTCTGGACAATTTATAAGGCGCATCGTCCAGGGCTTTGCTTTGCACCAGCAGCAACGTGGAACCTGCACACAACACAACCAAGAACTTTGCTCCCAACTTACGATGAGGTTGTCAATCTCACCGGTTTGCTATAAACAAAGGATTGAGCATATCGAGTGGAAAATAATAGTAGTATGCGAGAAAGTAAATAGTGCGAGTAAAAGTAAACAGTAATAGCAATGTAAAGAAAATTAGACCGGGGTCCACAGTTCACAAGTGGTATCTCTCCATAAGATAAATAACAACATGCTGGGTAAACAAATTACAGTTGGGCAATTGATAGAATAAAGATAATGTGCATATGTCACGAGGATCACTATGAGATTTCCTCTGGGCATTACAACAAAATACATAGACCGCCATCCAACTGCATCTATGAATAATAATCCACTCGCGGGGATATCGTACGAACACCCCTCGAGTATTAAGTTGTGAACAACAGATAACTGCATTAAGCAAAGTGTGTAATGTAAACAAAACAAATGTCCTTGGACACAAGAATGTTGTTTTCTCCCTAGTGGCAACAGAACATCTACAACCTTAGAGGTTTCTGTCACTCCCCCAGATTAAATAGAGGCATGAACCCAACTATCGAGCATAAATACCCCCTCTTGGAGTCACTAGTATCTACTTGGCCAAGATAGCTACTAACAACAGAGAGCATGCAAGATCATAAACAACATAGAGATAACATAAGATAATATTCAGCACATCAACTTAACATAACACCAATATTCATCAGATCCCAACAAACACAACATGTAGAATTACATAAAGGTGATCTCGATCATGTAAGGCAGCTCATGAGATCTAAACATGAAGCACATGGTGGAGAAGACAACCATCTAGCTACTGCTATGGACCCATAGTCCAAGGTAGACTACTCACTCATCGCGCCGGAGGTAAGCATGGCGATGAAGAAAACCTCTAGTGGCGATTCCCCTCTCCGGCAGGGTGCCGGGAAGAGCTTTTGGACCCTCCCAATCTCGGGTCGACGACGGCAGCGGATCGCGATGTGTTTTTGGAAAATTGATCAGGTCTTTAGGTTTTTCCCATCGGGGGGTCTTTATAGGCGAAGGGGCAGCGTCAGAGGTGGACCAGGGTGGCCTCACCCATAGGGGCGCGGGCCAGGGGCAGGCCTCGCCGCCCTATGGTGTGGCCAGCCCGTGGCCCCCCTCTGTCTCCTCTTCGGACTTCTGGAAGCTTCAGTAAATATTAGGAGGTTCGACTTTTGTTTCGTCCAATTCCGAGAATATGTCCTATATAACTTTTCTGAAACACAAAAACAGCAGAAAACAGGAAACTAGCATTGTGGCATCTTGTTAATAGGTTAGTTCCGGAAAATGCATAAAAATGCCACGAAGTGTAACAAAACACTAAGCAAATGGTGTAAGAACAAGCATGGATCATAAAAAATTATAGATACGTTTGAGACGTATCAAATACTGGAAACACTAATGCAATAGTAAAAAGTAGGTAGAAGATATGTGTGTCTCACTTGCCTTTTTGGAGTCCAAGATCTTTCACTTCTCTCAACAAAATATGTAGCTCTCCGTACAAGCTATAACACAGTAATAGAACAACATAAACACACCATACAATCCAAACATAATCAAACAAGACAAGCAATTGAAAAGGGTATGTTCAACATTCTAGATTTCTTAAGATATTGTAACAAGAAAGACATGGTAAAAGATTGGGTTTGGTAAGATATGAAATTGAGAGTTCTGGATGGCAAGTCAGAATGATTGAAGAGAATTGGACTATCTAAGATATAAGTGATCAAGTCTTTATGCTTTACAATAGCATGAATAGAATTTGGAATGGCTCATGTGAATTGAATCACGTAAGTATCAAATAGTGCAATAACAATACTATTGAATAAGTATGACAACAATTACTTATAAATAGTATAAATTACACTTAGGCACTAGGCAAGGATTTATGAAACATTGAAGGGATTTCTATTTTCGTGCCCTCAGGTCCTTAGTTGTACTCAGTTTTCCCCAGCTCCTTAGTTTTTCCTCAGTTTTCCCCAAGCCCTTGTCTGAAACCCTCAGAAGGAGCTCGGACGGGAGGATTCCCGTTTAGTTGACCGTTCCGTGCTGACGTGTAGGGCCACATCGTGTGGGGCTGCGTCGCGTGGGGCTGGTAGAAAGGGACCGCGTGGGACAGGATGAGACCGTGTTTGGTTGTACATGAGAGCTCGGTTCTGTCTCTCTCGGCCCAAATTGGCATTTTTCAGAGCGCCTTTTTCCCCTCTCTCTCTATATCAGTTCTCTCTCTTTTCACCAAATTAGTACCAAATCTAGAGAAGCTTCTATTTCTGTCTTTCTTCAATGATTGTTGCCTTTTGGCCCTCGTTTTTTGCCCAATATGGTAACAAATCTAGTACCAAATCTAGAAGCTAGTACAGGATAAATTCACAGCAGCATAATAAATCCAGAAAACTAAGTATAATACATAAACTGCATACAGCAGCCAAAAGCAGCCAATAACATTGTTAATGTTCACGACAAACTAAGCTGAAAATAATACAATACGCAATGTATGGCCAACATGAAGATTAGGATACCCCGGGATGAATGAATCTGTTCTTCATTCAGCATATATTTCTTCGTCACTACATTCCATGATATGAAGGAAATATTCATTGAACTCCTTCCGTCTGCAGTGTGCAGCCAATACATCCTCCAAACGGTATGGCCTTTGTTCATTTCTCAGACCGTAGTTTCCTAATCTATCCACACGTAGTGGCCACTCATCCCAGGCCTTTATATCATCAAAGTACTCTCTGATATAATCCAAATCCGCTTAGTAGATGCAGCCAGGTCGAAGTGTCGGGTGCACTCTGGTGTCGACGGAGATACATCGGGTATAATGGACGAAGAAGGCACGACTGCCAATGTTACTGATGGCATGGAGAGAGCGGCTCTCAGTGTCCACATGGTACACCAATGGTTGACCTTCCTCCAAATGCCTGTTGTCACTGCCGCCGCCCAACAACACAAGCAGCAGATCACTATCCGACTTCACAAGGTAGAACTTGTCATTTCCAAGTTCTAGAAATGAAAATAGTGTCTCCATGTTGACAGTGCTCGCGTGCTTCTCCAACTGGATATTGTTGGTGCACACTAATTTTCTGAACTCAAAATTGTTCACAGCTATTGCATACAATTCACCATTGAACGGGGTAATGCAATGCAGAGAATGGTGCTCGATCAAAAATCTTCCTTCTCCCCAATCTTCATCTATACCCTTAGTTGGAGTGCTCTCATCGACCCAAGCAATTTCCGCCAGGTAACCTGTGGTAACAAGACCATAGTCGAGGACTTCATTACAACGACTGACTGCAGAATAACAGATGGCATCTGTGCCTCAAACATAGTGTTCAATGTCTTTGTGAGTGGGTTCAGAAGCCGTATCTTGTGCGGCTGGTTCTTCTGGGCAAGCACGATGACGCCACGGCAAAAGCCGACGAAGTAGTATCTAAAATATATTGATGAAGATAACATTTAGCACTAAGATGTTTACGATTGAAAATAAAAATAGATTAACTCTATAGATATAGAGGAATTTGAACCTTGCATGAACTTCCGTTAGATCGATGGTGACATAGCGGGATGTGCGGAGGTGGAGGAAGATGAACTCAGCGGCGCGTGGAAGGGCGTGTTCTACCATGATCCATTCATGCAGGTGCACGTTGGGCTCAGGTAAATCTGAGTGCCAATTTCTACAAACTTGCCTCAAAGCAGAGTAGGTGTCCACGTACTCCTCGTTCGCCAGTAAGCGGTCGCCGATCTTGTGAAGTGGTCCATCAGCCATGAGAGAGGCCTAGTTCATGGAGGTGCCGCGCCTGGATGCGCCGCCCTAAGAGGCGACGGGCTCGGCGGTGACGGCCTCGGATGCGACGGGCTCAGCGGCGATGGGCTCGGATGCGATAGGCTCAGAGGCGATGGGCTCGGAGGCGACGGGCTCGGAGGCGACGGGCTCGGAGGCGACGGGCTCAGGGGAGACGGCCGCCGGTGCATTCTTCTTCTCCATCGCAATCAGGGGAGCGCGCGTAGGGCGGTTGGGGTTTTTTCCTTCGATTTGGAGAAGTTGATGGGACGTGAGAGGCGTGGTTGCGTGCGTGAGTGAGAATGAGACTGTGTGCAGAGGGAGGGAGAGAGGGGCTCTGTACAGGCAAAGTGACGTTTGGTCTCGGCAGTTTCTCAAAAAAACTAGACGTTTGGTCTCAACACGCGCACCGCGCGCCTAACCGCTGCGCATCGCGACACGCGTCCGTGGTACTGCACATCTGCACCGTTACGTGTACTCAGTTCTACCCTCGAGTCTTACACTGGAAAAATATATGTACTCAGTTTTCCCCTCGAGTACTAATACTGGCTAGTGCAATATACTCAGATTTACCCTCAAGTGGCTGGTCAACAGAGAGTCAACAAATGGGATTAAGCTATCTAATTGAGTCATTTCATGCGCAAAAAAATTCAAAAAAATAAAATCATAGTGCCTCCTACTCATGGAGTCTTGCTACGTGACCTGCAACGTAGGAAATCATAACAATCATATATAAATCAAGTTTTAACACAAATGGCCACTTCTCAAATCACTAGTAGCTATGAAGGTTTATGGCTTTCCACTCAAACCCCTTCTCAAAACATCTATACCCAAAACATAGTTTGTCTAAATGAGGCCATAATTTTCACACTCATGTATATTTGAATTGCTAATACTTTGAGGTAGGCCAACCTGGGTTTCATTGTACAAAATATGTGTTTTTTTTTCTTTTTCTAAATCTATTATTTGAATTCCTTAGCCTGTTTACTATTTACTTGCCCTTGGATCCTTGATACTACTCAGTTTTACCCTCTCCCTTCTCACAGAAGCCCAAACTTGGCCTGATTGGTTGAGCTGTTGTCACACGGTCGTGCCCACCTACCGTCGATCCTATGATCTAACGGGCAGGATAACCCCTCTTTCTCTCTCATCATGGCCACCCTCTCTCTATCTGTCGGTGGCAAACTACTACCCCTCTATATATGCTAAATAGCGAGTTTGCCACCAGATTCAACAAGTTTGGTAATCACGAATTTCTTGTAGGCATTACTTTTCACGGTAAAATGATAAACTATCACGAATTTCCATTTCTTTTAGGCATTACTTTTCACGGTAAAATGATAAACTATCACGAATTTCCATTTCTTGTAGGCATTACTTTTTACGGTAAAATGATAAACTATCACGAATTTCCATTTCCATCTAGATAGTCCGCATTACTTTTTTGTTGAGATATAAACCCCCACAACGGTCATTTCCTCCTTAATTTATTGTGTAAACTCCACAACGGCCATCTCTACCTTAATTTATGGTGTAAACCCCACAACGGTCATCTCTCCCTTATAAACCCCCACAACGGCCATCCCTCATGTCAATAGGTTCTGCCTCTTTCTTCTTCGTTCACATACACTTGATCCATTGCCATGGCTTCCACTTCTCGGACTCCGACCGGAAGGGGAAGGGGAAGGGGAAGGGGAAGGGGCAGCCGGAGTGGTGGATCATCATCATTGCCACCACCACTGTCAACATTGCCATTGATCATAGAGGAGTTCTTCATCGTCATCTATGAAGACCCTTTGGCCAAGAAGGTACGTATGCGTTCACACATATATGATGCATGTGATTAATTATGTGTATGTTCTAAAAAACATTTAATTTCAAACGATCGGTGCTCGATCTCTTTGCAGGCACTCCCAAAAAAGCTTGCGGACTATCTTGATGGCCAGGAGCCCGCTAAGGTGTATCTGCGAGCAGCTGACTGTGGTCCTCGTCTCTAGACCATGGAGGTCCTATTTGACAGACAAGGCCAGATGTACCTCGACAAGGGCTGGGAGAATTTTGGCATCGCGCACGGTGTGGATTTCGGCTGCTTCCTACACTTCAAATATGAAGGCGATGATGTGCTCACAGTGAAGGTGTTCCACGGAACAATGTGCAGGAAGTACTACTACACGGACGACGAAGATACTGACGATGAAAGCGATGACGACGTGAAGCCATGCATCCATCTCCTTTAGATAAGGGGATTATGACCAAGAATATATATGTAGCTTCATATGCATCAATTTAGAGATCTAGCTATTTTCTATATATTATGCATGTAAAAATAATATCGCAATTTCCACCATGATTCGAGCACCACAGCCTCCAAACGATGCCGATGCCAATATCGGCATGGTCAGAACGGCTATGCTCACCGCCACTACTAGGTCACTATCGGGATGCACCCTCAATCTCGTCCCCTCATTCAATCACTGACACACCAGAGATACTGCCGAGGCTAATGACGAACGTACATGCTGATGCAAATGCCGAACATGCACGCTACTGTGGGCACGGCCATGCCGCCCCGCTATGCTGGACGCCACAGACCACCGCGAGGTCTTTCCCTTCGCCAGCACACTCCCCTAGCACCCATTTATACACGCCAGAAAAGAGAGACACTAGTTTTTTCTACATTTCTCGCGTTCGTGTCCGACACCGTCAGTCAAAGTGTTGAGGTCGTCGTCGATGTCCTCGACCAATTCTTCTCTTCTTTGCATGGTTAAACGCATCTAGTTCATATCTATCTAATGCGTCTGGTCTTGCCTCATGCAGTTCTTTGTGGACGTCGATCTCATCTCGGCACCCTGCAGGCTGATGTCTACGCACTTCTATTCTTGTAGACACTTGTTGGGCCTCCAAGTGCAGAGGTTTGTAGAACAGCAGCAAGTTTCCCTTAAGTGGATCACCCAAGGTTTATCGAACTCAGGGAGGTTAGAGGTCAAAGCTATCCCTCTCAAGCAACCCTGCAATTACGATACAGAAAGTCTCTTGTGTCCCCAACACACCCAATACACTTGTCAGATGTATAGGTGTACTAGTTCGGCGAAGAGATAGTGAAATACAAGAGATATAGATGATTATAAGTAGCAAACGTGATGTGAAATAAATATCGCTGCGAGCAAACAAGTAACAAAATAGCAAGTAAACGGTGTGCAATGCTTGGAAACAAGGCCTAGGGATCATACTTTCACTAGTGGACACACTCCCAACAATATAACATGATTGAACAAATAAACAACTTCTCTTCACTATGGTACTCTGAATTACTCTCCTATTGAACAACAATAATCATTGTGTAGTGGCTACAGAAGCACCCCTTAAAGTTCATCAAGTACTTGACAAACACCACTCATAGAGATATCCAAATCAGATCACAACTCAAGATAGAAATCATTGCAACTTAGACCAAGTACTAACACGGTGCACACACTGTCAACATTACACCATGAAAGGAGGAATAGATCACTCAATACTATCATAGCAATAATTACTCTCATAATCCACAAGAGATCACGATCATAGCCTAAACCAAGTACCACCACGATGCACGCACTGTCACCGTTACACCATGGCAGGAGAAATAGATTACTTTAATAACATCACTAGAGTACACTATAATAATTAAGCATAGGAGTAGCATAATATCTGAATAATAACATCTACTTGTTCAACATGATACAAAGCTCACGATCACATAAAGATCACATCATGGGAGAGAGAGGTGAACCACATAGCTACCGGTAGAGCCCTCAGCCCCGGGGATGAACTACTCCCTCCTCATCATAGGAGACAGCAAGGTTGATGGAGATGGCGGTGAGGTCGATGGAGACGGCGGAGACAGCGATGGAGACCGATGGAGATGGCTCCGGGGGCACTTCCCCGTCCCGGCAGAGTGCCGGAACAGAGACTTCTGTCCCCCGAAATTCGTCGGTGGCGGCGGCGGAACTGCGGAACTCTTTCTGGAAAATTGCCGAATCCTCTAGGGTTTTCCGTCCCGAGGCTTTATATAGGCGAAGGGGCGTCGTCAGAGGGGGAGCCAGGCGCCCTCACGCGGGGCCCGCGTGGCCAGGGGCCTGGCCGCGCCACCCCTGCATGTGGGGCCCTGGTGGCCCCCCTCCGACTCTTCTTCGGATCTCTAGAAGTTTCCGGGTAAAATAAGACTTCAGGATGTGGTTTCGTCCAATTCCGAGAATATTTCATATGTATCACTTCTGAAATACCAAAACAGCAGAATCAGGGAACTGGCACTGTGGCACTTGTTAATAGGTTAGTTCCGGAAAATGCATAAAAGTACCACGAAGTGTAACGAAACATCGGGTAAATGGTGTAAAAACAAGCATGGAGCATCAAAAATTATAGATACGTTGGAGACGTATCAGCATCCCCAAGCTTAACTCCTGCTCGTCCTCGAGTAGGTAAGTGATAACAAAAGAATAATTTTTGAGGTGACATGCACCTACACAATCTTGATCCTATATGTAAGCATTGGTGAGCTGGGATCATAAGAACTTAAAACATGGGCATGAAGATATAATCATGACAATAAGAACTTAGCACCCATGTTGTAAACATGCAAATGAACACAAACAAAAGATCATGAAAATGAAACAATGAAAGTCAAACGTGTGTTCAAATCATAAGGAAAAACATACAAATGGTTTTCAGCTTGTCCTTCAAAGAGAGCAAAACATAAATGCATAGGACACCTTCAAGTTTAAGAGGGCGACTAGATACAAATAATTTAAGAACAAGTGAAACCAACAATATGAATCAATCAATGAACTTTGGGACAATGCATATCACACTAAGAATGACAACTATGCTCTCTTAATGGTGCATAAAGAAAGAAGGTGGTGACTCAACATAAAAGTAAAAGAAAGGCCCTTCGCAGAGGGAAGCAGTGATTGCAAGTTTTATAACCTTCAAAAATTATGGTACTTACCGGCTTTGAGCTCTCATTGCCCCCATTGTTGGGGATATACCAAATAGGTATACCAGCGACGTAGTCCTAAATCAGCAAGCCAGGGTGGCCCATCAGGGGTGGTATGGCGGATTCGCCATACCGGGCGGCCCAGTTGCTGAAGTTGCCACGGCGGTACTGGACGCAGGCGCTTATGGCGGATCCGGAGACAGGCCCATGGCGGATTGCTGATTATAGGCCCATGGCGGGTTCGGAGACGGCCCATGGTGGATTTCCCTGTAGCGCACGCAGAGGACTTAGTCTAGGACTCCAAGTTGTATCCGCTCCGGTACCAACGTGTAGCCCACGCCAGGCGCCTTTATAAGCCCGGCGTGGAGCAGCCCTTGAGGCAGAGAAGTTAGAAGCTAGAGATTAGAGTAATACGGCCAATCGCATAGCGAAACAGCCAACCTCATCATTGTAATCGAGCACTTGTTGCCATATAGTGAATTATAGCAGCACGTAGGGTCTCGCCACCGTTGCGGGATCTGAAGCTGGGTAAACTCGTGCTACCACCGTCCCGGATTGCTCCTCCGTGTTCACCCCCTTCCACAAACCGCCATACCCCTACCTCTATGGCAGATCTGTTGACGAAACCACGACAGTTGGCGCCCACCGTGGGGCTAAGCGCGTCTGGAGCGCGGATCCAGGCGGGATCCGCCTTTGCAGGCATCGGCGACACCGTCGCCATCGGGCGCGTCCTCTACGATTCCGGCTTCCCCATCGTCCCAGCGGATAACCTCTGGGTGCCGGCTAGAGAAGACCCTGCTCGATTCACCGTCATCCCGATTGGAGATATCCATATCTTCATTGGAGAGACAAACCCTACCCCCGCTACGGAAACCAATTTCCGGCGGATTGGTATGGCTGAATTCCCCAAACGGACCGCTTTCGAGCTGGATACGGAGGAGGACTCATCTGATCTGGAACTTTCCAAGATGCCCAGATCGGATCTGAAAAATAATCCCACCCAGCCCGCCCTAGAGGTAGAGGAAGTGGTGGAAGACCGCAGTGAATCCGCCATGAGCAATCTGGCGTTAGAGACACCGCGGTACTGCCTTGTTGCGTTCGCAGGTATCACTTCGGGATCTACCTCCAATGGAGAAGATAGCCCAGGTGAATCCATCCTAGAGGCACTTAACGAAAGTGGTGAATCGGATGACTGGGGCAGCAAAGGCTATGATTCCGACCATTACGATGCCGCCATGAGGAAACTCGAGGCGGAATTGGCGCAGCAGGCACTTGAAGAGCAAGCAGCCGCCAAGCAGGTGTTTGTCACCAACAAAGGAGATGATGCTGGGCAGACAACCGGTGATCCGCCATCTCAGGCAGTCCACGATGGAGATACCGGCAATGAGCAGGGTAACCCGCCACTAGCCGCCGATCCCGCCGCGGAACAACTTCCCGAGATTCATGGCGGACCCAGGCCGTTACCCGCCATCCCCGAGGACCAGCACCAAGAAGACTTCACGACCCCGCTGGATAAGGTCGTCTACGGAACTCTAGCAGATCCAATCACCCCTGACTATGTTAGAGATGTGAACGATCTCGAGAAGAAGAGGCGAGCACTCCTCAAGGAAGCAAAGCGAGTCGAGAAGATGGGCCAGCAGGTTGATGACGACATTGCTAAAGCTCAAGACACGCTGAAGCGCGCAAGGAACATGGAAGAGAAGTATGCCACTCTCATTCAGAACCAGATCAACGAGGGAGGCGACCCGCAGCTGGTACGAAACCTCGAGTTCACCGTACCAACAGCGGAAACTCTGGCCAGGATGTACATCAAGAATCCGCCATACGTAGACAAAAACCGCGATGAAGTTAGGGCTACGCCCATCGAGAACATCGTGGCCGCAAGGGAGCTTTTGGAGCATAACAAGAGTCCAGCAGCCCTAGAGACCGCGGTTAAACTGATGCCAAAGCATTAGTGCAGCAGGAGAAGGCTACGTCGTCACGGCGGCTCGAATCTGATCCTGCGCTATGCAGGTCTAGTACTGCCTCTAAAGCTCAGGGGGCTGGCAATTATGGTGGACGACCTGACAACGAATCTCATACCGGATCCTCAGAAATCCGAAGAAGAGAAGCTCGCAATCAGAGAAACGCCATCCCAATATCCTCCGATGACAAACCAAATGGCAAAGGCCCACAGAGAAATCCATCGCCACCCCGCAAGAATTACCCGGCTTACGGATACCAACAAACCACTGCTGCTCCTCGCCATAAGACCAACATGCCGCCACCAAAGCATAAGACGTTCGAAGTCCCCAAGGGAGGAATCGTCATACGCGACAATGATGGCAAACGAGGACGAAGCCGTGACGCTGGACGCAGAGATGATCCGCCACGACGGGAAAACAGCAGGGATGGCGGATCCAAGAGAAGGGACCGATCTCGCCATGACGACGGCGCGCACCGTGACGGTGACAAGGACAAGCATCGCTCCACTCGCCGCCACGATGACAAAGGGCAAGGCTCCCGCCGCCATAACGATGATCCATCTCCATGAAGAACGGAAGGAAGTCGTCGTAGCTGCAAAGAGCAGTCGCAGGACGGCGAGAGTAAGCGCAGACGCGACCCTTCGCCATCCCCACCAGGGAGCCCCCATGGCGGCGGTGGCGGTGGTGGCGGGCCAGCAAGATCGTGCAACTCTCGCAAGGATCCGCCAGACCAGAAGCCCTACGACGCCCGTATCCATCTAAATGAGATTGCCAAGTCTCAAACGGCCTTCTTCCTCGACCCAAAGTGCTTTGGACCACGGATTCGTGATAAGCCCATCCCGTATGGGTTCAAAATCGAGAAAAATATCCGCGAGTACAATGGAGTCGATAGGCCTTTGACTTGGCTACAAGACTACTTCAACGCAGTACAATTCGCCGGGGGATCTCCCAACGTTGTTGTCCGCTATTTGCCCCTGATGCTATCCGGCACTGCGAGGCAGTGGATCAATGACTTGGCAGAAAACTCCATCCAAACCTGGTTTGATATGCAAACTGCGTTCACCTAAAATTTCGAGGGGACTTACAAGAGACCCCACAACATTGGTGACCTCCAACGGTGCCGCCGAGCCGACGATGAGACCTCCCGAACTTTCCTCGCACGATGGCTGGATATGAAGAACTCCTGTGAAGGGGTTACTGACGAATCCGCCATCCTCGCGTTTATTGACAGTTTGGAGAGAGGCCAACTGCTCCGCCATCGCCTGTTGCGGGAAAGGAACGAAGGGAAACTGACCCTAAATTCCATGATCACCATCGCAAGCAACTACGCGGCCGCCGATGACGACGCCCGCGAATCTCTGAAGGCTTCCGCCATCCAGAACACTGGAAAGCAGAATAGCAGCAATAAACAGAAGAATCCGCCAGAAGAGCAGCAGGCTCCGGATATGGTGGCCACAACCTTCGCTGACAAGGGTCAAAGCAGCCAGCGCGGCAGGGGACGCGGAGGTGGCGGTGGCCAGCCGCGGAATTCCACAACTCCCGCTTCGGTGCCATCCGCCCCCGTGTCCTACGATGAATACCGCGATATGCCATGTTTTGCCCATCGTGACGCGTCGGGAAAGTGCAACCACACCAACCGGAACTGCAAGTTTGTCAACGACCTCAAGGCGGATCAAGAAGCTGGCTTCAAGCGCAGCCGGCGACAACGGCCTTGTGGCAAAGGAAAAGCGGACAAAGATAAGGAGTCCAGGGATGGCAGTGATATGGACGAAGACCCTGCGCCCAAACCCGCCGAAAAGGCAGAGGGTGGTGCTGGCAAGGGTAACCCAATCAAGGACAAAAAAGGCGCCTTTCACACATTCCTTGGACCCCCCACGGCTAAGGCACAGAGAGCTGCTATGCGCTCACTTAATGCCACCGTGCCAAAAATCCGCCAGTACGTCAGATGGTCCGAAGTACCGGTGCACTGGAGCCGCGATGATCATCCAGAGCACATCCTAGATGGCTATTACGCCATGGTGGTATGCCCTGTAATCCATGGCTATGAATTCTCCAAATGCTTAATGGATGGCGGCAGCAGCTTGAACATCATGTACGTGGAAACTTTGACAAAGCTCGGCCTCACCAAGACCCAACTCCGCCATAGTGCGGTCACCTTTTACGGGGTGGTTCCTGGTCGCCAAGCCAAGTCCCTCGGGTCCATCACACTCAAGGTTGCCTTCGGTAGTGAGGATAACTACAGAGAAGAGCCCATAACCTTTGAGGTTGTCCCGTTCAAAAGCACTTACCACGTGATCTTCGGGCGCCCCGCCTTCCACAGCTTCCATGCAAGGCCATGCTACATCTACAATCAACTGAAGATGCCAGGACCGGATGGCATAATCACCGTTTATGGCAGCTTCAGAAAGGCAAAGGAGTGCGAGGAAGGAGAAGCCGCCTTCGCGGAAGCAGTGTTCTTCGGCGAGGAATTCAAAGAAATCCATGCCGCTATGGACCCCGCGGAGATGCCGGCATCCAAGCAGGAGGTTTCCGCCTCCCCGCCCACCTTCAAGCCTACAGTCGATACAAAACAGGTGGAACTTGTCGCTGGCGATGCCGCCAAGACCACCGCCATTGGGACAAATTTGTCCCCCAAATAGGAAAGCGCGCTCGTCGAGTTCCTCCATGAGAACCGGGACATCTTCGCATGGCAGCCATCTGACATGACGGGTGTACCCATAGAACTCGCCGAGCACGCTCTGCAGATAATTCCTGGCTCAAAGCCAGTAAGACAAGCCATGAGACGCTTCGGAGATGAAAAGCGCCGTGCCATAGCAAAGGAAATTTCCAAGCTGTTGAAAGCAGGCTTCATCAAGGAAGTGATACATACTAAGTGGGTGGCAAATCTGGTACTAGTTCCTAAGAAAAACACAAAAGTTCTGCGCATGTGTGTAGATTACACTGGCCTGAACAAAGCATGTCCAAAAGACCCTTTTCCCTTGCCTCGCATTGACCAAGTCATTGACTCGACGGCGGGATCGGAGCTACTGTGTTTTTTAGATGCCTACTCCGGATACCACCAGATTAAGATGAAAAAGTCCGATCAGCTCGCTACGTCGTTCGTAACACCTTATGGCACATATTGCTATGTCACAATGCCATTCGGTCTGAAAAACGCAGGAGCAACGTATCAGCGCACCATGCAAAAGTGCCTGGCGGATCAAATCGGACGAAATATCCACGCATACGTGGACGACATCGCAGTTATGTCTAAGAAGCAAGATGGCCTTATAGCGGATTTGCAAGAGACCTTTGACACTCTCAGGAAGTACAACATGATGCTTAACCCAACGAAGTGCGTCTTCGGGGTCCCAGCTGGACAACTCCTAGGATTCATCATCTCCCACCGTGGAATTGAGGTTAACCCGGAGAAGATCAAGGCAATCCTCGACATCTCCCGGCCCATTGACCTAAAAGACGTACAGCGACTCACAGGCTGTGTGGCAGCAGTGAGCAGATTCATCGGTCGTCTTGGCGAGAAGGCTTTGCCACTCTACAAGCTGATGAAGAAGTCAGACGAATTCGTCTGGACCGACGAGGCAGACGCTACACTTAAGGATCTGAAGAGAGTGTTATCCACTGCACCAGTCCTAGCGGCTCCCGAAGACCAGGAACCCATGTTACTATACATGGCGGCAACCAATAGGGTGGTCAGCATCGTCATGGTGGTAGAGCATAAGGAAGAAGCGCAGGAGTATGGCGTACAGAGACCAGTCTACTATGTCAGCGAGGTCCTGACGGAATCCAAGCAGCGCTACCCTCACTACCAAAAATTGGCATACGGAGTTTTCCTAGCTTCTCGTAAGTTAAGGCATTACTTCTATGACCATAAGATCACAGTGGTGAGCAAAGCCCCACTGAAGGACATCATCAACAACAGCGACGCAACAGGACGAGTTGCGAAGTGGGGCATTGAATTGGCCTCTTTCGACATCGACTACAAGCCTCGCACCGCCATCAAGTCCCAGGCTTTGGCAGAGTTTATGGCGGATTGGAAGGAAGCGCAGGAAACTACGCCCGTCCCAGAACCAGAGCATTGGGTGATGCACTTTGATGGCTCAAAGTTGCTACACGGCTCGGGGGCTGGAGTGACACTCAAATCTCCCAAGGGAGATGAGCTAAGCTACATTCTCCAGATTCACTTCCCCACCACCAACAACATCGCGGAATATGAAGCGCTACTACACGGGCTACGTGTCGCAAAGGAGATCGGCGTACAACACATCATGTGTTGTGGAGACTCTGACCTTGTGGCTCAGCAGGTGGCTGGCACATATAAAGCTCGGAACGAAGTCATGGCGGCATACAGAGATGAAGTGGACGAGATGGCCAAAAGTTTCCTCGGCTACGACATAAAACATGTACGGCGAGAAGATAACATGGCGGCCGATACCTTGTCCAAACTGGGATCCAGCCGTAAGGCAGTTCCGCCAGGCGTATTCCTCGAGCATCTGCGCGTACCATCAGTTAAGATGGTGGATCCAGAAAATCCGGAGATAGCGAGCTCCCCTGTTATGGCGGTTTTGCCAAGCAATCCGCCATGGGCAGAGCCCTACCTAGAATTTCTGACGACCAAGAAGCTTCCTGAAGACGAAGTCCAAAAAAGACAAATCGAGCGTAGAGTCAAAGCGTATACCATCATAGATGGCCAACTCTACAAACAAAGCACCTCGGGAATTTTCATGAAGTGCATATCCCAAGTGGATGGAATCGAAATACTAAGAGAGATCCATGAAGGCGAATGTGGGCATCACGCCGCCGCCAGATCCCTAGTAGCTAAAGCATTCCGCCATGGGTTCTACTGGCCAACAGCCAAGGCAGATGCAGACTGCATTGTGGAGCTCTGCCATGGTTGCCAGATGTACTCCAAGCAAACCCATATGCCCGCCACAGCACTGCATACGATCCCTATAACTTGGCCTTTTGCAGTCTGGGGGCTGGACATGGTGGGTCCGCTAAAAACAGCACCTTCGGGATTTACGCACCTTTTGGTAGCGGTAGACAAATTCACGAAGTGGGTGGAAGCTAAGCCCATCAGAAAACTTGATGGCAAAACCGCCCTAAAGTTTGTCAAGGACATTGTGGTCAGATTCGGCATCCCACACAGCATCATCACCGATAATGGCACAAACTTGTCTCAGGGAGAAGTTGAAGAATATTGCCATCACAACGGAATCCGCCTTGACCTAGCATCTGTGGCACATCCATAGTCTAATGGCCAAGTTGAGCGGACCAACGGACTAATCATGTCAGGGATCAAGCCACGCCTAGAAGCACCGCTACATAGAGCAGCTGGAGCCTGGGCAGAGGAGTTGCCATCTGTACTGTGGAGTCTACGGACCACGCCAAACAGATCAACCGGCCTTACCCCTTTCTTCTTAGTCTACGGAGCAGAGGCAATCTTGCCAAGTGATGTTCAGTATGATTCTCCAAGAGTCGAGGCCTACAAGGAAGAAGATGCAGAAGCGTCCAGACAACTATCTGTGGACCTGCTGGAAGAAGAGCGTGACCTAGCAGCCCAGAGATCCGCCATCTACCAGCAGAATCTCTGCCGCTATCACAGCAGGCGAGTTCACCAACGCTCGTTCAAAGAAGGTGACCTGGTGCTACGTCTGAAACAGCAGAAGTCCCACAAGCTATCCACGCCTTGGGAAGGACCCTTCGTCATCAGCAAAGCTCTACTGAATGGTTCCTACTACCTCGTTGACATTCGCGAGCTAGATAAGTGACCAAGTAAGAAGCGCAAACGAAGAGACCCTGACGATATCTATGACGAGACAGATCGTCCATGGAACATCGCACAGCTACGTCCTTTCTACACTTAGCACTTTTTTAGCTGTGTAATAGGCACCTCTATATGATCAATGAAATAAAGCATTTGGTTCACTCTTGATTTTTTCTGAGTCTTTTACCTCCTTTATTGTTCATTTAGATCGTATAGAACCTTTTGCGCAATTGTGCTTTGCACTTGCGTCTCTTTTAAATCCGCCATAAGCGGTCCGCGTAGCTTTTTTATGTTTTGATCTTCATTCGATGTTCTCTGTGTGGATTCCAGAGTAGTGACTTTTTGACGATCTAAGCCGCCATCTGCTCAGGGTTCTGGACGGTTGCTATTAAGTATCGTCGCCCTAGCGGATTGTTCGTGCGAAGATTTCGCCATCTCACAAAAAGTCAAGCACAGAGAGCCAGATGGCGGATCGCATAATCCTACGCGTGAATTTTTTTAAAAGTGTTGTTTTTTGGGCATGGCAAAAACTGCAAGTTGCATAAAACTAGGCCTGGCAGTTTCTTCGCGCAATTAAACCACTTCATAAAAAACAAACTGCAAAAGTTCACAAGCATTCCACTGATCCGCCACAAGCAGATCAGTCATAGTGCAGACACATCACACACAGTTTAAGTTTAAGATTACAGACCCACTCAGGGGCCGAATTGATGCAAAGTATTTTTTACCTGCCATATTGCAGGGCACATCTCAAGAGGATGGCGGAACCTTGGAAGACACCTCATCACCGCCATCACCACCTCCTGTAGCTGCGGAGGCTGATGCCGAAGCCTGGCTTGGCGACCCTGGCAGCTCGTATGCTTCATAGTATACGTTCAACTGAGTGCCAAGGGCACACAGTTGATCATATCCAAGCACGCTCTGCCGGATGGCGGCCTCGTCCACCGGTGCGCCGTCCTCGCCGCTCTCAGGGATGCCGGAGGTGAGCTGGTCCAAGTCCATCTCCGGATAGTGGGCCTTTGCCAAGGTTAATGCCGTCCTGGCACCACTCTGAGCTGAGGACAGCTTCCAGTCCGCCACCAGCCCTGGCACCAGCAGCAGCTTCTGCGTGAGCACGATGGCGGAAAGGTTGGAAGAACCCGCTATCTGCAGGCTCCCGCACGCTTGGCGACCAGCGCTGAGAAGGCCATCAAGCTCCTTCCTCGCTGCGTCGGTGGCCATGCGCAATCCCTCAGCGGTGTCCACCTCGCTTTGCCCCAAGGAAGCTGCATGGCGGAAAAAAGAAGATGCGTTACGAACGGCATAACAGATATTGAAAAAGTTTACGCTATAAGAAGAAACGGTACCTAGCAAGTTGTCCTGGAAGTGATGGAGGAGCTCGTTAAAGCCTTCACGCTGCTTCTCAAAGTCAGCGGCGGCTTTGCGGAGATCCGCTATCTCCTTGTCCTTCTTCTTGCCCTGGTTCTCCTGGTCCTTCAGCTGCCTCTCGAGGGTGGCATTTTCAGCCAGCGATTTCCGGAGCTGTTCATTCAGCCCATCCATCGCAATGGCGTGGCCTTTCTTCATCCCCTCAAGTGTGGACTTGAGCTTGGCAGCGTCTGCATGGCGGAATCTTGTCAGTTCAGCATTGATTGAATAAGCATAAAGGAAACTTAAGGTAGATTACCGCTATTCTCAAGCTGCTGCCGCAAATCCGCCACAAGAGCGCCTTTCTCCGCCAGCTCCTTCTCCTGCGAGCTCACGACCTGGACCAGGTCCTCCACCACCTTCTTGTAGTTCTGGCAAAATTTGAAGTGTTAGTCACTCTTAGAGCATCATGATGGATAGAATCCGCCATGACGCTCGGGGGCTACTCATGTTGATTTTTTAGTCACTCTTAGAGCATCCTGATGAAGGATTATCCGCCATGATGCTCGGGGGCTACTTATGCTGATTTTTTGTCTTCTAAGAGCTTCATGCCAGATAATAATCTGCCATAACGCTCGGGGGCTACTCGGTGTGAAATTTAAAGTTCTCTATAGAGCACTGTGTGAACTACCAGCGCTCGGGGGCTGTACTATTCAAAAACTTATAGAAGTCAATCTTGAAGCCCCATAGCGGATCGAGTCTGCAATCCGCTATGGCGCTCGGGGGCTACTGGAGTACATACCTTCTTCATAGTTGACGTTTTCTCAACAAAAGCGGCAATGCCACTGGACAGCTGGTTGCTGGCATCTTCCTGGCTAGAAATAAGATTGACGACCTCAAGTTGCTTTTGTCTCCAGTATAAGCTGCCCCCAGATGGAGTATCCGCCACCTGACCCTGAGAGCCAGAAGCCTTTTCGCTTTGGACGACATCATTAGCCGCAGCTTCAGTCGTTGGGTTGATTTCTGGCATTGGGTCAAACTGACCACCAGCATCCTCCATATCAATATCAATACGAACAGAGGGAGTTGGTGCATCAGGGGTGAGCGGGATAGTCGCAGGGGAGGGCTTGGCTCGCTTGGAGGACGGCTCCTTGATAGTAGGCTTCTTTCTTCTAAGAGAAAAGGGATTAGAAATGGAAAGCAGCAAAACAATGAAAAAGGGTGTCCAAAGACTACCTTGATTTGGGCAGATTGATGGTAGCGGTACTCTCGGATGGCGTTTCAAGCTCCGCCCTGCGTTGAGCTTCGAAACGACGGGAATCAGCAGATTTCCTGCCACCTCCGCGAGTTTTCCCGCTACCGCCCCGTTTCTTGGAAACCGCCTTCTCTTGGGTCGTATGGGCTGTATCCTCCACATTCCCCGCCATCTCCTCTTTGTTTCCGCTAGAGTGAACAACTTCCTCCTTAGCGGCGGGTTTGAGGTTGGAACGGCGAAGGGGATGGGCAAAGTGAGCAGGGCCAAGTGATTTGAGCTGGTTAAAAGAAAAATGTTATGTCCTATAAAATATGAAAATATTGTATAGTACTATAGTGGAATGGGAACTTACCAAAGGGCAGCTGCCATTCTCAAACATAGCCATGCCAAATTTCAAGGGCTTCTTCCTAGGAGACTTCATCAAGGAACGAATGCGCTTCTCGACAATTTTGGGGTCCAGCTCCTGGTTTGAACAACGCATGCCATCATTTGCACCAGTATACTTGTGCATCAGGCGATCGCGGTGTTGCAGCGGCTGGATCCGCCGGGATATCCAGCAGTTGATGGTGTCGATCCCCTTCAAGCCATCTACAGATAGCTTGGCAATCCGCCGAGCCAAGAGCTTGACATAGGGGGTGGCGGATTCATCGTTGACAGCCGTCCAGGAGTCGCGAGACTCAGCAGCTACGTTCTTGAATGGAGGAAGGCCGCGGGCTTGAGATGGCGCAGGCTTGTCCGCCATGTAGAACCAGGACCCTCTCCATCCGATGGCGGAGTCCAGTGGCATGATGAAAGGGTATTCTTTCGACCTGCGTGGAAGGAAGCAAACAGTTCCGCAGGTTCGAAGAGATCCGTCGTCTTCATAGTTGGCACGCACGGAGAAAAAGAGTTGGAAGAGGTCTACCCTGGGGCGGATCCCGAGGTATCCCTCGCACAAAGCTGCATAACCCGCCACAGACACCAAGCTGTTTGGTGATATGTGGTGGAGCTGTAGTCCATAGTACTTCAGAAGATTCGTGAAGAAAAGAGATGGAGGCATACTGAGACCCCTCTCCACGTGGAATTTGAGCATCACGATCTCGGAGGGGTTAGGAAGAGGCACTGGGGCCTTGAAGTCAGTCCGCCATCTGGATTCAGCTTGAGGAGCCACGGTGCCCTCGCTTTCCATGGCCTTGACGTCAGAATCCTTAACATGGGATTTCTGCCAGTACCCATGGAGGTTCTGGGGGATCTGTTCTTCTACGTCCTCTGCTTCCTCCTCCTCAGCTTCGCCATCCGCTGCGGGATCATCTGGGTTTGCACCCGCCATCTCCTCCTCAGCTTCGGACATGTTGTCCTCTGGATCCAAATCCGCCATCCCAGGATGTTCTCCTTGGACTGACTGTTGCAGAGGGGAATCTTCCTCCTCAGCATCGGAATAGTGGTGGGCTGGTGATCCGGAATTCATGACTTGAGTAAAATGGTCCGGCGGAAAACGCTACCGGCGGCGAGGTCTTCCGCGGTGGCTCGCCGGAGGTAGCGAAGCTCTCGTGGCGGCGCTGAAGAGAGAGAGTGCGACGGGGGTGAATGAAGGGGTAACCGGCTGGGGGTGAGAGGCTGGGGTATATATAGACCCCGGGCCTCGAGATTCGTGCCCGCCATCACCACCGCTCATCCTGATCGCAAAAACCCTAATCTGGCGACATGTGTCCAAGGGTAAAAAAGTAACTTGGTGAAAACAGTGTGTGCACTGTAAAGCTTGCCCTAGAAGGAACTGTGTGCCAAAATTTACGGCGGATTTCAACGGTATGATCCACTGGATCCCGAAAATCTTGCTAAGATAACTACGTCGCTTGATCCGTTATTTACGGCGGATTGATAGATGGAAAAAGGGACATCAAGATGACCGCCATCCCAGTGAAGAAGAGCTATGGCGGAAATGACTTATCAAGGACAAGCATGGCGGATGTAGATGGTGATCTTGAAGTTCCCTGGGGGCTACTATTGGGGATATACCAAATAGGTATACCAGCGACGTAGTCCTAAATCAGCAAGCCAGGGTGGCCCATCAGGGGTGGTATGGCGGATTCGCCATACCGGGCGGCCCAGTTGCTGAAGTTGCCACGGCGGTACTGGACGCAGGCGCTTATGGCGGATCCGGAGACAGGCCCATGGCGGATTGCTGATTACAGGCCCATGGCGGGTTCGGAGACGGCCCATGGCGGATTTCCCTGTAGCGCACGCAGAGGACTTAGTCTAGGACTCCAAGTTGTATCCGCTCCGGTACCAACGTGTAGCCCATGCCAGGCGCCTTTATAAGCCCGGCGTGGAGCAGCCCTTGAGACAGAGAAGTTAGAAGCTAGAGATTAGAGTAATACGGCCAATCGCATAGCGAAACAGCCAACCTCATCATTGTAATCGAGCACTTGTTGCCATATAGTGAATTATAGTAGCACGTAGGGTCTCGCCACCGTTGCAGGATCTGAAGCTGGGTAAACACGTGCTACCACCGTCCCGGATCGCTCCTCCGTGTTCACCCCCTTCCACAAACCGCCATACCCCTACCTCTATGGCAGATCTGTTGACGAAACCACGACACCCATCATAAGCATCTTGAATGGTTAAAGTTAATGCGAGAACAATTATGATGCATATGCTTGACAAAACCTCGTGCCCCGTGAATACGAGTACCCAAACCTCATGCTACTTTACTTAGAGTCCCAAGCAAGGCTCTTGTCAATGTAAGTATATGCATATCATTGAGAACCGCCAATGGGGTACCTCCGTGCCCGATGACATGGAACAAGCCCACACCAAAATGACAGGACAAGCAGACAATGAACACCTCGACATCTCTTTTATTTGCCTTTTGTTTAGCTTTTTATTATGAGATGCGTCGTCGAATGTTCACCATGAGTATGCTGCAAATTTCCACCATGAATTATGCATGGCTTAGATTGGCGGCCCGGCGTTTCCCTAACACATATACAAACTCCATGATCCCCACAAGATTCCCAATTCATTTTACACCGTGGGCATCCATAAATAAAAGATCACGATATCAACTCAAATAAGAAGTGCAATGTTGAAAGCTTGCCCCATGACAGCATGGCTGGGCTAGAATCCAACTTACAACTTGCAAGCATAACAACTCAACATAAGAGACCACAATGTCAAAAAATTTAAGAACAAGAAAAAGTAAAGTGTGCCTTCCGGTTCGTGAGAGCTTTACTAACCGAATTTCGCATAACACTGGTAAGAGTTTAATTTGAAGAGAAAATAAAAGCAAGTCAAATTTATTTGGAATAGCAAATTGCTAGTAGGTATGTATGGTGGACACTTCGGAAAACTTTGGCTTTTTAGGAGTTGGATGCACGAGTAGAGCTCATACTCAGTACAAGGCGAGGGCTAGCAAAAGACTGGGAGCGACCAACTAAGAGAGCAATAATGGCCATAATCATGCAAAGCGACAAAGCGACATTAAAAGAAGCATACGATGGCATCAAAAGTCAAAAACTAAATGATCATGAAGGCTATTGGCGACTTTGTAAGAGTCTAACATGTGTGAGCATGCGCCAAGTCAACCCAAATAAAGCATCAAGGAGAAAACCAAAATAATGCTTCCATACAATAAAAACAATGCATGATTTTTTCAAAGGCTCATTAAGCAATCTCAGTTATTTGAGACAAGTCATGCTACAGCAAAACCACTAAGCATACTATCAAAAAGACATCAAGCATGACATGAAAAAGCCTAAGCCGCAGTCTACACAAGCTCCTTCTTGTACCACTATTTTGCACAAAGCTTTTTCTCTTTTCCAACACCATTTGAAATTTTTATAAACACTTCTTTTGATGAAAACCAATAAAGATCAGAGGCAAAAATACACCTTGATGAAAAGATATGACAAGGTCTGAACGCAAATCAAGGCGAAAACGAAAACCAAAAGCAGTAGCAGAAAAAGAAGAACACTCGATTTTAAATAAGAGTGAAAACTAGAGCGTTCTTGGCAAATGAAAAGCAAGGCAACTTCTCCAAAGGAAATTTGTTGGGGTCCAACCATTTATTGCAACAAACAAACAAACTAAACCAACTAAGAAAACTAAAACAACTGACGCTCCAAGAAAAACACATAGTGCATGAAGCAATAAAAATATAGTGTTTTGAAAGGTGACCTGATTTTTGCCGATGAAGAAGGGGTGCCTCGGGGGCATCCCCAAGCTTTGACGCTTGTACTTCTTGGATATTTCTTGGGGTGATGCATGGGAATCCCCAAGCTTGAGCTTTTGTCCATTCTTCAACTCATCTCATCATTCTCCAATCCCTACACTTGAAAACTTCCTTCATACAAAACTAAACACAAATCTATTAGCAACATTAGTGCAAGCATAACATATAATCAATCCTCTATTTTCTTCAGGTTTCAACTCAAAACCACCACATATATAGAAAATACTACTGTATCAACCTCCCCAAAAGTTCTGTGATCAAAAGAACTCAAAAGAAAGCGATAAAGTGGCAAACACAAATATTGGCAGAAATCTGTCAAAACTGAACAGCTGACAAAGGTCGAATTTTTGAGGGATTTTCTGTTGCTCAAATCAAAAAGTGTTCAACTAAGAAAAGTTTGGATATAACCTGGGACATATGCACAAGAAATCTCAGGTCCAATAGATAAACAGAGAATTTTCACGAATTTTTACGGTGCAGCACCGAAAACAGTTTCAGGACAGCAACATCCCAAAATCTTTACCTCACTCAAATTAGAGGCTTCTCTAGGCACAAAAACGAAATAAACAAGATAAGGAGCAGTCATTACAGTAGTAATGACTTCCAAGACTCAAATAAAAGAAAACGTGCTGAAAAGAAAACATGGGTTATCTCCCAAGAGTGCTTTTCTTTAACGCCTTTGAGCTAGGCGCAGAAAATTGCGAATCAAGTATTATCAAGTGATGAAGCATCAAGCTCATAATTTGCTCTAAGAATAGAGTCAAAAAGTAATTTCTTTCTTTTCCTAGGGAAGTGTTCCATACCTTTCTTTAGTGGGAATTGATACTTGATAGTGCCTTCCCTCATATCAATGATAGCACCTACAGTTCGAAGAAAGGGTCTTCCCAAAATAATAGGACATGAAGCATGGCATTCAACGTCCATAACAAGAAAATCAACGGGAACAAGGTTATTATTAACCACAATAAGAACATCATTAATCCTTCCCAAAGGTTTCTTCTTAGCAACATCAGCAATAGGAACATCAAAATAACACTTTTCAAGCGGTGGTAAATCAAGCATGTCATAAATCTTTCTAGGCATGATAGAAATACTAGCACCTAGATCACATAAAGCATGGCAATCATAACCATTAACATGCATATCAATGATGAGTTCCCAACCATCTTCTAACTTCTTGGGAACAGAGGCTTTTTGCTTCAACTTTTCATCCCTAATTTTTAAAAGAGCATTGGTAATATGCTTAGTAAAAGCAATATTTAAAGAACTAGCATTGGGAGTCAAAGCAAGCTTTTGCAAGAACAAAATTACTTCAGATATATTACAGCCATCAACATCAAAATCATTAAAAGAAATAGAGCTATCATCTCCCACACTCCGAAAAATTTCAGCACTCTTTTGAGAAAAAGTTTTGGCAGTTTTAGGCTTTTTAACACAAGGAGTGGGAGTTTTCTCTACACCAATCAAAGTAAGAGGATTGCTATCAGTAGGAGCAACATCATTAGAGGTAGTAATAGTACATACCTTCATCTCTCTAGCCATCTCATCTTCTCTTTCCCACCTGGCATGCAATTCCGCTAACAATCTAATATTTT